>CAJJDN010000065.1:28521-216046 GCA_905182985.1 Paramecium sonneborni
TATTAATTTAGAATTCAAACTCGTTGAAAAATAAAATTAAATAAACCATAACTTTATGTCTATTAGATATTACTCTAGCTTTTATGCTCTAAATTACTTATGCAAACCCTTAAAAACATTTTATTTTAGCAATTAATTAATTATTGGCTTACTTATCATTAGGCCTTATTGTGTTTTAGTTATATTAATCTTATTCATTATTAAAAATTCACAAACTCTTAGCAGAAAATCGATAATTCAAAGAAAAAAATGAAATTTACTATGAAAACATTAATACTGAAGATTCTTTTGGATATTATTATAATTTAATTGGGTTGCTAAAAAAGATATTTCATATTTATTTTATGGTGTCTTTTTATTCCATTCCAATCCTTTAAACTCTATTTTGTTTTATATCTACATCTGTAGGATTAGCCATTATTTGTTATAAAAATCCTTACAAAACTAAATCATAATATGTTCTTTAATTCTTTTAAGACTTAAACTTAAGCATCATTAATTTTATAATTGTAATTTTTTCAATTAATGATTATACAAATTATTAATTTATTAAACAAAATATTGATACCTTAGGTTGGATAATTATTTCATTAATTATTTTTTCAATTTTACTTGAAATTTCTTAATTAATTTATGGTTTATTAAAATACTTTTATTAGATTATTTTGATAATAAAAACAATTTATTAGAAACCTAATTTATAGAAGGATATAAAGATTGATTAGTAGGTGTAAATTATAGAATAAAGTTAGACTATAAAATAAAATCAGTATAATGAAAACAAAAAATAATCAAGAATAATATTTGTTCCATGATAATTTTATATACAATATTATTTGAATATTAATTTATCTGATATATTTTACTATTATATAATTCTAATTTGTCCAGTATTAAATAAAGTAAATAATTGTTTGAATATCACAATTATTTAACAGTTCAAAAAAAGAGGAAATCATAACCTAGAAAAAAGATAAAGCGAAACTCCTTTGATTTTTCTTTCCTTAAATTATTGGAATTTCGATACCAATCAAGAAATACTTCTCAATCAAATATACTAGAGATAATGACATCATATATAATTGGGCAATTTTGATCTTAATAATAATAAAGTAGTTATTTGGATTGTCTATTTGAAAATTCGGCTATCAAATAATGTTAGTGGGTTGGTAAATAATGATTATATTTTATTAAATTTTTCTTTATATTATTTAATATCAGTTTTGTACATTTAAAATAACTCTTCCTTAAGTACTTCTGAGTAACATAATTCAACAACTAAAATCTAATATATTGCTTAAGACCTTCAAAAGATTGGTATTATTTAATTTCGCTTTTCACCTCTCTCATTCTAAATTTCAATTCAAAATTTACAATAGCTTTAAATTTTTCTCGAATTTATATTAGATCTAAAAGGATTAATCATCTACTTAATTCATTCTATTTTTATTGATAAGATCATAAAAATAGCCTCAAATGGACAATCTTTAAGAAATCCAAACCAAAAAAATCGTTATTATTAAATATACATAATGAAAATTATTATCATTTGGATTGATTTAGCTTTGTTTTTATATAATTTTAATTTTTATTTTTTTTAATTAAAATCTAAAGTCATCAAACAAAATGATTATCTTCATCCTTATATCATTTTATATAGTTTTATTTTATGAATTTTAACTTTTATTAGATAATAAATTTGTTTTTTTTCTAACTAAATTTGTTTATTAAAGGTTGTAAAATTCTTTATTGAAGTATATGATTTTAATTTTTAAAACAAAGATTTAAGATTTCGCATAAATGAACAATTCAAACAATAATTTGAAGAAAGAATTCCACATAGTCACAAACATGAAGATGTACTTTCAAAAGAATATTGGATAAATAATTAAAATTAATGATGAGGAAAGACAAAGTTAAATAATCTCAAAATCAGACCATGTTTTATTACCTGATTTACAATCAATGATAATCAATTTTGTTGACTTAGAGATTGATGATCATAATGATCTAAGTATTAATCAATCTATATAGACACTTTCATCAACAAATGTTTCAAGTATAAATTTAAATAATTTTAGATAATAGATCCTCAAGAAGAATATAAATTTTTGCCTTTGAATCCTTTTCCTTAGACTCAGAGTGCGAAGAATTTTGAACTTATTCTAAAGAAAATCATTAAACAATATATCTTTCTCTAATTATAATTACTTTTAATATAAAATCATATATATTGTTTATTAAATTTATTCAAAGATTGAAACTTATAACAGTTTATAATTTTTTTTTCATGTTTTATTCAAACAAAATTAATTAAATTAACGATTCTAATAAAAAGATAAAAGGGTAGAATAAGACAATTTAATTTTTGCTTTATTCATAAGCATGCACTTTAATACTTATCTTATGACTATTGGAAATCAATTTTTACATTATCTAATTAAATTATTTCTAGCTTTTTTTCATAGTCATTATAAATTATAAGAAATCCTTATGTAGGTTTAACAAAAATTATAGTTGCTTTAATTTTTAAAATGGATATAAATGTATTAAATCTTAAATATATATATGGATTCCTTCAATAAAATATATCAATCTTAGATTTATTTTGGTATTTAATAGTTAAGAATTCTTTACTTAATCAATCATTTTTTATATTTACATCACTAATTTAATCAATTAGACAATATATTAGGAATAAATGAAAAGTGATTCAGTTTGATTTTTTTTTTTCAATAAATAATTGGTTTATGATAAGATTGACTAAATATCTATCTAAATATCTGAAGAATAAAACTAATTGGATTAGAAATATATCATATATATATAAAGATAGGCACTGATAATTTGCTTTATTTCTAAGAACTCAATACTTTTATTAGAATTGGGATTCATTTAGATTCTAAGTAAAAGGGCTACTATATTACATATTAAATTTTATGGATGTAGTTGCTAAATAAGATGGGTTGTTTACAATTAAAAATGTTTTATAGAATTTTTGCTTATAAATATTTGGTGGACTGTCTATAGACTTTTTTTTAATAAAATTTAGAACATTTGCAATAGATTAAAAGATTCTAAGTTAAAACGATATTTTTAGAAAAAAATTGATAACTTCTTCGACTACAAGAGCATATTTTCATAATAATGCAGATAAATCAATATAAATTTTGATTTGAGAGAAATATTAGTAAATCTCCTGAAATATTATATTAATTGTGTTAAGTTTGAGTGAGAAAGAGGAAAATAAATTAAGAGTGAAAAAATAACGAGTTAAGTAAATAATTTTTGAACTATTGATTCAGAATANATTTTAGATAATAGATCCTCAAGAAGAATATAAATTTTTGCCTTTGAATCCTTTTCCTTAGACTCAGAGTGCGAAGAATTTTGAACTTATTCTAAAGAAAATCATTAAACAATATATCTTTCTCTAATTATAATTACTTTTAATATAAAATCATATATATTGTTTATTAAATTTATTCAAAGATTGAAACTTATAACAGTTTATAATTTTTTTTTCATGTTTTATTCAAACAAAATTAATTAAATTAACGATTCTAATAAAAAGATAAAAGGGTAGAATAAGACAATTTAATTTTTGCTTTATTCATAAGCATGCACTTTAATACTTATCTTATGACTATTGGAAATCAATTTTTACATTATCTAATTAAATTATTTCTAGCTTTTTTTCATAGTCATTATAAATTATAAGAAATCCTTATGTAGGTTTAACAAAAATTATAGTTGCTTTAATTTTTAAAATGGATATAAATGTATTAAATCTTAAATATATATATGGATTCCTTCAATAAAATATATCAATCTTAGATTTATTTTGGTATTTAATAGTTAAGAATTCTTTACTTAATCAATCATTTTTTATATTTACATCACTAATTTAATCAATTAGACAATATATTAGGAATAAATGAAAAGTGATTCAGTTTGATTTTTTTTTTTCAATAAATAATTGGTTTATGATAAGATTGACTAAATATCTATCTAAATATCTGAAGAATAAAACTAATTGGATTAGAAATATATCATATATATATAAAGATAGGCACTGATAATTTGCTTTATTTCTAAG
Source organism: Paramecium sonneborni (assembly GCA_905182985.1). Lineage (NCBI taxonomy): Eukaryota > Ciliophora > Oligohymenophorea > Peniculida > Parameciidae > Paramecium > Paramecium sonneborni. The sequence continues at coordinate 32,621 of CAJJDN010000065.1, forward strand.
AACTCAATACTTTTATTAGAATTGGGATTCATTTAGATTCTAAGTAAAAGGGCTACTATATTACATATTAAATTTTATGGATGTAGTTGCTAAATAAGATGGGTTGTTTACAATTAAAAATGTTTTATAGAATTTTTGCTTATAAATATTTGGTGGACTGTCTATAGACTTTTTTTTAATAAAATTTAGAACATTTGCAATAGATTAAAAGATTCTAAGTTAAAACGATATTTTTAGAAAAAAATTGATAACTTCTTCGACTACAAGAGCATATTTTCATAATAATGCAGATAAATCAATATAAATTTTGATTTGAGAGAAATATTAGTAAATCTCCTGAAATATTATATTAATTGTGTTAAGTTTGAGTGAGAAAGAGGAAAATAAATTAAGAGTGAAAAAATAACGAGTTAAGTAAATAATTTTTGAACTATTGATTCAGAATAAAAAAAATATCTAAAACTTATTTAAAATTAAAGTCACTGCTACCAATAAGTCCAATTCTAATCTTTATAAAATAATATTGTCAGGCAAGTTTTTATTAAACTATACAATATTTGATTTTGTATTTCAGCATGAATAGCACCAGAATATTATAAAATTATTTAAAGATCAATATATAAAAATAAAAATTTTAATAATAACTTTTCTATCCCTTTCTATTTTCATTAACTCCTCAACAAGAATAAAACATATTTTTTATTTTGTAAATTTTGGATGAAAAACTTCTTGATAATAGATACAATATTTCGCTTCATCAAATCAATTTGAAAAATAACAGCATTTTTAAGTGGTATTCATCTCCAACCTTACTTCTATATCAAGATCTTAGATAATTTAAATAAATTAAACTATTTTTAAGGGATACTTGTTACTAAAGAAATACCATTAAGACTTATTTCCAACCTTTTTCAATTTGTCATCTTAATTGTACTTTTATTACAATTATTAGCTTTCAAAATGATTAATTGTTTTATTCTAATGATTTAATTGTCATATAATATAATTAAAATTGCAATAATTTTTCATGATATTACTGCTCATCTATCTAACTTTTACTTAAGGATTCATTAATTCTGATAATGGTTTGTATGATAAATTTGATGATTGGAATGATAATACTTTCTCTTGTTTTAACTCTTTTTCAAAAACAGGCACAATATCATTTTCAGGATCATTTGAAACCGTCCCAAAAGTTTTCTTAGTTTTGTAAAAGTTTGATTTAAAACGTACAACACTTGAATTCAGATTATCAATCACCAGCATAACATTAACAAGTACTATTTTACTTATTTTAGATTTTAACGTTTAAATAACTTGCCCATAAATTGGATAAGTCTATGGTATTCGGTTTTATTGGTATGCTATTGATGATCAAAGGATTTAAATAATTAATTCATTTAACATGGATAATCCAACCATTAAAACATTTGCTCATTAAAATGCTAATGCACTTTACGGTTTTGTAACTCTTACAAGTTTTTCTTATACAGGGGCATTTAACTTTTATATTTCTGTATTTTTTTTATTTTATTAAGATAACTTAACTAACTAAAACAAGTGTTACAGTCGATATTTCTGATTTATCTGCAAATCTTAAATAATTAGGATATTAGATAATTCTAGGCACATAAGAAGTATTTCAATTATTTGGACATTAATCTCTAAATATTCCCTATAACAGTGATAGTTAGAATCTATAAGGAAATAAATGGTTTGTAAATGTTCCAGAAGGTTTTAATTATGCTTATAACAATAATATAAGAATTTGGATGTAATACACTACTACAGTCCCCACTATTTCTTACAGTATTAATTCATGTACCATTATTTTGAATTATTAGGGGGCTATTTTTTTGTACCAACCTACTATTAATCAGTTTGGATTTCTCATGTTTTCAAAAACAAATTTACACCAATCGAGCTACAAAGCATGAGAATATCACAAAAATTTGATTTTTAAAGTTTGAATAATCCAACAATATTATTTGAAATACCACAATAAAATGAAAGTTATGGTTCAAATGGCATTTACTAAACAATTATTGATAAATCCTATTTGCCTGCATTATTAAATATTTATGTAAGATGCTCAGATGGTAAGACAATTAAGAGTACATTTAACATATGTAATAATTGTTCAGAAAAAAAAACCAAATCTTTTACACATGTATGTTATAAGGCTATAAATTTAATATCATATTTTACTAGATTTAGTTCAGCTACATAAGCTCATTAAGAATTAACAATCACCATTTCAGATTCTGAGATCAATATTGTTCAAGTAGTTTACAATTAAATTTAAACCTAAGAAAATATATTAGATATTTAAATATTAAATATTTGATTAATTATTCAAATTCATCTATATATATAAATTTGTATTTAATAACCTTTACTCAAAAATTAAAAATTAATAATCGTAGATGATTTTAAGATTTTTTATTTATTTATAAATATTATTATCTATACTCAAACTAAATTATGATTTCTTCAAAAAAATTTACCATTATTTTTTCTCTAGATTGTTTTTACATTTAAGTAATAATATCGAAATTTTCAACTAAAATTGATGATATTAGCTAATCTCATTTACATTGTAAAAAGGCATAAAGTTAAAAAAAAATAACTAAAATCATAAACATAAAATCTTATTTTTCGTTTGATTTTATTTTGTTCTTGTGGATATAAAATTGTAATATGTTTTAGATTTTTAAATATTTTATAAGTGTTTGCAAATCGATTGATGAAAATTCTAATAATGAAAATTCTCATATTGAATTCTTTTTGATTTAAATTAATATTTAAACTTCTTAACAATTTTGTTTTCTATACAATTATATATCAGCTAGCTAAACCAAGCCAGATCAATTTATTCCAACTCCATTGAGCAATAATCAAGTTTTAGAAAAATAACCCTGCTTAAAAATTAAAGTCAATAAAATAAGAATGATTAATAAATTTTTGGTATATTAAAAATAAGGAAATATAAATTATTTAAATTTTGGAATGTTATGTTTGAAAGATATAGAAACTTTCTAGAGCCAATCCGATATTATTAATTAAGTGATTTTAAAAGATATTTTAAGGCTCTAAAAAATTAGTATATTTCATTTATTCAATTATGGTTTTAATAACAATCATCAGAGTTTTATTCACTGATATACCATTTTATCTATGGTTAAATTAATTAAGTGAAAATCATTTCCCAAGGATACCTTCTGAATGGAAACTGATAAATCCATATTCATCTAATTAATATATCAATTGTGCTGGAAAAGATGTGTATGGAGGATTCAATATATTTTTTGGAAGTTCTCAAATTATTGGAAATTTCTTTAATTTTCCAATTCACACTCACATGAGAGTTAATTTTACAATATATTACATTGATTCATGGGATAATCACACACTAACACTTTAATTAGACAATAATTATTACTTTTATAGCAAAGATTATTATACAGAAAGGTACGATCTTTGTGGTTCATCATTATGGAAGGATGACTTTGAATAGGTTTCAATAGTATAATTACATAAAGACAATTCATTGACTGTTAGTATGAGAGTAAATTTAGATCAAGCACCAGATGATGGTAAAATGACTATAACTTATCTTAGAATCTTATGGTTTTAGAGAATTCACTATTGAACTAAATGTATATTATAATTGTGCAGAATTTTATACTGAATGCAACTTCTAAGGATAAGTTATTAAAATCTGCAATAGATAACCTAATTTAACAAGAAGTTCTTAACCTACTTAAATTAAATCTGTAAGAGTACCAGTCAGAGGAAGAGTTATTCTTTAAAGTATTAATTATGGGAAATTAGAGTTAACTGAGGACTTAAATTGCATCAATGAATTTACTGTAAAAATATATTATTTCAATAGTTCCCAAAATATATTCCATGAAAAATATAGTTTCAAGGAGAAATTGATTATTATATTATAAAAATTGATCAAGCTACTTCGAGAGATATTCTACAAAGTTTTTATTTTTTAATTTAAATTTAAATTAAAAAATAATATTAATAATTAATTATTCTTGTGTGGAAAAACAATCTTTGTAGGGAAACCTTATTTTTATATAAATTTGATTTCTTTTAGTAATTCTATGCTTTATTATTATTAACACATATAAATCAATTTGAGTTTATTCAAAATCAAATTGCTCATTGATTAAATGATATTTGCTTTCTTGAGTAGTTGATATTTAAACTTTTATTTCTTAATTTTCTATAAAGTTCCATGAAAATTAAAAAAATAAATAATTAAAAAATAGCATAAATATACGTCGAAAATAATAATTATTTCTAGGTAAAATTAAACATTTCCTTTTTCTAAAGCAGTTTTCTGCTTTAGTTTACTTATAAATACATGTTAGTATACATGAAAAATATATGAACTGAGAAGATTTTAAAGTTATATCTTAATTTTAAGAAATGAATTCATGAATAATTTTAAGTTAGTCAATATTTAATATTTGTAATTTAATCTTAAAATTCATAATATTTTAATAACTTATATATTTATTGTTAAATAAAAATTAAATATAGGCAATATAAAATTAAGAGCAATTTCATGTTTCTTCTTTCTAAAATTTTGTTAAGGAGGAAAAAAGTTAGGAAGAAATAATTTATTCCTTATCCTATAATTTTTTCTTTGGGTAAATCAAACTTATTTTTTCATTTCTCACAAATTGAAAAGCTTCAATAAGTTTACACTGTTCAGATTTTTAAAACTAGGAATTATAAAGAGTTTTGTCGATTTTTTAAAAGGTTTCATACAATTTAGATAATGAATTATTTTTCGATTAAAAGAAGTTATGATTGAAAATGTCATCCTTCAATTTATAATCAAATTTTCCATTTAAATATTTCATCATCATATCCAAAATTAGATTAGTTGAATGAAATAAAAACCTAAGAGGCAAAATGGTTAGTAATAAGATAATTATGTCAATCACAACAGCATATAAACTCATATTTGCGTACCAAGACACTACCTATTAAATTTTACCATCTAAAACTTAAGCTATTTCTTGTTCAAATGTAAAATTTTATAAACTAAATTATTGAATATAAATACGTTAATGCAATTAATTATGTTTAAGGAAGTTAAGAAGCCTTTATGTAAACATTTTATTTTAATAATGTATTGTACTTATAAATTGGATAATTAGTATGATTTATGGAATATTTGATTTCTTCCCAATCTGTTATATTAAATCCTGTTAATGACTCATTATATATTAGATCATAAATATTTTCAATTTAATGCTCAAAAAAGCATTTTGTATAGACAAGTGTTCCATCTTCATATACAATTATCAAATTTATTTTATCCATATACAAAAAGTTCTATAATTGAAGAAAATCGATTAATAAGGAAGCAATTCCTGTTATTTAAAATTTCGGATCAAACAAAATATTAGAAAATGTAGCCAAAATTTAATTATAATTTTGCATATGAAATAATCTACTGATTTTAAAAGGAATAAATTATTTTGTTTTTTATAATTCTGAAGTGTAATTAATAAACCATTGCTACTAAAAAGCTTCAACAGTTTCATTTTCTGGTTTCGTAGGATAATAAACTGTTAATAAATTATCTGTTAAGGAAACTATATATATTTGTTAAGAAACAATATTGAAATCAAAAGTAAATTAAAGAGTATGCAACAAATTAACAAACTTTAAAAAAGGCTTTGTTTCTGCATTTTTTAAACTTTGATTTGATATGAAAGTAAAGCAACTACTTGAAATTTACATATATCGATTGTATTATTACATAATTTTACAATGTTAAATTTCTTAACCAATTTTAAGGTCCATCTTCTGCATCTAATAATTCATTGATACTAATTTTGTCATCTTAGTTTAAATCAAAAAAAATGCAAATTATAATACATACATTGCATTTTGAGATTAAATTGAGAGAGCTCTATATTTATAAATTCATTATACTTTTTATTTTGTATAGTTAAAATTTATTCTGAAATTATTTAAACTTAATCAGTAGCCATTTATAATTGAATCTTTTAACATCCAATAAGTATTGCTAAGCTTAATCCAAGAATTATGAATGTATAGATTATCAAAATTGTACTCATTCTTAACTTTGATGCTATATTCTTAAAGCTACTTGAGTTAATCGTACTACTTTCTTGACAATCAGATACCGGCATTTTTTATCTTAATTATTAATTTGATGATTTAAAATTTCTCAATTAAATAGAGGTATATTTGTACTATTTAAAACAATGATGGCAAAGTTAAATTTAATTTAGCGAAGTAAATATTCATTCAAATGATATTTGATTGCATAAAATAGAAAGATAATTGATCCTATAATTTTATTTATTTAATGTGGCGTTAAAATACTGTTCATTAATTTAATATTTTATTTTAATGATTTACTTATTATAAGAAATTTAATCAATTAATTTAATAAGATTAAATATCTTTTTTGAGAAAATACTAGACTTTTAGTATTTAGATCAATTATCTGTTTTTTTTAAAATATCAAATTTAGCTTTTTTCCAAAATTTTAGTTTAAAGATGATAATTATAAATAAATATTTTATCCATTTCGATATGGATTATATATCATTAACTATCGGTCTTGAAAAATTATTTATATTATCAAAAAGTTAAATAAAATTTTAATAAACCGCCCTTAATGAAGTATTTTTATTATCAGCTAAGAAATTGAAAAAATATTTATCAAAATAAACAACTATGTTCACTTAAGAAAAATATAGCATCATCGAATATGATAAAACTTTAGAATTTATTTTTTATGTCCTTATTGTATTTGCTATCATTCAGTATTCAAATAATCTAAAATTATAGTAAATTCAAATTTATTTAGACCCAGATAATAAAAATGAATAGTATGATTTTTAACAATTAATTTATTTAAAATAAATTTTGAATGATATATATGTATTTTATTCTATGACTATTTAGTTAGAATAATAGCCTATCATAAGATATATTAATTATCCATTCAAATCTCCATCAAAAGACGAATTCCAACCAAAAATTTTCCTGTTTAATAAAAACTAATTTATCATCATGATTATCAATAAATTGATATGCTCTTAAAAAGTTTGACAATATTCAAGGTTAAATAAAGTCTTGATCAATCAATTGGTTTTTTTAATTATATAGGTCATGCATATAGTCTGGATATCTCGATATTGTAATATCAACAATCTTTTTTCTTGTAATAATAGGATTGATATAAATAGAGGATTTTGAGTTAAAATATATATAGAAAGTTGTTATTTTAATATAAATTGAATAATAAATACAAACTTATGATTTTATTGAGAGTGGTTTTCAATATTAAATAAGTAAATCAATTAATTTATATAATCTCTAAACTTAATTAAGTAATCAAGGCTATATTAACTTCAAAATAACAAACAATCTTATGGTTAAAGCATATTCTTCAAGATATAATTTATCATAGTTTAAAGTAATGGTTAAAAAATTCAACTTTAAAAAATTTTTAGACATAAAAGTTAACATAAAAAAATATAAATAATTAAACAATCCAATTTGAGGCTTGCCTAATTTTTATATTGCAAAAAATTTAATATTTATTTTCAATTTAGTTTAATGTATAAAATAATCAGGAAGATCAAATGTCATTCTTGAATTCATATAGGTAAAATAAAAATTATGATTAAATTTTCTTGTGAAGTAATGTAGGGTGTAAAAAAAGTTTAATAGATATTTTCAAAATTATAAATCACTTATTGATTTAATTTAATTTGTCTTATATTTTTCAATTTCTTTAGAGATTATATAGTGATGTGTCTCAAATCTAACCATCTCTTCTTAGCTTTCCTCTTCTTCTTCTTAAAAATGATCTACCTAGATTGATGTATCAAATTCATCTTATGATTTAAATCGTTCCTTCATTAAAAAAAATGATAATTCAGATTATTTTATCATTATCATAAATAACTCTTTGATATACTTATAATGAGGCATAGTATTATGCTTTAATGAATTTATTTAAGACATTATTTCCTAAAATTATGGAGGGAAATTTGAAGTTAATGCTTAAGTGTTAAAATGAGATGATTTAATTTTGCCTATAATTTTAATATCTAATTTCTGACATCCCCAAGATGGTTTGAAGGACCATGGTAATTTAACTAAGAGTTAAAAAATATATATATACGATTTCTTAAGTAGATCAACACATAGAGTAAACTCTCTAAATCATCTTTATATCCAAGCTATTCTCCTTTATGTGACTGTCTGCTAGCAAAATGTAATGAGCCTATAAACATATTCCTTAAAGAACTTGAATTTTCATTAAATTCTTAAGATAAACCAAAATCTATAATTTGAATAACATTATCTTGCAAAATGTTTGAATCTTTTAATGGTTTGGATAGCATAATATTTTCAGGCTTAATATCAAGATGTACAATATTTCTTAAATGAATTTTTTCTAAAATTTCAGTAATACTCAATCCAATTCTTAGTATTTATGATAATGATAATTATGGCTATTATTATGTGATCAGGTCTCTTAAACTACTGTGATATAAAGGAATAATAAGAAAGGACCTAAATTGTTTAATTTAATATTTACTTATTATCTGAAGTAATTCCAATTGATTTTAGTGTTGGAATACCAATAATACCAACTAATTTTTTAAGCATTTCGATTTCATTTTTAATTTAGCCTATTCCAGGGGATTTTTCAATTTTTATTACACAAATCTCTGAGTCTAAAATATTTTCAGCTTTATAGATTATATGTTCAGAGCTAGATCTCAAATTTGAAAGTACAAGATATTAAGAAGCTTATAGATACATCTAAATATCTAGAGATAATATTAAAATATTTTAAAGAACAACTCTCTTTTTTAATAATAAATAATCAACGGGGTTAACATTAATTTTCTAAAAACATTCTTCGAAGAAATGAAATTAAATTTCATTATTTAATTATATTGGGATTATTATTATTTATTACTCATTTTTATTTATGGTTATCTTAAAATTAAAATTGTCTTAACTCTTAGATGTTTCTATTTATTATTATAGGTTAGTTGATTATGTCAGGTATAAATCTAATTTTATTTTGCAACACTTAGATGAAATTATAATTTATGAATAAAAGCATTTTTCAAACTCGAAAAAATTTTTTCCTTGATTTGATTCAATATTATTCATAAATTTATTCACTTGATATTAAGAACTTAATTTTCATTAATATATTAAACTTTTTCCAAATTTCCTTAAATAATGTCTTTATTTCTTATCAGTTCTATCTAAAATTAAACTCTTTTTATTACTATTCTTCTTTTCACTTCTAAATGATGTGTGAATAAGAATGTGACGATTAACAAAATTGCCTTTTTAAAAAAATAAGTATAAATAGTTTCTTTAATAAAAAAAAAGCGATATTTTTAAATTACATGAAAATAAATAATACTAGACCAAAAATTTGAGGTCAGCTTTAAAAGACATTCCTATTAGTATTAATAATATATAGATAGATATAAATCTTTTGATTATGATCAATAAAATTTTGAATTAAAAATAATATTAATATCAAAGATAAATAAATGGGATAGGACAATAAGGGATGTTTGAATATAAATTAAATATTAAGAACTGAGTAATACTATCATAAGATAATCAAAAAAGATTATTGAAAAAATACTGTTTATCTTTGTAAAAGGATGAATTAAAATAATTTTAAGTTTTCAGACTGCATCAGGGCTAAAAAATCTCTGGCAAAATGAACTTAAAGCTGCTTTATCTTATTAGCTTTTTAATAATCAAGATTTTTCATATTACATCCTTAAATTTAATCAGGATTAAAAAAATTATAAATTCTGAAAAAATATAGAAAAGGCCAATTATTTCTTAGTTGGTATATTATTTTTTAATTTCTGTTATTTATTTATTCTTAATTAACTACATATTGCAGATATATTTATTTTTAATAAATAAAAACTCATGGCAATTTACCCAGTACTATTCATACTTTTTAATCAGATCTTTAGTTAAGTGACTAAATTGAATCCATATTACTAAATTTATTAATAAGAGTTTGATTTTAGAGAAGGGGATTATGGAGAAAATGATTGCTTCATTTATGGAATATGGTCTAAATATAATCCTCTAAGCATTGTTTCTTAAGTTGGTTCTATAGGATTATTTGACAGCAACTATTATCATTTACACAATATTGTAGGCAAATCTTCTCAAAATTTGAACCTAATTTATTATGATTATTTAGAATTTAGTTCTCAAAAAATTTATAAGATACTTGAGTTTATAAATGAAGATGATAAAATATCTAGATTTGAAATCAGCATAGATGCTTTACAATATGAAAACATTTGGTATTTTTTAGGAATTATTGAATGGCCCGCATAATCAAAATTCGAAATAATAATAATTTAAGAAGACAGAATTAGGATTCATGAAATTAAATAAATGAAACAGCCTTTTAAAGATACAAATATATTATTAAGATTCGGAGGGGATTTAATTGTAACAAATACATAAATGCCAATTCCATCTGTGAAAACTTTAACAAAATTTTCTTATTTTCCAGGCTATATAATGGTATAAAAATTAGACAAAAAAATGTTATAATTTGATGTTGATTTAGTTGGTATTGCTTAGAGTAATTATGAAATTTATGGTCAATGTTAGTGTAAATTGAATGAAAAATTTTAAATAGATGACTCTCAAATAAATAAATTGGATAAGCTAATTTACATTTCAAAAAATACTAATTGTGATTCATTTATTTTATCAGGATGGTTTAAGATTATTGAAGTTATATCATCTGATGATGAATTTACCTATAAATTTATAACGATATCAGCGAATTTTGAAAACTCTCTTTCTGATAAAAATTTATAGCCATTTTAAATGAGCTACTATATCTCATCTACTGAAAATAAAATAATAATTGCAACTTATAGTTATACCTTTCCAGCTATTTCTGTTGATTTTAAAGATAATTCTTTTATTTTGTTAAAAGAGTTTGTCATAACTAATTCCATAAATGTATGGCATAATATATTTGTTAATTTGGAGAAGACATTATTGAACTGTTATGTTAGATTTTATGAAGGTGGTAACATCCATGAATATAATGTTTAATTTGATGTTAATTAATTTCATATTATTCAGCTTAAATTGTAATATGGGAATCTACTTTAATCTATTACAAACTATTTAAATATGGATGTGAAAAACTTAATATTATAGAATTGCCATCAAAAATTTTTGGATTAGAATTGCCATTTTAGTTGCCAAGATTGCGATGGCCCTACAATGTATAATTGTTTATCTTGTTCAGAAGAATCAAAACGAATCTATATACCTGAATAAAAAGTTTGCGTATGTCCGTATAATTCTGTTGATGAAATAACATGTTAAACTTACCTTGATTCAAGCTTCTAATTGATATTAGGATAAAAGTAAAATTTTGTTTGTTAATAAGGATAATTTGAATATTAAGGAGAATGTTTCAAATGGTAAATTTAGATTATAATTATTTTAGTCCTTCAATTATAAGAGAAAATATGCTTAGTTGTTTAGATTGCTTAAATAATCCAAAGGCATGGAAAGAAAAGCCTTTCTGTACTGACAATCTTTATTTTGATAATTAAGGAGGTACTCAATAATAAATCTATTCCCCAACTTCATACTTTTTTCTTGATGGGACTGAAGTGACTTTATGTTTATTTTGCTAAGATACTAATTTCTCTAGCTTAGAAGATCAATATTTAGATTATTCGTATCAAAATTAAAATTTTAAATCTTTTTGTTAAGATGATGATAGATACTTTTAGTGTTACGAATGCTTTTTTAGAGCATGTGAAAAATGCTATTTATCTATCCAAGGTCATCAATGTCTATAATGTTATTATGGTTATGAATTGATTTATGGTGAATGTATAAGTGTACGGGAAACAGACCTTTCAAGTTTCTGTAGATCTCCTTCATATGTAACCTCTAAGAAAAAATGTATTTAATGTCCAATAAGTTATTGCAAATATTGTTTTGAATATCAACCTAATAATCTCTTAAAAAGTACGCTATATAAAAATTTTGAGAAATTTGATGAAGAAGAAGAACTTAAAGTAGGATGTGCTCTTTGTGAGGATGGCTTTATATTTAATTTCAATACAGGTAAATGTATTAATCAGAAACCTCAGATTTAAAATTGTATAAGATCCTTCATTCATTAAAATGATTAGGAACTTTGTACATTATCTGAAGTTGATGATTTCAACATAGCCCCTGAAATTTTAAATTGTGAAAAGTACTTAAATAATTGCTTATAATGCTTGTTATCTCCTGAATCAACTTTAAAGTGCATCATTTGTAAAGAAGGATATACAAGTTCTATTATTAATGGAGAGTGTTATAAAAATGATTTAATGAATTCTAAAATAGTTATTGAAGGAGATTTAACTTTAAGAGATGGTTGGGTTCAAAGGATTCAAAGTTTTATGATGCAATTTTTACCAAATAAATATTTCTATCCTAAAACAGAGTATAACTCATTAATTAGAGGAATCATTGTAGAGTGTTAAAAAGGGTATAAAGAGATTGGAAAATCAATCTGTGAAAAATATTGTGATGACTCATGCTTATAATGTGAAACCAATAATGGACCTTTTTGTACAAAATGTCCTTTAAATTATTATCAATAGCCAATCCGATATCAAGAAAATGGATAATGTTCTGACTGCCCATAATTATGCTAAATTTGCTAAAGTAGAACTTAAGAAGAAATTTATGTAATATATAATACTGTTTTAACTAGAATTTATAACCAAGTTTTATCTTAGATGAAACAAATAAAATTTTTACAAAGAAATGTTTAAAACTTATTAATAATCCAAACATCATATATGATTCTTATTCCTAAGGAGCAAGATATTGTTTTGAATCTAATTGTCTTAATTAAATCATGTATGAAGTGAAACTTACTTTTTGTGGAGGCATGTTTGTATTTTGGCCATCTGGCTTCGATTATGGTATCAATATAAACTATTGTAATCAAATGGGAATAGATACAATAACAATTGTTTTTAAATTTTAAATTAGAAGCTAATTTTGTGGACTCAGAAATATCTTTGATATATCAAATTAATTAAAATCGAAGATATTTTCACTTCGCAGTATTTATTTCTCAATTACTTCTGTTGAGAATTTAGATATATTTGCTCTTTATTCATTTGAAATTCATAACTTCGATAAAATTGAATTAAATAATGTTGCTCTTTAATTTAGAAATTCATAACAATTTATCATAACTAATAATAATACTTAAGTAGATTTAAAATTGATTGATTTTGCCTTCAAATTATGTTATATTAATAGTATTCAATCTTTATTTTAAAATGAAATATTTGGAAATATTTAAGCCAATAATTTTTCCATATTAGACTCAACTTTTATTAATTCCTCTATTTTAAATTTAGAAGCATATAAATAAAATGGGTTAATTATAATTAACAAACTTTTCATCTTTAGATGCATTTTAAAAGATTCTAACCTATTTTAATTTGGAAACAACTAATTTAATATTTTGATCTAAGATTTAATTATAGAATAATGTGAGTTTTATAATTCTTCAATTTTTACGTTTTACGACAATCTGAAAGATTTAACATTTCTAAATATTGATAATCTAACAATCCAAAATAATGTATTTTATCAATCAAATTTAATTAAAAATGCTAATTTAGTATCATTAAGTTTAATGAATTTCAAATTAAGCAAGAATAATTTGATTTCGTCAAAATTAATATCATTCAATTATCATTTAACTCTAAATAATTCCTATATACTAGAAAATAATTTTGTAGATTCCTAAATTTTGATTTTGTTTTAGGGTCGAAGTTTTTAAAAAGCGAATATTATTATATTTAATCTAAATTTATAACTAAATTCATTTAATAATACCAGCCTATTTTTCTTATATTCAAATTAATTGAATAACTATTATTTAGATATATCATAAATTTACATAGAAAATAATTAAAGATTAGATAACAATGATGATGAAATAGCTCTCTTTGTTATATCATGTAGCTAATTACTTATTTTTAATGCAAAGATTATTAATGTTAATGATTAGATAATTTTTAAAATTTATGAAACTTAAAAAATGTTTATTTAAAATGTGTAATATGAAAATACGAAACAAAATTTTAAAGTTCCTTTATTAATTGATTGTCATAGTTAAATCTAATAGAAAAATCAGCTTCTCAGAATAATTGGATTCGTTTCTTTAGAAATTCTTAATGTTTAAGTAATAAGATAATTTAATGTTGATTTATCGTTTATTGATATAAGTTATGGTAGAGGATACTAAGAATAGTAATAAGGAATGATTTCAATTTTTAATGTTATTTTTTAAGAGAACCTTTAATTGTCAAGATTACAAATTAATGTAATGTCCTTATTAAGTATTCATGCTGAAATTTAATTAAATATCAATTTGAAAAACGTAGACTTTAAAGAAAACATTGTACATTCACAGACAGATAGCTCATTAAAGAATGCTGCAAGTCTAATGTTAATTTCATCTTCAGTAAGTTTTGTGTCAATAGAAAACCTTAACAGTCAAAATAATGCATTTACTAACTCTACAAATACTTTTTTCAATATAATTTCGAATTAGATTTATATTAATAATCTAAGTATTATTAATCATAATATATTAACTTAAGAATTGTGGCTAAAATATTATGATCTTTAATTTGATTAAAATTTCGATCAAGAAGATATGAACACTACTATTTTTTAAATACTTAAAATATCAAATATTGCAGGAGCATGCTAAATAACATCATCTAAATTTTTTTGTTACAACTGCACTTTCACAAACATTATGGCCCATAAAAGTAGCATTTTTCAAATTAATACAATAAATGAAGGATTAATTAAACTAAATTAAATCTAAATATATTCTATTCAAAATAATATCTAATTTATTACAAATAGTTCAGGTTGCATAAACATAAATGCTTAAAATAGTTTATTGAATCTTATAATTAAAAATGCAATATTTTCAAATGTTTTAAATAGAATGTCAGCTTCAATTTTATCAATTCACTCCTCAGAAATTCAAAATTAAATCTCATTTTTTAATGTTGAAATTTTAAATTGCATTTCTCTTATGAATCAGTTTATGTCTGTGAGATTTTCTCCATAAAATATAAACAATAACATTTTAATTCTTTAAAAATTATTGATCTAATAGAGTGAAGAGAAATGGAAATAGTATTTTTCTAGTTTAGTAACTTTAAGCGAAACTGAGATGGCAGAAATAAGTGGAAAAAATAATGCTGTAATTTACATTTAAAATTGCGAAATAATTATCAAAGAACTAGTTGTAGAAGGATTATTTATTTCTCCAATTATGAGATTCAATAATGTTGTCAAATTACTCCTATTAAATGCTTACATTTAAGATATTCAATTATTTTATCCATGTAATGTTATTGTAGTGGATTAAGACTTAAATATTAAAAACTTAATATCATTCCGATAAGTATACCTTTTAAGAATTTCAAAATTTAATGCCAGCGATGTTATTCAAAATTTACAATATAATAATTATTAAATCAAAGATTGCAAATTATTTAAGACAGTTTCAAGAAATAATTAAAAATTGCTTAATATTTCAACACTTTAGAATCGATTTTTAAAATTATAGCAAGAATCTTTGTCAATAATTTCGATTAAAAGTATTTAAATTGAAAATTAAATTATATTTTAAAAAATAAGAATATAGTAGAATGATTGTTCATTTTGTAGTGATGGTTTAATCAATTTTGGAGTAATTAACATTAATTTTTTTCATATAGAAGATTTTTCATGTATATAAAATTAAATTTTGTCCTATGGATGTTTGCTATTTTAGTAAAAAGAACAAATAAATACCAAGATAAAAATTTTAAATTCAAATTTTTATGACAATTAAGGTAGTATAGGAGTAGGTATAACAGCTTATAATTCATTCATGATGATTAAATAATGCAAATTATTGAAAAATATAGCCAGCACCTAAGGTGGAGGATTATACCTTACTTTAAATAACAATAGCTTTCTATTTAATGAATCTATAATATTAAATAATAAAGCTAAAGAAGCTGGAGGTATTTATCTTAATGGAGAATATATTTTAAATGAAACCAATTTTGTTAAAACTATCTTGCTTTTTAATAAAGCTCAAAATTTTGCAAATAATCTTATAGAAAGCCCAACTTATTTATCTTTATGCATAAATTAAAGAGAGATGCAATCTCAAATTTTATACCATAATAATTAATAAAAGAATATTTTGAAACTGGCTCCTTATTTAGTAATTGAGCAAGAAAAATAATACTATACAAATTATCTCATGCTTCCTAGTGGTTAATCAATAATGAATTATGAAATAACTATGCCTCAAATTTCTAAAACTTTATATTATATACAAGAAATTGGGTTGTATTTAAAAAATAGTAGAAATGAATAAGTTTAAAACTTATTTAATTCAACCTGTCTCATATAATTTGATATTATTTAAAATAAATAAAAAAACGATAACTCAATTTAGGAAAATAATCAGAGAGTTATAGTAGATTTTAATTAATAAAAAAACTATTTCGATATGAGTTCACTTTCTATAATTTTTGATCCATATGATTAGGATAAAAAATATCTATAAATAGAAGCTGCTTGTAAAATAGATTAATTTAATAAAACATTAAACTATCTAATAAACGTTAGGAGTTTTAAATGTTAGCTTGGTGAATTTTATATGAATAAAGGTTGTCAAAAATGTATTGCAAATTAAGGATTTTATTCAGTAACGTATGATACTAATAAATGCTCCATATTTGATAAAAATAAATTCTTAGAAATAACAGAGAACAAAATAAATTTGTAATAAGGTTTTTGGAGACCACATTATCTTTCTGACCATACAAGTTACTGTTTTAAAAATAAAATTTTTTGTAAGGGGGGATGGAGTTATGGAAATAAATTATGTAGCATTGGGCATTTGGGTGCATTATGTGAAGAATGTGATATTTAGAATATAATGGGAGAAGGAAAATATTATAAAACTTTATAAAATTAAGAATGTTTAATTTGTCAGGAATAATTAGAAAATTATGTTTCTTTTATTTTAATTTTGATGTGGTATTATATATTCTTAAATCATAGGGCTATTTGCTCCATTACGTTAACTTTGAATAGCACCTAAAAATCTTTTTAAATGTTTACATAACTTAAACTTAAGGAAAGATTCAATAAAATTTTATTCAAATTAAATTAAGGTATATTTATAAATAAAAATAAGATCATTAAAGTATTCTGATTAAAATGTTGCTCAATTATTTATGGATGTTTTCACTCATTTTTACTTTTAACATTTAATTTTCCTTTTAATTTGTCTTCATAGATTAAGTAAGCAATACATCATACTTCATGGTTAATAATTTGGATTGTTATTTATCGAATATATAAACAATCGAATTAATTTATTGCAAAATATTTACTATGTTGGTTTTCATTCTTTAATAATTCATATTAATTATTACAGGGTATATATTTTATTCGATTAAAATTGGTTAAAAATTCAGGTCTAGCATAATTTCTAATACTTTATTAATTTTATACATATTTAACTTTCCTGGATTGATTAAAATGTAATTAAGATATATTTTTAGGTTATGTTCTACAATATCAAATAGATGGATATCTAATGTCAATTATATACAAGGAGATGTTTCTTTACTTTATGGAAGTGAAAGTCATATAAAATGGATGTTTTACTTTGTAATTCCAATTCTAATTTGTTTTGGATGTTGTATTCCTTTAAACCTTTTTGTCTTATTACATTTTAAAAGGAAATAATTAGATTCACTAAAATTAAGAAGCCATCTTTGTTATATTTACAATGAATATAATGAACATAGCTATTTTTGGGAGTTAATAAAATTAGTTCAAAAAGTTATAATGATACTAATATCAACATCTTTTGAAACTAATATTTCAATTAAAGCATCGTTGCTTGGAATTACCTTGTTATTTTACTAAGGTCTAACAGTAAAATTTAAACCATATTTAACATCTCACATGAATCATTTAGACTTATACACAGGATAAATTTGTTCTATGTCTATATTTCTGGCTGCTGTTAAAAATACAAGCGACTAAGAAAATAATCAAGTTTTGTCTACTATTTTATAAACAATCATAATATTTTTATGCGTATAACTTTGCCACCCTTTTATATAAAAAATAATCTAAATATACTATAAGAAAAATAAATTAGCATTTTATATAAAT
Source organism: Paramecium sonneborni (assembly GCA_905182985.1). NCBI lineage: Eukaryota > Ciliophora > Oligohymenophorea > Peniculida > Parameciidae > Paramecium > Paramecium sonneborni. Next base: position 50,987 of record CAJJDN010000065.1, read on the forward strand.
GTTAAAACCTTATTCGAGAAATTAAGATTAAAATTTTGCCTCAAAAGTTTAAGCGAATTCATTTCTAAATTAAAGAAAAGAGAGCAAAAAGTTAAAGCCAATTATCTTAAATTAAAAATTCATTTATTTTCAACATCTAAAGCTTAAATGACTAATAGGAAGTAATTAAAATTATTTTATTAAGAAATTTATTAACTTAAGGTAGTATCTCCTTATTCAATTCTGGAAGATAAGCGAGAATTAGCGAGAATTTTGGATTAAATTAGTTCTTTCAACTAGAAACAAATTGATAAATATTTTATTTATTAATGTATTTATGAATTAAATTTTAAATTTCTATTTTAATATTTTTAAGAATTTCTATTTTTTATTAACAAATTTTCAAAAAAAAAGTTAATGTCTTTTTAATTTTTAATATACTTGAATATTTTTAAATTATAAGATTTAATAATAAAACTATGTTGACTCTGCAATGGTTATAAATTTTTGAGTATAATATATTATTACTCATTATAGTATTTAAAGTAATGCATCCTTCATTTATTATTCTCATTATTTTATTTATAAATCAAAAATAGGTTAATTTCCAAACTTATATATCACTTAAATGTTTTTCAGTAGAAAATTATATTAAATATTTTTTGGATTAAATTCGTGATTAGAGTTTTAATAAATAATTTTTTTTGTATTCTTAAATAATTAGAACCTTTCTAAAGAACTTTGGAAATTTAATTTATCATACAACTAAATTTCTAGAAGTAATAACTAATTATATATTAACTTAGTTTTTTTATTCTGTTCAATAAAAAAATAAAAAAATAATTAGATTAGGGAATTATAATTCAAATAAATGTCACTTAGAATATTTCATACATGATGATTCTTGGTGTTTATTACCCAAACAAAAGAGTTTCAGAATCAGTTTTACTTTGAGAGCAATCATTTTTATAAGCAATTCCTATTGTTGAGCTACCATTTTAAAAGTCAGATGAAATCATCATGTCACTGGTATTTGAAAAATAACTGAATATAGATCCTCTCAATAATGATTATCCTCCAAAAACAGGTCCTTATTGATTATTACAATATATTGCATATGATTTACCTTCCTATTTGATAGGATAGATTTTATTGTTCGTCTGTGAAAATAAAAATGATGTTAATGTTTCATCATTAATATATTCTCCTTTTTTACTTTTAATCCAATAACATGGAGTATATCCTCCAAATACAACCTCATTTTATGATTAGAAAACCATCAATAAGTTGTTTTTCCCATCCACTTAATTCCAAAATGATTCAGCATTTAAATCACTTTTTTATCCTTAATAAATTAAACTAATCTTATTTATTGATCTTTTTGTGTTCTAAACAATTGTATCAATAAGTTTTGCTTGAAATTCTTTTGTAATTAATTAAGTATTTTAAATTATTCCAGGAAATTTGGGAGTTATTTTGCTATTAAATTAAGAATGTAATATTTATAATTATTAGTATTATTACTATAAATTTTTCAATTATGGATAATCCAGTTTTGTTTGATTTATCGACTAATTCTTACATTCTAGAAAATTATAAATTTCATTATTGATATTGAGATAATTTTTTTTAGAAAGATTCTCAAAATAAATCTAGATATTTTTTTCACTTTCACTAATGTCTTAAGGCTGAATTTTTTTCTCTTATTCATTTAAGCTAGTAAGATATTATTTAAATTTTTCAAATTCGATTATCTAATAACAAAATACTTATTACCTATGCTAATCTTTATTTTATTTATTATCTAAGTTCCATATATTTCTTTGTATAAACTTATAATTCTTTGAGTACATTTGAGAGTTAGATTTAAAAATTTTCGATGATGTTTTCTATATCCTTTAATTATTAATTTAAATTGTTCTCATCAAATTATTATAATTCTTAAAAGAGCTCTCTTAATTTTTCAGAATTAATAATTTTTGAAACCAAATATTCTGGTTATTTTATTGCCTAAAATAATTAAGGATTTCTATTACTTTGTTAATATTTATTAGTTTTTAAAAGTCAAAAAATTTATTCTTGTCTTAAATATTTGTTTGACATTGATCACAAATGAATTCAATTTAATTTTCCTTCAGTAGAATAAATATTAGATATGAGCCTTCATGTTTTGGACAAGGAACTTACATTAATTATTTAAAATAATTTAAAACTATTAATTTAGATAAATTTTTTTTTTCTAAAGTAGTATAAATTTTACTAATCTAAAATAATATAATCAAATTTAAAATAAAATTAGTTAAGTTCTATAGATTAAAGCAATGCTTTTTAATAACCTAAATCATACGAAATAGGGATTCCAATTAAAGAGGGGAATAATGAAAACTTAAATAAAAAAGACCTCATGGAAAATTTACTTCTTTTTAAATACTAAATTTAAACTCTTTTATTTAATAAAAAAATGAATCTTAAAAGAGACAATTATTGTCATCTAACTAATAATTATTTTATTAGGAAATATATTAGAAAGTTTCATATGCGAATATAATATTATTATCTGCTGTAAAGGAGAAGCATTTTTCGAAATTGATAGAAATATTAGAATAGCTTGATTATGTTTTTAAAATAGAGTCTCTTTAATACTGAATCTTATCATTTAATCTAAAATTCTTTTAATTAAATTTAAAGAGACAAATTTATTTAGAGAATATAAATAAACTATTTATAATCAAACGAAGTTGTTGTATTCATAATATTATAATTAAATCAGTTAATTTTTAAATTCCAATAGTTAAGGTCTTTTAGATGGCAAAGATCCATCAATATAATCATCAAAGTGATAATGGTCTTTAAATAAAAAGCCAAAATAGTAATTGAAAGTTAAATCCTCCAAGAAAAAAGAATCCTTATGAGTATTTATGTAATCTTTTATGTTTAAAGTTATAGCTCTTCGTTGTGAAAATGGTGCAATCACTGTTAAGGAATTTCGAAAAGCCAGTTATTTTGGAGTTCTGTTGACCTTCTTAGGGGATTTTAAGTTCTTTGACTACTTGTTTAAATTTAGATGATCATTATAATGTTTTTGATAATAAAATCTGTTATGTTTTTATAAAATATCAAATAATTATTACAATAAAGTCAAGAGCAATGCATTAAATCAATTATGATCATTTGAATTTGAAAATTTGATATAATTTGACTAGATAGTAATAAATGGCTATGTGATATGTTATATAAGATTAGAATATAAGAATTTCAAATTCAAAAAAATTTACAATGAGCCTGAGAGTTTGATATTTATTTATCATTTTAATTAAATCAAAATACTCAAATATTGTTTCAATTGTGAAAAAATGAATAAAAATATTTGTCTGAAAATAAAGACTTAGTTAACAATTTTGTTAATGTTAAATAATAAAAGCACGGGCATTTTGAAAGAAAACACCATGAAATAACTTAGATAAATTTAAAGAAAAAATGAGTAAAATATATATAATAAATATAAATATTTGTTATAAAATAACTTAATTGAACTTTGATTAATAAAAGAATCATTCTTTATGATAATGTCTTTTCAATCTTGCAAAATAACTTTCTGCTACTTTTTAAAATGTATCAATTCCAGTTATTCTCTCTGAATCCCAAAGATCTGACCATCCATTTACTTCTAATACTTATAACCCATAAACTTCTGAATCTAAAATATCAACTCCTCCAACAGTTAGATAGGGTTCAATAGCATTAACAGCCTTTAAAGCAATTTCCTCATATTTTTTGAATTAATCCATTTTATTGACTAATTTCAAAGATTCATGGTAACCATTATTGGACCTAAAATCCTAAAATATATATAATAATTTTACAGATCCAGTATCACTAAATTCACAAGCCAATATTAATTAACCATTCATACAAAGTGCCCTAACTGATTTTCCAATAGAATCAGGAATAAACTTTTAAATAACTGATTAATGATTCTTCCAAACTTCTTTTGATGCCATACTAATTATTTCATCTTGTCCTCTAGCTAATTAGACTCCATCTCCACCATATCCATCTAATGCTTTTACAACTCCTCTTTCTTATTAAGCAAAATTAGATCTGACAGTCTGTTTTATTGAATTTACTGTGAAAGCAGCCATACTCTTTGGAATTGGTACTCCATGTTTAGCAAATCTGAGTCCTTAGAGTAACTTACTTTACAAAATCTTTTCAGCATTTGTAGAATGTAAAGTAACTTTACCAGCAGACTCTGCTGCTTCAATTAAGTAATTAAAGTCCTACATATGTTTAGGACTCATGTAACCCCAATTCATTATGCCATCAAACTCTATTAATTCTCCTTTGTTAAAGAATGAAATTTTCTATAAATATTTAGGATTTCAGATTACTCCTCCTTCCCATTCAAAATATAGATCTTCTAATTCGACTTAAGTTACTTCAACTCCCAATTTTCTTAGGCAATTTTGTAATCTGTCATCCAATTCTGTGAAGAATACTGGATCTGCATTTCTTATATATATCACTTTAAACATTTTTGATACAATTATTATTTAATCACAAATAACAATTCCTATAAATAGTTTGAGATAATCATTTTAGAAATGTAATTTTCCTAAATTGTTCATTTCATCAATAATTCTTAGGATACAACCAGAATAACAATTTTATAATATGATATAACTTTAAAATGTAATTAAAATAAATTAGAATCTATATTTACAATAATTTTGGTTACAAATACCTCAATCATAAATCTTCATCTTAAATTACGAGAAAATCATTTTCGTCTATTCCAACAATAATTGAATTTGGAGTAATTCTATTAATATAACCAAAAATTTTATCATTATTATAATTCTTTTTAATTTCTTCTACAGTAGTAAAGAATTTATCTAATTCCATTTAATTTTAGCAATAGAATCCTAATGCTATTGATGGACTCATTGATTCTTCATTTATGTATTTTACATCTTTACAAAAGAAGGTCTCTTTCAGCATCAAAATATTTCCTCTGTTTATATGTTCTTAAATATAATGAGGATCCAAATATATTAATTTCTTATTCACTCTTCCAAGTATGTAATATGCTTTATCATCTTTTCCACCTATAATCCCTTAAAAATATGGTAAATCTATTAAATCATTTAAAAATGGTAAATAATCCTTATTTATTTCTTCCAATCCAATTCTTGTTAATAAAAATATTGCCAATGATTTTGGTTGTTATTTTTAGCAAATATTGCATATTTTAGATATTTCTTTAGTCTTATCCATTTTTATTTCATTTATGATATGTTCACAATCCATTTAAAGACCATACATTTCACAATACAATCTATCATACAATAAATTATCTGAAATAGAAATTTATAAATCTTCACTTCCTTCTAATGGTTTTAATTAATGTAATTATAAAAATGCATTCAAAACCTAATCTGGTCTATACCATTAACAGGGTTTTGTAGAAAATTTTATTTGCGAAATAGTTTCTATCTTTTGTATTGAATAAGGACTTAAACAAACTTTTAAATCATTTGTTAACAATTTTTTATGTTCATCATCATCATCATCAGCAAAAGCACACAGTAATTTATATTAATAATCTTTGCTATGCTATTTCTTTTACCTAATATGAACTCTTAATATCTAAGCCCAAATCATTTAACCTGACCTTAGCATACAACCCCAACCAGCATCAGATGTTTACTAACTATCTAAAAATAAATGTAATATAATACTTAATATTTAAGGAAAATTCTTTCGATAAGTAAACCAAATTGTTCTACTATACATTTATTGAATAAGTTCTTTTTTTTTCTAATTGATCAAACAATAAAAATACCTCTGATGGAAGATTTTTTATACTGAATCCTAGAATGCTTATTACTGCATCTACTAATTCTTTGTTATTTATATCCTCTTTACTACTTTGTTACCAGGAATATCTATTACAAATTGTATGAATAAATACTTTAAATTTAGCAGTGATTAAAACATATTTCCCTTAAATATGGAATTGTTATTATAATCTAATTATTAATGGTTTAATAATTTTGATATTAGAATTATGTTAAGAGTAATAAGTCTAGTTAATTGATAATAATGATATTGAATTAAAAATAGATTTTCATAATAAATCTGTAACATTCATAGGCATCTCATCGATTTAGGTTGAATAATATTATTCAATATCTCTTAGGATTCTGACATCTTCTTACTTAACAAAATTAATTGCAACACCTTTTCTTCCAAATCTACCTGATCTTCCTATTCTGTGAATGTACAATTCTCTGGAGGAAGGTAAATCATAATTGATAACCAAAGAAACTTATTAAACATCAAGACCTATGTTAATAAAAATGCAAAATACCTCTTCCCCAAACATCAGTAGCAATCAATACTCTTTTATTTCCTTATCTGAACTCAGCCATGATTTTATCTCTTTCTTTTTAACTCATATTTCCATGCATTTAGACTACAGTGAATTCATTTTCTCTCATTTTATTTGCCAACCATTCACACTTTTATTTAGTTGAACAAAAGATAACAGCTTAGGTGATTGTTAGAGTATCATATAAATCACATAAAGTATCGAATTTCCATTCCTCTTTATCAACTTAAATAAAAAATTGTTTAATTCCTTCTAATGTCAATTCATCTCTTTTGACTAAAATTTTAAGAGGATTATTCATGAATTTATCAGTCATATCCAATATTTCTTAAGGTAAAGTAGCTGAAACCACAACATTTTAAGTTGTAGGTGGTAAATATCTATAGATATCATAAACTTATGTTTTGAATCCTTTTGTTAACATTTCATCGGCTTCATCGAGAATTAACATTTTTAAATGACGTACACGTAACTCTTTTCTTTGTATCATATCAAACACTCTACCAGGAGTACCTGAAACTATTTAAACTCCATGTTATAGTTTGCTAATATCATCCTATATTGAATGGCCTCCAATGCAAGCATGAACTATTATATTTAAGACATATTTTTACTTGAAACATTAAGGAAATCACCTAAAGCCATTCCTACTTTAGCACTTTGTTCTGCCAATTCCCTTGTATTTGATAAAATTAAAACTTAAGGTTCTCTAGAAAGAATATCAAAAAATCTTCTACCTAATAGATAAATCTACGGCAGATAATGCTGATAAACTAAACACTGCAGTTTTTCCTGTACCACTCTGACTCTATACAATAACATCTCTTCCTTAGATAATCGGTACTATTGCTCTTTATTAAACTGCTGAAGGTTTATTAAAACCAAATGCATAAATTCCTATGTTTACTTATATTTTATACCTCTCAAAAGTTCTTCTCTTAATTACATTGATTCAAATGTTGGATAAATTGTTATCTCTTCTGAAGTTTCATACTCTACATTATCTTATAAATTATGCTTATCCATAAATAAATTATTTAATTATTCATTACACAAGAACTCACAATTATTCTTCTTTTTTTTAATATAATATTTTATATTAAATCATTCTCTACTAGCCATAACATCTTCTGAATAGCTTTATCTTTCAACTATTAGTTTTTTTCCTTCAAATCCTTAAGATTGTCCTGGTTCAAATGGGGCAGCTCTTCTATTTCTATGATATTTTCTAAATTATTCTCATAATATTCTTTACATAAATTCTAATCTGTTTAAATTTTGCATAGCTCCTTATGGAAAATAATGATGTGGTGTATGTGATTGATTATCTGTTCCAGGTTATTAATAAAATGGCTAAACAAAATATGAATGTCCAGTTCTTGATGGAGTCTCATCATATACATGTGCCATCCAACCATGCCATACTGGAGGAACTCTATCTCCAAGAGTATGCCATGGATTAAAATAATCATTATATTCAACCCATCTTCTCTAATTTCTATCTAAAAATTGCTCTTTTAAAAACCATACGTGTGACATCAAAGTCTTCATAATATTTATTCCCAAATTAATCTTAACCAACACATTAAATAGGCCCATTTTAACCTCCTGCATAATGACTTGATCTAGATTAAGCTCGGTGCATTCTTATATATGTCTACCAAAATCCTAAAGTTTACTATCTTATAACTACCTTCCCTTCGAACTAATGTCCAAAATTTTGGAGTTAGCATTTAGTTTAATGTCCATGCCCAAAGTCCCATCTTATTTTATATTTTATATAATAAATCAATTTAATCCAAATTTCATAAACAATAGAATTTGAAAATATTTCCAAATATATTTCAAAGACTTATAAAGAAGTAATGCTACTTTCACTTCAGACTTACTCTCCCTATTTTTTTACAGATGTAATACAATTTATTTATTAATAGATTCTACATTATCATTTTAGATTGATTACATCTAATCTTTATTTTAATTAATTAAGATTCTTTAAAATTGTTTGCTTCTTGTTAAATAGCTTTTATTTTAAATCTTAATAACCTACCATCTAAATTAATAATAATTCTTTATATAATAGTTACAATTATTGTGTAGTACTGAGTTCCTTTTTAAATTATTTCAATCTTTTCCAACCTTTTAAAATGTTTAACTTTTTACACTTTTTAAGAAGGATCTCTTTAACTTTTAAACTGAATAGAATACATTAAAATAAAATAAGAAAACCCTCTATAAATACAAGTTAAGAAAAATTAACATATCATATTAATACTGGTTGAGTTCCTTCTTGATATCTAAGTTTCATATTGAAATCTTTGATGTTTATTAAAAATATTTTATTACAACATTAAATTAATCCCTAAACAACAAAACAAAACTCATTTTATTGAGATTATTTTTTCTGATTAAATTTTACATAATAAATAAAATTTAATTGTAAAAATTTGGAATAACCATAAGGGATGAAGATAGAACAATCGAAGAATGCTAAAAAGCATCTTCAAATGGAACATTTAACACTGTAAAAAAATAATAATCATTTTAATTTTTTGTTTGAATTGTAAATTAAGCTCAGGGTAATTAATTAAGCTACTTAATAAGAATTAAAGAAAAATAATATATTAAATTTAAAATAGCCTTAAAATATTCAGCCTAAACTTAAAAAATTATTTCTAGTACTAATTTATTTATACTGATAAATTCTGATATTTTGGCGGTAAATTGGTGGGAAGGTTTAAGTTGGTTTATGTAATACAATAATGATAGGAGTATATATTAATTTTGGATGAATAAGAATGTATTAATTTTGATAATTGAAGATTATATCCATGAGTGGTTTTTTCAAGTAAAAGCAACAAAATGAATTTGAATGTAAAAAATATTAAAATTCATTTAGTTAAAACTCCAAAAAAAGTTTAGTAATAATAACTGGAAAATATTTCCACGATAGAAGTATTTGGATTAAAAGATTCTCCTTAAGTATTCCAAAATAAGTCAATATAAACATAAAAGAATGAATAAAAATTAGAAGAAAAAGTAAACAAAATAATAAGACGAATCAAATTTGATGATGAGTAACTAGTTATTAAGAAAGATCAATCTCTTTTTCGATAAAAAAGAACAACTAATAAAGAATACAAAGGTATATTAAAAAATTAATATTTTAGTTAATTCTTCATACACTTTAGATTTGATAAATTCAATAGAAATAAGAAGAGATAATGTAATAATAAATAAACTAGAGAAAGTATCTAGTCAAGAAGAGTAAAAATAAAATGTTAATTCATTAGTTAATAATAATATTAGAATGTCAGGAATGAATCAGTAACATGTAGATGTAAAAAAACAAAATGCATAAAGTATTATTGCGAATGCTTTTAATATGGATAAGAATGTTCATTCAAATGCGAATGTACTGGATGTTGCAATAAACAAGTAAAATAATCAAGTGGAAAATTCTAATAAGTAAGTCCAACAATAGAATATTAAGGATGTAAATGTCAGAAACAAAAGTATTTAATAATTTGCTATATATATAGTTGTTCTAAGAAATATTGTGAATGTCTAAAAAGGAACCAAAGATGCACAGATCAATGCAAGTGCATACATAATTGTAGCAATTAGTTACATTAAATAAAGCCTTAAATATTAGACTTTAGTTAATTATTAAGCCAATTTGAAGATAGGAATTGATTTTTATCAAATCCATTGGTTTCAATTTGTTTAAATACAAAATAAATAATTTTATTAAATAAATTCTATTCTTAATGAATTAATTTTATGTATAACTAAATGGAAAAAGTGGTTTCATCTTGTCATAAAATAATATAGATAAATTGAAATGAACAGAAAATTATTAATTAAAATAAATATTTGGAATAGTATATTTATAAAATGAACATGTTCACTGCATCTCCAGAAAATAAAAGATAAATGGGATAATTAAAAGATATTTACAATTTACCTCCAAAAGAATTTGGGCCTTAAGATGAGAATGTAATAGAATGTGAAGATGTATCAAAAGGTATCCTACTCTTTTATATTAAAGAGTTTAATTTAATTGGAAGAGATGAAAAGGTTTATGCTCTTAAAGAGATTAATTTAAAATAAAACGATGAGTTTTATCCAATAAAAAGGGGAGAATTTGTAATAATAAGAGGACCATCTGGTGGTGGAAAAACAACATTCTTAAATTAAATAGGAACAATAGACACTCCAACTAGTGGAACAATAAGTTTATTAATAATTAATATGATAGGATTATTGGGTTAAGAAGTCAATAAATTATCAAAAGATTCTTATTTAAGCGAACTAAGATTGACAACAATTGGATTTGTTTTTTAAACATTTAATTTAATAGCTACAATGACAGCTTATGAAAATGTAGAATTACCAATGAGAATATTGGCAAAATTAGTAAAATAATGATATATAAATAAAAGACAGACAAAGAAATAAAAAAGAGAGTTAGAGAATTATTAAAAAGCGTAGGGTTATAGGATAGAATGGATCATTTACCATCAGAATTATCTGGTGGTGAATAATAAAGAGTGGCAATAGCTAGATCTTTGGCTAATTCACCTTAGATTTTATTATTAGATGAACCTACAGGAGATTTAGATTCTAAATCAACAGTAGAAGTAATGGATATATTATTGAAACTTAATAATTTTGGATATGAAGAATCAAATAAAACACCTTGCACTATGATTATGGTAACTCATAATCCTGATCTTGAATGTTATGCTCATAGAATTATTTATATTAAAGATGGAAAAATTGAAAAATAAGCTATAAATGAGAGATAATCTCCGTTAAGATATGAATAGTATCTACATTATCTTAACAGTTAAAATTGATTGTTATTAAATTTAATTTATGGTTTATTTAATAGAATAATTATATATATCTTTAAGAGGGAACACATCATTATAAAATCAAATTAATTTAGTTAAACCTTATCTTAAAAAATAATTATATAAATAATTAATATGTTTGATGAAAAGTAATATGATGCAGTATAATCTTAAAATGTAGGATCAAATGAATTTGGATCCAATAATATACTTGATGAGAAATAATTGGGGCCTGCTCCATAAATTGAAATCAATTTAGAATATAAACCAATAACTATTGATCAAATGCAAAAATAAAAGGTGGTACCGAAAAAATAATCGTCTTATAAAGGGGCAGTTTTAACTCTTTTTAAAACCTTTGTTGGTTCAGGCATACTAGCATTACCTTATAGTTTTGCATAAGGAGGATATATTCTATCAACTATAGTATTTGTGCTTCTAAGTTTACTAATAAATTATTAGTAAGTTAACTTCATTATGATGGCTGATAAATATAGATAACCGAATTAACTCTTGGATTATTCAAAATTCATAGAAATTACATTAGGTGCAACATATAGATCTTTAAGTAAATTAATTGTAGGTAGTATGTAATGGGGATGTTGTATAAGTTATGTTATTTTTTTTATGGAGTTTTTTGAAATCGCCTTTTATGGAAATGCTTAATCAACCTTTTAGCATTAATTATATTACTTATTAATTGCCCTGTTAATTTTACTGCCTATGACACTTATATAAAATATGGCTGTATTTACAAAAATTAGTGCTATAGCAAATTTATTAATAGTTTTCCCTTTGGCTATGATTATGATTTCAGCCATACAAACAATAATAGATGAAAATTATCCTGAGAAATACAAAATGATTGACTTTTCAGGATTATCTACTATGATTGGAGTCTCTATTTATTCATTTGAAGCAGTTGGAGTTCTTTTGAATATCCAATCATCAATGTAAAAGAAAGAAAAGTTTTAAAGATTATTATAAATAACTACAATAGGGGTTGTGTTTTTGTTTATTATATTCTCTTTAGTTTGTGGATATGGATATGGAAGAAATATCAATTAAATTGTATTATTTAATTTATCAGGTAATCACTTTATGGCAATTGTATAAATAAGTTATGCAATTGGATTATTACTCTCATTTCCAGTATAATTATTGCCTGCATTTTAGATATTGGAAGAAAATGAAAGAGTTAAATCTTTTGTAATAATTAAATATTAATTTTTAGATTAATAAAAGTTAAGATTAAGCGAACTGTAAAAGAATAATAATAAGAATGGTTTAAGTACTTCTTTTAAGTTTTATTGCTATGTTTATTCCCTAATTTGCTGTGTTTTTGTCTTTTGTTGGAGGATTCTCTGGAAGTGCTCTTTAATTCTGTTTTCCATTAATGATTTATAGAAAAAATTTCTATGAAAGTTAACCAGTAAGATAAAGGACTACATATTGTTGTTTAATGATAGTAGGAATCATAATTGGAGGTTTTGCAGCTATAAATTCTCTTATATTGTTAATTTAAGGATGATAAAGCTTAATGTTGATTTTGTAACCAATTAAATTATAAAATAAAAATAATAAATAAATTTATAAATCAATTAGCATTTTAATCTAAAGGATCAATTTTAATTTATGGTATAGGTTATTAATTATTAAGTTTAATAAGTTATTTCTTTTATCCTGATTCAGTTGATTTACTATCTCCATTTAATCGACTTTATAAATATTCATAACTTAATTTTAAAGGTGGTTTTCCATAAGATAATTATTAATTTTTTTCAATAACTTTTTAAATTTAGTTGAATTCTTTGTTATCTTCAATGACTTCTTTTTTAACTTTATTACTACTTAAATATTTATCCATTAATTATTGTTTAAGTGATTAACATTAATTTTTTATTTAACTTGAAAGATCAACTTATCCATTTTTATTTGTTTCTTATTATAGACTTAGTTATTCTGATTCAGTTGGTTAATCTTATTTTTCTTTGGTTCTAGATTCTAATAATTGATAAATCTCTTCCATATCATCTTCTGTTAAAGTCTAGAGAGAAGAAGATTACACATTGACTTCTTATAAAATAGATTCAGATTTATCTGTAAATAAGGATGGTTTAGATGCTCCTTTTATTAGAGCTTCTTCAGCTGAAAATTCTAATGCTCCTAAATTTTATTTTTATCCATCTATAAAATTCGAGACTGTATTGATTTTATTTTCAATTTTATTAAAAATATGATCATCTAATGTTCCATCTCCAATAAGATAATGACAATCAACACATTAAGCTTAACCAATTCTATGTGCTCTGTCTTCTGCTTACATCATAATTGCAGGAGTCCAATGCATTTCACCAAATACTATTGTAGAAGCAGCTGTTAAAGTAATTCCATAATTTGCAGATGTAATACTCAATATAGCTATTCTTATTTCATCATTATTTTAAAACATTTATACATTCTAATGTCTCTATTCTATTCCTACACTACCATCTATCCTCATATATTATATTTCATTCTAAACACAATATTCTTAAACAGCATCTAAAACATCTTTATGATGAGCAAAAAACAGAAACTTTATATCATTCTCAAATAGAGTATTAATATAATCTTTTATTGCTTTTATCTTTGCTTAACCTGTTAACATATAACATTTCTATAAAATTGTATTTACTGTAAACATTTAATCACTCTAATCTTTTGATTAATCCTAAAATATTGAGTCTTTATTTATAAGTTATTAAATATCCATATTTCCTAATTAGTGTAAGAGTGCTCCTATTTATTTAACTTAACTTGAATCTCCTGCAATTCTGACTTTTACTCTTCTTTTTTCAGGTAATTAACTTAATACATCCTTTTTTAATCTTCTTATCATAATATAATTTGTTAATAAAAAATGTAGTTCTTTTAAATTTGATGCACCATCAAAATCTATTCCTTTAGTAAACCTACTTAATTTTGGATCACAATATCTATATCCAAATTCTTTAAAATTACCAAATATATCTGGTCTAATAATATTCAATAGATTAAATAAATCTTTCGGCTTTGCTAATGCAGGTGTACCAGTCAATAATATTGTTTACATACATTATCTAAGAATTGGAACACATGCTTAACTTCGAATAGCTTAAGAACTCTTTAAATAATGACATTCATCTGCTATACATATTGAAAACTTTCTATTCATTAAATTCTAAATTTTTATTTATATTATTTACTTCTTTAATTTTAGCACAAATATCATATGATACTATTACTATTTTTGCATTCATTCTTATCCCTTCTTTACCACAATTAATTATTTATATCTCTGTCTTATGTATTTTCAACCAATGAATTATTTCATCCTACCAATTCAATCTTAAAGGTGATGGACACATTATTAATAATGGCCAATTTTATCTATACATACTTGCCAAAGCCAAAGATTATACTGTCTTACCAACACCCATATCATCTGCTATCAATATCCTTCCATTAAATTTTAAACCTTATTTTACACAATCTCTTTAGTATTAATACAATGTTTCATGGAGTGTTTTATCTATTTTTTCATAACATATTTAATTATCATATTTTAATGTTATCAATTAACCATTATCAAAATACTTTATTTCCTTCATATTCAGATTTTATAATTTTTACAATAATTGTGGCAACTATTTTATCACAACTTCTGTCTACTATTATCTTAACTAATAATATTAATTCATTTTACGCTTGTTATCAAATTCTAGTAATTACCTATCGGTATTATCCAACCCTTCTCTCCATCCAAATTTTAAAAATACCCATTATTTTACTAAAATCTTAATGAAGTACATTACTTTTATAAACGATTTTACATCCTCAGTAAAAGCTGTAAATGTTCCTGTCATGAACACTCTATTTTCATCAAGCAATTGAAAATTTAACTCTTGTTTTTGTATTTACTAAAATTTGTTCTTATTTGCATTAGAATATTACATTGTATTTAATTATTTAATTTATTTTTTAACATAAAATTTAGAAAGAAAATAAAATAAACATGAATTGGTTGCTATTATTTTTACTAGTTCAAATCAAATAAAGTATTTTTATTTTATGAATTTATTATTTATCAATACTATAAATTATAGAATCAATTCATTTCACTTACTCACATAAAATCTTATATAAGCATTATAAAGCTCGTTTATCAATAAATTAAATTAAGTTTTATATTACAGAAACTAAATACTCGTTAAGTTATTCATTTCTTTTCTATACTTTTATTTCTTCAATATCTTCAATTTAATTTATGTTCATTTACCTCCAAGATTCTTCTGAATTCTTATGTTCTTCCTATTTATCTAAATTTATTTCTAATTTTGATTATATCAACTAACTATTTTAATCAGACTTATCAGATAACTTTTTTAGTTTTTTCAAAGTACTCCTATGAGATTTGATACTTTAACATAATGAATAATCTGAATCTAATTGAATAAAAGTAGGTTGAGGATGTGATTTTTTTTTTTTATTTTATTCGCCTTTATCATTTAAAGGAAACTTTTATTTTTTCTTTTAAAATTATTATGTAGTTTCAGAAGTTATTGGATAGATTTTAACATCATTGACAGTATTTGACAATTTTTATGAATAAGTATCAAATTTATTTTTTGAACCATTTGTGGATTAATCAGATGATTAACAAAATTTATGTTATATTTTTAATTTTTTTTTTTTACTTTTTTCTTTCTCATTTTTATTTTTAATCTATTTTTCATTTTCATACTCTACCACCTAATCTGAATTATCATCTAAATTTTATGATTATTCTTAAATCGATAATTCCTATTCTTGTAAAAATTCTCTATCTTATTCCATAATTTTAGAATCATCCAATATTTGCAAAGCTAAACAATGCTTTAAAGCTACTTTCTTATATTCAGGATGCTCAACCACAGGATTTTCTAAATAGTTATGCATATCTAACCTATCAAATTTAATACTCGTAGATTATATAACTCCTTTAAATACTCTAGTTCTTTTATATCTTTTATTTTATTTTGTCCTAGATAGAGTTCTTTCAATTATTTTAATTTGCTTATATGTTTCAAGGTTCCAATCTAATTTCTTGATAACTATAGAATTTAAAGGTTTGGAAATATAGAAAGTGGAGATACATCCTCACAATCTATTCCCCAAAGATTTAACTTTTTTACTTCATTATAAGGTGAAGAACCGATTTTGTTTTGCAATAAGGCCATTGTGATGGGCTTCGCCATTTATTTAGAATTTATTAGGATATTTTTTATCAGGATTATATTTGCTATATATATGACAATACAAAATTCAATTTTCATGTTAATAAATTATTCTTATTTTTTTTAATAATTATTTTATTACGAAGAGTTTCAAAACAAGATATCATGATTTCAAAAGTTAAACAAGTCTTTAGTAGGAAAACTAGAATTTTATATTATTATTATATAATTTCCTTTATATAGATTTAAATTATCATAATAAAATAATGTGTTAGAGTATTCATCCTAAAAATTATTCAACCAATCTTTAAAATCTATTGATGTCCACTTTTTCATCAATTACCTATTATAATTAACACTATGAATTACTTTTGTTGCTTCAATAATTTCCTATTATTTTTGAGATGATGCAATTGTCAATAAAGCCTTTCTACAATTCTCTTATGTAATATATCCATCACGTTTCAAATCAAATAATTCAAAAATATTTTAAATTTCAGCTTTTGTAAAGATTGGAGTGATGAATCTATCCAATCGTTATATTTATATTGATACCCTTATTTTTATTTAATCTTCAAGTCATCAACAAAAAACTCTTCCAAATTCTCAGGTTAAATGTAGCTAGCCTTAGTACAAAGATCTTCAAATAATTCCATTATTCTATTTCTTCTTAAGTATTCATCAGCTGATTCCACTTTATAATTCATTTTATGAATTTTTAATATTATATCTATTGAGTAAAGAAGAAAATGAGACAAAATATAAATATTAAAATAATTTTTAGAAATCATTTACATGATCTATTCAATTTACCAACAATTGGAAGTTTGAAAATAATTATATGCAATTCTTACATGTAATTTATATAATTTGAATTCATATTATTATATATATCAAAGAATGATTAAGAAGTACCTTAATAAATTTTTCATTTACTTCATTTGTTTTTCAATAGTGTTTGTGTACATAATTAATGTCAAAGTAGTTTGGATTGATTTAATTGGAAGTAAAATACATTTTAATTTTTCAAATAGGTTCGAGTTATAGAATCCCTTATTTGCTGCTTTTTACAATATTAACAAGTTTATTGGGTTGGAGTTTATTTAAAACAATGTTTACAGATCCTGGAAGAGTTCCATAAAATTGGGGATTTTTTTTGAATGACCCTGAATAAAAAAAAAGAAAATTTTGTTTAATTTGTCATATTTTCAAACCTGAAAGATGCCATGTATCTTTTAATTGATAAATAATAATTAGCATTGTTCAGCATGTAATCGATGTGTGTTAAATATGGATCATCATTGTCCTTGGATAAATAATTGTGTTGGATTCTAAAATAGAAAGTTTTTTATGCAAATGTTATTTTATGTTATTCTTGATTCTTATTGTGCTGTAATTGGATTAGGATATGGTTTATATGTAGAATTTTAAAATATTATGCTTTACCTCGATTCAGAAGGGGATTTGCATTTTATTGATGGAGTACTAGTACTATGTGCATTTGGAATTAGTAGCTTAGCATCATGTTTAATAACAATGTTTTTTAAATTCCATTTAGAATTGGTATTAAATAATAGAACAACAATAGAAAATTTAGAGAGGAAAAGAAATGAAGAGACAGGATAATAAACAGATGATTTTAATCAATATGATTTAAAGCCATATTATAATTGGGTACAAGTATTTGGAATGAGTAAATTGTCATGGTTCCTACCTATTTAAATGGAAGGGGGACGACCAGTAGGTGATGGTATATTATGGCCTAAAAATCATCATAATGAAAGTTTGTTACTCAAAGATCCTGTTTCCAATTAAATTTATAATGGAAATAGTGAAAATATTTAAATGCAATAATACAACAATCCACTTTTGCATAGTAACAGTATATTTTAGAATATATTTTTAGATTAATAATTTAGATCATCGTCAACTCAACATTAATGATCCAAATTAATTGAATTAATTATTATTGTTTTAAATTATTTTAGGAAAATTATTTACAAAAATAATCAAAATTTTTTATTCTCAAAACTTTCTACACAATTAAGGATGGAAAGAAGGGGGAATCCAAACAGGAGGATATATTATTGATCTCGCTTAATTTACAACCTAATATATTAAAAAATTTTATATACTTTTTTACTCCATAAATTCTCAAATTTATGAGGACTTAATTTTTATTTTTCAAGTCTTATTTTTAAAACTTTTTCTTCAAATTTTGAAAGCAAATTTAATCTTTATTTAACTTTACTTGGTTTTTTTTCTTAAGATTAATGAACACTATAATTTTAAAATTCATTTTCTCTAGTATTAGGAGAATTAGTATTTGTAAAAGATTCTCTCAAATTATTTTTGGAAATGATTTTTTTACTATCAATTCTATAACTTGATAAAATATGTTTTCTCTTTGTAATAGAGGGCAATTCAGTAATTAATTTTTTTTTTGTTGAATTAACTTCAGTTTAAATGCCTATTGATGAAGTTCTTTAATTTGTGAATGAATTAGCTTAGCAACATAAAGACAAATCTAATTATTTCTAAAGTGATGTAAGCTAAGGTAATTTTGAAATATCAGATATACTTAATGTTGTTTTACTTTATAAAGTAATCTTCTTAAAAATGTCACCTATTTTTTCATTATCTGGTTCTTCTGCAATTTAAGATAAAATTTCTTCATCTTCAACAATATCTTTCAATTAGTTTACTAGTGGAAATTAATTTAAAGAAAGTCTAACTTTTTCTTAGGAAATAAATTAATTGTTTTTCCAAATACCTTATAATTTATTATTTTCATTAGTATAAATCCCTTCTCCATCCATTAATCCATATTTCCAATTACCTTTATACATAGCTTTTTCTGGCCAAATAATTTAACCAAATCCATGTCTTTAATCTTCATTGAATTCTCCAATATACTCTGTACCATTTGAATAATGAAAATGACCATGTCCATTTTTCTTATCATTCACATATTAACCTTTATAGAACTATATTCCCTTTTCAGTTTTTTATTCCCAAAATCCTTCTCCCCATCTTAAACCATTTTAAAACTCTCCTTAATAAGAATTTCCATTTTTCCAAATATATTTTCCCTTTCCATTTGGTACTCCATTCTTATATTATCCTTTATAAATGTCACCTTCCGGAAAATATTCTTCCCCATAACCATATTTTAGATCATTAATTAATTCACCAAAATATCTATTTAGCTTGAAATAATTCATACAACGAATCAAAAATATGTAAACCCAATCCATAAAATTTTCCATTCTCCCAACTTCCTAAAAAATAATCATTGTTATTTCCAACACTCCATCCAATTCCACACTTATAATAGTTTAATTATTATACTTTCTTTCCATGTTACCATTAACCTATATATGAATGGGATTTAGACTTATAAACACCTTCTCCATGAGGAAATCCTTAAACGTAATGTCCATGATAAAATGTATTCCCTTTTAATATTTCAAAACCTATCCCATCTTTTTTATCAAGTGCAAAATACCCTTCATATATTTAATTGTTCTCTTTTATAAGAACTCCTTGTCCTTATCTCATGTCTTAATAGAGCTCTCCAAAATATATAGCATTCTTATATAATTTTATTTTAACATTCGGTTTCTAATACAGAGATGTTATATCCAAAATTATTGGTTAATAATTTTAGAAAAAGAATTCTGATAGTTTTTCGGCATTTGGAAAAACAAACAATGGTATTTATTCTGGGAGAACAAATTTTGTTTTTATTTATTGAATTATGCTATGATAATTTTGTAAAGTTTCATTTCTGTATAAATTTAAAAGTATTGGTTTCAACTGTTCCACTATCCTTGGATAGAATTCAATAATGTTCTATTAATTCATTTTTATGTTATAATAATATTTATATATTAGGTTCATTTCCTAATAATTTATTATTAAATCTTATATTTATGATCCCAATCTATATAGTATATCATAATATTTAAATTAATCAAGATCATTAATAACTTTTTTAGAAATGGTTTTCAGTCGTTAATTTATTTTTGGTCTTCATTTACATTTTCTAAATTGGTCTAACTAGGACCCAAACTGTAAATTTTAACATCTCTTGCAGTTTCATCAATTTTTAATAATGAAGGCCTTTTTTACTTATGTCTAATTTTTCTAGAAGTTTTTAACAATTTCTTATACTTTTTTTAAATTAAACACTAAGAGCTCACCCTCAACTTTCTCGCTGAAACCTCATTTGAATTGAAATTTTCAAGTTACTATTGAGAAGTCATTGGCATTTGTAAATCGTATAATTGGAGTGGATAATAGTTGGTATCAAATTCAGATATCATTACAATATTTTTATTAAATAAAAAAATCTAAAAATGCGCACATTTATACATAACAATTATTAAGCTAGATCATATTAATAAATTATGCTATTAATTTCAGTGATAATCATTTGTAATTATTATTACATACTATATTTTTTCAATACAATTTATTTTAATTGACTTTATCAATCTAAAAAATATATAATTTTTATAATTAAATGGTTAAACATCTTGTAATTAAAATTTAAGGAATAAAAATGCAATCATTTTATAGTTTATTGAAAAATTCAATAACCAAATGGTTTATTTGATAACTTACAAATTTATAAAATAATTAAACTCCTTTCTTCAATAGATTTTTCTCATCATCCTCAAAACCCATAATTATTTAAATTATAATTGTAATAATAAAAATAAAAATTTTTATAATTTATCATAATGATGAATATTTACTCAGCTCATTATGAATTAGAATGAATAAATTATTTAAGACTGAACTATATATATTTTTTGGCATAATTTTCAATAAGCAACTCATAATTAAGTTGTAATATTTAATATTCATCAATATAGTAACAATTTATTTGTAACCCTAACTGTTGTATCGTTTTATATATTTAGATTTTATTACATGAATTTATAAAAAAGTGTGGTAACCGCATCATGATTGTTTTAATATTAAATGAATATTTCTTTTTGTGAATTTGAAGACTTTAAATTTAATGATTTATATGAAAAATTTTGAAAAAAATCAAATAATTAAACCAGATGAAATATTGTTATTCATGACTAAGTGTATGATATTTACATAACTTAGAATCGTGTAATTTAATTGAATTATGATAGAGAAATGAATTTCAAAAACAGGATCTACTTTATCAATTATTTTTTGAAGCATTCTAAATCTTAATTTTGATAAAAAATGAACACTTTATTTAGAAAAAATAAACAAAATTTGATCTTTGGGGGTTAAAAACTGTATTAAATTTTGAAGATTTGCAAAAAATAAATCTGAAAGGATGAGCCAGATTATTGAAAAAAATCAAATTATTATGGATTAATACTAAATTAATGTTTTGAAAAAAGCTTTTACCTGATTTAAGTATCAAAATTTAATTCTTAATAATATCAGATATTTTGGTAAAAATAATCTAATTATTTAAGTAAACAAACTAAAAAAAATAAAAGTGATCATAATTTCATCAAAATCAATATTTCGTTTTTAATTTGAATTTAAAAAACCTTTGTTTAGGATCATCTAGTTAAATTAAAGAGTAAATTAGAGTTGAATTTTAGTTCATAACTTTGATTTGATATTTACAAGCATATGAAATTTCAGATGTCTAAAAATAGCATAATTTTATATTAATAACAAACATAATATTTACTGATTTAGGTTTAGGTTATAATATAATGGAAAAATAATTTTAATCAACTTAAATTTAAATGATTTTAAATCATTGACATATATATTTATTGAAATTCTTAAACTAAATTTAATAATCAAATCAATGAAGCTTGAACCATTTTATCGCAAGTTTTTTCAATTAAATTAATTATTTCTTCTTCCTTTTCTTATCTTTCTTCAGACAATTATTTTAAATCTCCTTTAGTTCTAATAATTAAATCTTAGAGCATTCCAATAATTTCATTTTCTTATTCTAGCGTTTACCTTGAAACATCATTTAATTAATTAGCCAATTTATTCATTTCGATACTACTTTTTTTCAAAATTTATTTGTCAAATAATTCTCTATCTTCCGTTTCACTTTTAATTTACTAATTAATTTTAGGTAATTGATTTTCTAATCCTCTTTAAAGTTCATCAACTTATTCCTCTCTTAGTTTTGATTCGATAGTTAAATCTGATTTAATGAAAGTTATCTAATGATTATTAATCTTTTATACCTTTTCATTTAGATAGGCTGCCAATTAATTAATTCCATCAGCTCTTTCACTCTATTCAGTATATAATTGTTTCTAAGATGACTTTTCCAATTCAGATAGTTTTTACGAATATGAATTATGTTGTGATTTAAATTCTTATCTTTCTTAATCAATTTTATCAGAAATTTCTTAAACCTGTTCTTTTAACTATAAGACTTATTTATTATAATTTTCTTTGATGGCTCTAATTCTTTCATCAATTTTATAACTTCTCTCATTTAATTTATCAATTCGATGAGCCTTGCTTGTACCTTATTTGATATCAAGATTATTTAATTTGTTTGTAATTTAAAGAAACCTCTCTTTTAAGGGTTCTCTTTTAACAGTAAATTTTGAATTTAACATTAATTTAAATTTATAATTCGTTAAAATTATGAAATAATAAGTCCTTAAGAGAAAACGCAAAGATATACAAAAAAGAATATTGTAAAAGTTAATAATATTAAATTCATATTTGATTTCAGAAATACAATTTTCTTAAAGCCTTTATTAATTATTTGATTATATTATAGATTCTTAAAGATTTATCTTTTGAATCATAATAATGTTGCTTACAAGACATAGATGAAAAAGAATAACTAATATTTTTCATAAAGATGATTTAATAAACTTAAATATTTTTAAGATGATTTTTTGTTAGTTAATAGTTGTAATATTGAATAAGATAAAAATGTTGAATAGAATATTATTATTATAATTTAAGGTGATAAGAGAGAATATTTTTGGAATATTTAGGTTTGAATTGGAATAGGATTTAAAGATAAATAGAAATTATTAAATAAAAAATTAATATGAAAAAATATCTTATAAAACAATTTTAAAATCGTCATTGATAAAGTTTCATCATATTTTGGAGGATAATATTAAAATTATTAGTAATGGAAACAAAAATAAAGGTTGAAAATCCAGTAGTAGAGATGGATGGAGATGAAATGACAAGAGTAAAAAGGAAAAATAATAATAGGTTATTTGGGCTTGGATTAAAGAATATTTGATTACACCATTTTTGGATATTCCAATATAATATTTTGATTTAGGTATGGAGAATAGAGATAAGACTGATGATAAGGTAACAATTGAATGTGCAAAGGCAATTTAATAATGTAAAGTAGGAATAAAGTGTGCTACAATGTATAAGAATATAATAATAATATTAGTACTCCTGATGAAGCAAGAGTGAAGGAATTTAATTTAAAATATATGTGGAAATCACCAAATGGAACAATTAGAAATATATTAAATGGAACAGTGTTTAGAGAACCAATATTGATTAAGAATATTCCTAGACTTGTTCCAGGATGGACAAAGCCAATAGTGATAGGTCGTCATGCTTTTGGAGATTAATATAAAGCAACAGATCTTCGTTTTTAGAAGGAAGGAAAGTTTGAAGTATTATTTACACCAAAAGATGGAAGTGAACCTTAGAGAGTAGAAGTATTTGATTTCTAAGGTACAGGAGGTGTAGCAATGGCTATGTATAATACAGATGATTCAATTACAGCATTTGCTCATGCTTGTTTTTAACATGCAATTGAATTAGGATATCCATTATATTTATCAACAAAAAATACTATATTAAAAGTATATGATGGAAGATTCAAGGATATCTTTTAACATTTATATGATACAAAATATAAAGCTGATTTTGAAGCTAAAAAAATATGGTATGAACATAGATTGATTGATGATATGGTTGCATATATGATAAAAAGTGAAGGAGGATTTGTATGGGCTTGTAAGAATTATGATGGAGATGTATAATCTGATACTCTTGCATAAGGATTTGGATCTCTTGGATTAATGACTAGTGTATTAGTTAGTCCAGATGGATGTGTTGAAGCTGAAGCAGCTCATGGAACTGTTACTAGACATTATAGATTACATTAATAAGGAAAAGAAACATCTACTAATTCTATTGCCAGTATATATGCTTGGACTAGAGGATTATTACATAGAGCTAAATTAGATAATAATAAAGAACTAGAAAGATTCTGTAATACTCTTGAAGCTAGTATTATTGAATCTGTAGAAAAAGGATTTATGACTAAAGATTTAGCTATTTGTGTTCATAATACTATGAAGTATTAATAATCGTTTATCTTTTTAGTGTACCAAGAGATTAATATTTGAATACTCTAGAATTCATTTAAAAAGTAGCTGAAACTTTAAGAACTAATCTAGCTAAATGAGTTTATTCATAATCATAATAATTATCACCATCATAATCATAATAAATTATCAACCAACAAAAAATTTCAAATCAACAAAATCCACCAGATATTTAAACTATTATCTTATTCTTCTTTTATATCTTTCCAACTTCCTTCATTTTTGAATTCTTTATCTATATTAATATTAAAATTATTTAATTACTGGTACTATTGGATTACTATCCCATTCTGTACCTTCTATATTTCTAACTGGCTTATAAGTAGTAAGTGGAACAAAACTCTCATCCTCCACAAATATACCTGTAGTATGATTTACTTACTTTACTTTACTTTCATCTATTAATTATTTTTTATTAATACTTGATTAAGGTACTAAACTAGGAAATGATTCTTCTTCTACAACTTAATTCTAAAATATTGCTGGTCCACTTTCTTGCCATTTACCCTTCTTTCCTTAATTATTCTATTTTTATTTCTTCTACTACTATTACTACACTTATTATTTTTAAGGCTCTACATTCTTCACTTAAAATTGATCTATTTACATCTATTCTTTTTTTGGTGCTTTAGCTATTCTTATTTAAATTTAAATTACGTAAAGATGGAAAATCAAATGCATTCATATCTAATCCATTTCCTTATTAGTTTTTTGGTTACTTTTACAATAATTATTATTTATTTTATTCAACTGTCTCAGGTTTTGTTATCTGATTGAATAGTTTTGGATTTTTCTAAAAGAATTCCAAATAAACACATTCATTAACATCCTTTTTCTCTTTATGAATTTATTCTCCTTTCAAAATCTTTGAACTTAAATTTACATATAAATAAAAAGGAATTAAATCATGATTGCTAATCTTTGATATATTTTCTAATAATTATATTATATTTTATACATTAAATGATTGATTAATCATTCAGTAAAACATTTTATTTGATATGTTCTAATATTTAAGAACTCAAACCAAAATTTAATGCAAATTTAAATTTACCCATCTCTGATGTTCTTACATGTCTTAGTACTTCAATAAATTAAAATATCCTTTCTTTTGCCATGATTGTATCAACATAATTCTTTAGTTCTCCTTTCTCAATTCTCTAAGCTAAATTTTTATTCAATTCATCCAACAATCTTAAAAATAATTCTGAATAAGTTTTGCAATTCATTATTATTGAATTATTTCTTTTTGGTAATTTTTATAATTCTTTAAAGTAAGCATCATCTAAAATCTTCCAAATATTTCTATTCTCTTTAACATCTCTCATAGCCATATAAAATGTTATCAATCTTAATCCTGTTTTCAATTCAAACATTCTAATAAAATCACTAACAAAATGTTCAGCACTATATCTGTCTTATTCAAACATCATAATCATTTTTCTAATTTAATCTTCCTTACCTTTTTAGGTTTTAAAGAATTATGAACATTTTCTTATAAAATAATCAAATCCTATGCTAGGCATAGATATTGGTTTAATAAGACGTATATCTTCTAAATGAATATTTTATTATTCATGTAATTTCTCACTATGATCAGATTATTTATCAATTTCATCATTATATTCAACATATAAAAAGTCTCTAAAATCAATATTTTCATCATTGTGTTCATCAAGATGAACAACAGCTCTTAAATTAGTTTATTTAAGTGAAGGGAATTGATCACTAAAATCTTCTCCTTCCTTATCATTAATTTATTTTTTTTATTTTTGATCATCATAAAATCCAGCAAATTATTGAATATTATATTAATTAAGTTTTTTGATTCTTGGATCATTACAATGATTTTGTGTTTTATGCAAATCTAATTCACCAGAAGATTTGAAAACAACAAGCATTTATTTACATTCAGGTTCTTCACATAAATAATGAGACAGTTTTAAATGTTTTTCATAACTTCCATGATCCTTATAAAATACAAATTTTCTATCTTCACACATACTACAATTAATATGGGCAATATTTAGATGTTATTTGAATTTATCTTCATCATAGAAGTTTTTCTTGCAATATTTACAATAAGGATGCTTGAATATCAGATTACCATCCTCATCATAATCTCCATGTTATAAATGATGACGATATTGATACTCAGTATATACTTACTACTCCACAAGAAAACAAGTTTTTTACTCAATACAAACATCACTAAAATATATCAATTAAGTGATACCAAAAATATCGTTGATGCTATTCTTTAAGATGAATTCTCAATTAATTATAATTACTGAATTACTACTCTGTTTGACATTCTAAAAATGGACATTTTAGATTATTGAGACTTTCTACTTTGATTTTAATTTCTTCAGAATTAGTATAAAACACATCTTTTGCTTCTTTCTAAAAGGAGTGATATTAATTAATATCATACTGTATATTAGATTGGTATAAGTTTATTTAATTGAAAGTCTGTAAATTAAGCATTTAGATTGTCAGTGAGGATTATCTTGTCAAGTTATTATTTGCAAATTGGACACATTTTTATTTTACTTATCACCCTCATCTTGATCATACATTGATAACAGAATGTTTTATGATTACAATGACCTATTGCGATGATTTCTGTTTCTTAAACACACAGTACACAATCTGATTCTACTTTATCCATAATTAATTAAAGAATTATATATTAAAGATATGAGTAATTTCACAACATTTCGTTAAGAATCTGAAGTTTAAGAAAGAAAATAAGTTACACTTCCTTAAACTTAATATGTAGGCTTTTTAAAATAAATTTAGACGACAATGTACTCAAGATCAGAGAGACCATAAGGATATTAATTTTGGCATAAAAAAGGCAAACAAAATTCATACCAAAGCAAAGTGTTATCAACTCATTATTAAATGCAAACATCATTCAATCCTGGATAATCAATTCAACTAGGAGGTTGTGCTTAAAATATCTAGTGTGGATCTAATACTTAATCTTGCTGTCCTCCCTAATAATAGGCTGTTGTAAGATTAGGAGTAGTATCCAAAGAAGAAATAGAAGCACCTTGGAGAGATGAAGTCCTATATTTATAATAATTAATTGCTGAATTAGAAAAGAAAAAGACTGTTGAAGTTGTAAAGGAATTTGATAACACTAGAGTATTTACTAAATTTTACACTTTAGGTACATGAATTAGAAGATGAAAATGAAAGATTGAGATTATTAATCCAGCAGACTTAAAGTGAGACTGTGACTCAAAGAATTACTGAAGTTAATAATGAAGCTGAAGTATGGAAAAGAAAGTTCTAAGAAATTAATCATGATTACAGTGAAACTCAAGAGAAATTAATGAATGCTGAAATAGAATTAGAAGCATTAAAAAAATAGAAGGTATCCAATTCAATTTTTATATAGATTGTAACATCTTCCAGTACAGTCACCAAATCAGTTGTGAAAACATCGGGTTCAACTGTTAGATAGAGTGCTTCAGGTATAAAGCCACCTGTATGATTAAATAAAAACATTAATAAAAATATTAAAATTAGATTATGTAAACACTTGAAGCATTAACAAATCAATTTAGATATCGTAGTCGTAGTAGAAATACTTCTTAAATCAAGTGATAAAAGCTAAAATATAGTAGATTAATAGCAAATTCTACTACTGAAAGTAGCAGTAGTAGTAGTTCTTCTTCTGATAGTAGTAGTGATTAAAGCAGCAGAAGTAATTCTGGAAGTTCATCAGGATGTCATTTCATATATTAAATTGGAGAAAAGATCGACAAATATATGATCACCAAGTATTTGAGTTAAGGGACATTTGGAATGGTGTTAGAAGTAACAGATGATTTAGGAATGGCATATGCTGTTAAAGTTATTAGATTAATATTCAGATCTTGAGCCAAACTGATCATACAGAAGTGGAAGTTCTTAAATAAATCTAGCAGTTTGATCCATTTGGTGAGGCTGGCATCGTTAAATTCTATGATTACTTCGCTTGGTAGGACTATCATTGTATATTACTTGAGAGGGTAGCATATTAAAAAATTAAATACAGCTTGGCCTTAATCTCCATGATTATCTCCAATAGAATTCTCTTAAAATTAAAGAAATCCAATCAATTTTTCAATAGATAACTAATTCATTACTGTTTATGCATTCCCTTGGCATTACACACACCGATCTAAAACCAGAAAACATAGTTTTTTCTCATTAAAAAAAGTATACCCAAGTAAATGACTAAGACATCTTGTGAAACTTATTGACATGGGAGGTGCCACATAAGCCAATGAATATCATAGCACTGTCATTAATACTAGACAATATAGAGCACCTGAAGTAATCTTGAGATGTGATGCCTGGGATACCTCAAGTGACATTTGGAGTCTTGCATGTCTAATTGTTGAATTATATACGGGTAAATACTCAAAACAAAAAACCATATAGGAACTGTATTTATTTAAGTAGGCAACAATGATTTACTACATTTGTCTATCATCCAATCTATCTTTGGACCTATTCCAAGATGGATGAAAGAGCGATCCAAAATTAAAACATAACTTAATTCTCTTCCTAAACCTAAGCCATAATAATAATTAAATTAATTAATCAAAGATTAAGATCTTCTTGATTTACTTAATAAAATGTTTTGTATTGATCACTATTAACGAATTGATTGTCAAAAAATTTTACTACATTAATTTTTCTAAAAGGAATTTATTTGAATTTTTATTATATTTTTAAATAATTTTAAGAACTTTATTCTTGTTATTTATTTTTATAATTTTCATTATATCCCAAAATTCTTTATTCAAAATGGGTAACCTTTCATCAGTTATTAATATTAATTCCTTTACTATTGTAATATTATTTTAAAATGCAAGCAATTCCATCTCATGCATTAAATTAATTGATTTTAAATGGAGATCAAAGCCCAGCTCAAGAAGAGAATAGTCCACATTAATTACCATAATCCATTCGATTAAAACAAATATAATACATTGAAATGCCAAAAAATAGAATTAAATAAAAGAAAAGAAGCATTTAAGAAATTACGGATGAGTTGCTTCAATGGAAATATTTTCTTGATCATAAATTCCAACATCATGACTGATTATGATAAATCAAAATTAGACAACATTGATTATTAAACCTTGTAAATATTTTTTGTTAACTTAATAATTTAACTCCTTTACATCCTTAGAGTATTTTAATCATTTTAAATTCTATAATTTGATACATTATGTTTTAAATTATATTCATAATCGTAATAAAGACAGAAATTGTACTGTGTTGTTATTCAACATAATCCTCATTCTTTTTTATTTTAAATTTTTAGAGAAAAAGTATATTCTAACTTGTTAGATAGCCTATATTAAAAATAAACAAATTATAGTGACTAAAATTTAATGATAATTATGATGTTAATTAAATAAAAAGGTGAAAATTGATGATTAAATAATCTTACTTCAATATCTTGTAGAAAGAATGGAGATTTAATATCTTTTAAATCATGTTTAAATTGAGAATTAGAATTATATATTTTATTAGTAATTTTGTTAAAAAAATGCAGCCAATTCTAAAAATTACGAATATTAACATTAATATTTGGTAGTTTAATCTTATGATTTATTTCATAAAAAATAAATATCAATATCATTGTATGATGATATGTTATTCGAATAAAAATCTAATTTAATATTTTTATTTAATAAATTTTCTCATTTATTATAGAAAATATATAAATTAAATATTAAAGTTATTTTGAAAAAAAAACAAGAAAAAATCTTTGTTTTTATAAAAATTAATAGAAAACGATAAAAACATATACAAATATTTTTCATTGATTTTATTACTTAATATATTATTAAAGCAACCAATCAATGTCCCTGATTTCTATTTAATTCATTAATCTACCACCTTTATTAATTTCTAATATTTATTGAAACTTTTTTCCTTTTTTATCAGAGACATAATAATCTAATTCTGATAATTTATAATCAGGTAATTTTCCTGTAACTATTTTTGCTAATTCCTTAAAAACAACTTTTTAATTGATGTCTTTTGTTGTTACATAAATCAATTTATTTTTAAGGAATTGAGTTGGTGTTTATTAATTAGTAGGTTGTAAATGGTACAATTTTTTATTATTAACTTATAATTCCAGAAGATTTTTTTCTAAACAATAATTAACCCATCTATAACTATAATACTTGATAGATTATATTTTACAATCTTTTTCTATAATCTAAATAGTTTCTTTGCATTGTTCATGATCAGGTAATAAAAAAATTAAAACAGCCTTTGACTTACTTATTTTTAGATTTGAAACTTTGATTTTCATAGGATAAGATAATCTTTCAACTAATGCGCCATTATCATTTAAGGCTGTGATTACAGTCTTATCAAGAGATGAATGATCGAAAACAAATACTTAACATTATTCAAATAATTTAGTTTTTTTGACAGTATTAGTAGAGAATCTATTGAATGCCAACATATTACTATTATTATTACTAAATGATTAAGATTTAAGTCCAAATTTGGAAGTATTATTGTTTTCTTCTCCAAATGCTCTAGAGTCAGGGATTTTACCAAACAAAAATTAATCTCTTTAAATTTCTTCTTGACTCGCTGGTAAACTATTAACACTTATCTATTCAAAAGAAGATTTAATTCTGACTTAATATTCATCTTCTCTTAATCTTCTTCTTAATCTAAAACATTCACAAAGCCACATAGGATGAATTACTTAATAAATCTATTAATTAATTTCTTCACTACATCCTTATAAGTAGATTACATGTGTAACTATTGGGAGAAGAGTGTTTACATAGAATCCATCTCCAGCAGAAATCAATTACGAAATTATTCTTTTAAGATTATCATCTTTAACAGCTATATAGATAACACAATTAGTTAAATAACAATATTCAGAAAGTTATACTTTATTTAATGCTTCTAACACACCACTTACTGAAAAGTTTTCAAATAATTCTCTTGTATTAACTTTCGGTTAATTGTATTAAAAATATTAGGTTGGTACAAATTCTGATCTTTCATAACATTGCATAATCCAATCTGAATCAACTAAATATTTTGTACAATTTTTTAATTCAAACTCAAATTAAGAGGCTTTTTTAAATACAACAATATCAGATTATTATATTTCATATTCTACAATACCTTCATTCTTTATTATGAATTCTTTTAATTTATCAAGTTCACTCTTCATAAAACCTAAAAGCGCCAATTTGATATTTCTAAATGGTTTAAGTAAATATTTTTTTGTATCAAGTTTTTAGTGTTAATTATAACAATTATACATCCACTCTTTATTTACAACATCAATGTCTAGCCTTTTTGCTACCTTTTATGGCATTCATAATACTTTATATTTGTCTGATTAGAAAGCTGAATTACAAACTAAGACATTAACTTAGAATGTCATCCCTTGAGATTATTTAAACCCTATATCTGAAAGTTCTTCTATAAATTTGGAAAGAGTTGTCTTCTCTTTGGAGTCAAATCCACTTAAACAAATGTTAAGCATAAAATAAAATTAACTTTTTAATTTATATTAAGTAAACTCATATTTATGAAATTATCAATTTACAAATTCATTGGTTCAAAGAATGCTATCGACTATGATTACTGTAAATATTTTTCATTCCCAAAATTTATTTATTCCAAACTGTTTCCTAATTTTTTATTTACTAGTATTATTTCCAAGGATCTTCATGTTTAGAATTAGAAAAGAAGGTCTTCCCTGAGGAATTTTATGTACTTATATTAGAAGGACTACAACTTTTTTCTAAGAAACTTGATTTTGTTTTAGGAATTGTAATAGTTGTTAATTAAAGATTTCGAATATTCGTTTTAGTAACTTGAGAATTAAGATTACTATAAATATTGAAGTTTGAAATGCTCTAACGAGTTTTTGGAACTGACGTTTATTTTTCACTACTTGAACTCAAACTTAAAAATTTGCTGGCACTTTTATTGAGACTTGAATTTTAATGAGTTTTGGTTGATTTTAGCTTAACTTCATATTCTTTTAATTATTCTAAGAAACCATCATTAGGATCAACTTAAGGTCTTTAACATTTTAATTTGCTTAAAGCTTCTTTTAATGAATAACCTTAACATTTGAGTAGGTAAGCAATAATTAATGAACTTGATCTAGATATACCAGCATAACAATGAACTAAAACATTAGTATGTTTAAGATTATCCTAAATAAAATTAGAAGCTTAATCAAAATATCTTATAAGTTGTACTCTTTCACAATCTTCAGCTGCTATCCACTAAAAATAATAATGGATATAAATACTAAATGAATTACAGACTTTTCTAATTTGATATCACTAGTATCTATTACAGATAATACAGCACCTACATCGTGTTTTCTAAGATACTAAGCATCATTAGCTGCATTGATATTTCCCAAATACAATTTGTGACTATCAAGTTCAAAGACACAATTCATTGGACTATCTTGGATTAATGTATTTTAAAATACATGAAACAGGTTATTGTGTTTTGAAACTAATTTATGTACAAGTTAAATTCATATCTAACCACTTTGACATCGTTAAATTAACAAACAAAAATTATAATTTCTAAATAAATAATTATCTAAATAATATATATATGTCAATTCTGTAATAATAAATATATAACATATTTCTTCACTTTATCAATCAGATAGTAAATTTTTAAATTCTTAATAAGAAATCTAACCTGATTTGTCACGATCCATTTCATTAATCAATCTCTAAGTAGATATTTATGCATCTTTACTTCAATATCAATTGTCATCTTAAAATCAGATTTAATAATCTATATAATTATTATGTTTACTTATATTAATTTTGTTGCATCTACAGTCCCAGACTTATCAGCATTTCCACCCATAGCTACAAATGCATCCACTATTTAAATGTAATTCTTAACTTACATGTATCATCTTCTTCATTATCTTCTTCTATGATCTTATAAATAGCTATAGCTCTTTTGAAGTCTTCAAAATCTTAATTCTACTTTATTAATTTACCTATGAATCCTTTATTCTTCACATCAACTTAATTAATCATTTATTATAATTCCTCTTTACTTGGTTTATGTCCAAATTCTTCAAGTATTTTCTATAACTCTTCTACTTCTAATGTACCATAACCCATTTTGTCATAAGCTTCAAAGGCATCCTTTGCTGCTTTGATCTCTTCTGGTGTTAAGATTTAATCTGGATTTATTTGATTCATATATATACTAATTTATATTATAAAAACTCTAATTTAATAGAACCTATATGATTATTATATAATATTAATCAAATTGGAACAACCATGGTATTCCAAAGTCCACAAGTATTTTTACCTCTTTCAAGATAAATGTAACCTGAAGAACCCCATGTATTAGCCCAAGAATTCTTTACTATTGTAGCAGTTTGAGTAAATCCTACTGCTAAAACTGCATGATTAAGATTATCTCCACATTCATCAAAATTAAAAACTTCTCTATCAGCAGGTTTATAATTTTTCCATTATCCTGCATCAACACCAATAGACACTGGTTAGACTTACAATGCTTGATACAATGCCCATTCTGAGATTTCTAATACTTTTGATCCTTTAACTTTATATACTCCTCCTTTCACTAAGCATTCCGATCCTTAAACTCCTTCCTATTTCAATAATTAACATTATTTACATATGGATAACCTTCCTCTGTTGTTAAACCATTTCTCTTAACGAAATTTAATGCTCTATAAGGCATACCTCCATTACAACCAAAGTTTAAATCTACAGTCGTTGAACAATCTATTAATTATTATTCAGATAATGAAGGTAATTCTCCTGTTGTAACTTTGAAAAATCCTTCCAATACACCTGTTGTACTAAATGTCCAACATGATCCACATTTTAATTAATTCTTAACTGGAGTTACTGCTCCAAAATCTCTCCAATCAATTTCTTTAGGATCTGCTGTTATATGTGAAAAAGATTCTCTTGGTTCATTTACATAATCATCTGGTGAATATTTTAATGTCAAATATTGTTCTCTAAATTCTTCATCTGTTATATCAGCAAATTAAGTTTCTCCATACACTTATCTACCTAATTTAGCATTCTATTTTGCTATTTGTTCTAGTGTTTACATATAAACCTAAAATCTATATTAATCTTCTGCAGCAGAGTATTATTTATTGTAACTCAATTTATATTCCTTATACTTCTGCTTTAAATCAACAGAAACAGAATAATTCAAATTGTAAAGAGTCCCTATTACTAAAACAAGACCTAATGTTAGAAAAGCTTTTTCCATTAGAAATATTAATTAATTATCAACAATAGATCATATATCACTAAATAGAGTTTATGATGACATCATCGTCGAAAACCAACTCATTTCCTCTCTGATTTTCTGAAAATCTATCCTCCAATAATTAGGATAAACTGTAACAACCAACTTCATAATTTTAAAATTATAAAGGATTCTGTGTCATCTATGTTGCTTTTACTATTTTAATTTATGTTTGATCTTTAAAAACATTGGTTCCCTTCCAAGTTTCATATTTTAATAAAATATTTTTTGATATTGGTTCAAGCTTTTCTTAAACCAACTATATAATACTCATTGACAATCTATATAAATTAAGCCATGATCCTTAAAAATTTTAAGGATTCCATCTTTCCTCTTAACATGGCCAAATCTAAGAGTCTGGTTCATATTTAAATAATTTTTTATAAAACATAAGTGTTTGTAAATAGAAATTTTCTACTGTCTTCTAATTTCCCAAATTAGCAGGATTATGATAAATAAATCTTTCAAAAATTGTATTACAAAACTAACGATATTGTTTTGTCATACATTAATGAGTATGCCAAACTTAATCAACTTCTTCACTAGGAACTAAAATAGTTTGAGAATATTTCATCATTGTCATAAAGTGACAATATTCATAAATATATTATTTTGCTAATTGTTAACTTAAGCAATATTTATGCATCATTATTAATTCTAAATCACGAGGTATAAATTGTTGTATTTTCTTGAATAATAAGTCAATATTCTTATCGCAGATTTATTTTGTTTAAAATTTTTATGTTTCTTTCTTACATAAATTCAATTTTATCTACATCATAAGATTTAATATAAATTCAAAAGTAATTGTTTCTTCATTCACTATAGAATCATGAATATCCCTTATTACTTATTCTAATACATATTAATTTACCCAAATGATAAATTCTGATTCTATTGAATACATTTTATCATCATATTCAGGTAACATCTTTTACAGAATTTTGTAATGCAAATTCTGTTGATTGTATTCTCTGTCAATTATATATCCTACAAGCTTTTTACAAATTGTAATGTAATTTTATGAATATAATATTGCCATTTGCCAAACTTAATCTAATAATGGTGGTGCTGAGATTCTTGAAATTATTCCTTTGTCTTATACTTAAATCTTCTATTCTTTTATTAATAATGCATTCTCAAGTAAAAATTTTTTCAAGCATATTTATAATTGGTAAACGGTTTTTGTGTCAAGCATAAGTTCTCTTATCATACGCTATTCAAGTGGAAATTCTTATTTAGAGTCATTAAAATTAAAAATTTGAATTTCATGAAGCATATCTGCATAACGAATACTACTTTTGCAACAATTATTTCCCATTTTATTCTTATTATAATTTTTCATTTGATTTTCCTTAATACTCATCCCATGTTAAAAAGGAAACTTTTGTATCAAAAATGTGCACAATTCTTTGAAAATTTTAGATCATTTTCTTGTCAAAAAAAAAGAATTTTGTATATGGTTTATTTTTTTTTAGATTTAGATCTTAGATTGATCTTTATTTAAAATAAATTCCTTATAATTTAATGTATCATAATAAACATTATAGTGTTGATGTTATATAAATATTTTTTTTTATTTTGATTTATTAAATAGTATGATAATAATAATAATGATTTAAGAAAAGAAAGAATAGTTATAGTTAGAGATGGAAATATTAAAAAGAATAGATTGTAATAATAAATAGGAGAATTGGAGTGATTATTTTAAAGAAAGTATTTTATTTATTATTATTTATTTTAGATTATATTAAAATCTTTAATTTTCATTTTTCAAATAATGGCAGAATAAACATAAGATAAATAATTTAAGGGTGTGAAAAAGTTTACCTACAGAGGATTATAATTAGAAGAGCTTGTCAAATTGCCAATGGATAAATTGGTTGAATAATTCAGAGCAAGATAAAGAAGAAGAATTTCTAATTAAGGTGAAAAAGTTCATGCCTTTTAAAATTTAATGAAGAAAGTAGTGAATATGATAAATAAGTATAGATTCGTAAATCAAAGAAAGAGACATTACCAGGAGAGAAACCAAAACCAGTAAAGACTCATTAAAGAAATACAATAGTAGTACCAGAGATGGTTGGTTCAATTGTAGGTGTTTATAATGGTAGATAATTCAGCAATGTAGAAATAAAGTTTGATATGATTGGAAGGTATATGTGAATGCAAATGTAAAAATTAGATATTTGGGTGAATTTTCATTGACATATAAACCAACAAGACATGGAAAGCCAGGTGTTGGTGCTACAAAGGGATCATAACATACAGATTGATATTATATAGTATATAAGTACAATATAAATTGCAGTTAATATGAAATGAATAAAAATAAGTTCATCTAAATTTTTCATCAATTTGATACAGTTTCTAAATCTTAGGACTTTAAATAGGAGAATTAACTTTAATTTTTGTCATAGTCTTTTATTTAAGAGCTGAAATGGGAGTGGATTCTTTAAATGATTTCTTTCTACTAGTATCTAATTATTAATTGAAAGAATTATTATTAGAAGGTTATTCAATCTTTTTTCCTCTTTCTCTTAAGATATTTTAAAACTCTTTAAAGGAACTTTCTTCTATTTAAAAAGGAGCTATGGGTTTTTTTAATTCACATTTATTAGCAATTTCATTAACATAAGGATGTTTTAGAATATCAAGTAAAGTAATTCTTTCACGAGGTTCAAAAGTTAACATTCTTTTTAATAAATCAATAGCAATAGAATCATTACTTATACTAGTAAATGCTTTTTTTCTATCTGGTTGAATTCCTTATAAAACATAAGGTGCTAATTCACTTAAATCAGTATCAATAGGTTTTCCAATAAGTTCTACTATCTTTTCAATCTAATTAAAAGTTGAATTGCCAACAAATAATGGATGATGACATAGCATTTCTCCAAAAATACAACCTAATGACCAGATATCTGCTGAAGTATTTACTTTACCTTGTAATAAGATTTCAGGGGGAAGATAATGTAGACATGTATATTTAGGATCTTTAATTGGTAATAATTAAGAAAATCCAAAACCTATCAATTTTATTTAGCATTCTGAATCAACTAATATTTTAGATGGAGTCAAACTTAAATGAACTAATCCACCAGAATGAATAAAGTATAGAGCAGTTACAATATTGCATAAAATTATTTAAATGTGCTTCTATTATTAATATATTTATATAAATACAGGCTGCAATATTTTCACTTTTATCAATGAAATCAAATCCATTTCTACAAAGTCATAAATAGTGTATTAATCATTTCCCTTATTAATCACTTGTAACACTCTCATTATATTTGGATGTTTTGAAATCTCTTACAGAATTACTGTTTCTCTCATTGATTTCAAAAGATGTAAAGGATTAGCTGAATAATCAATCTTTTTTATAGCAACTAACAATATTTCAATATATTTAAATACACTATTGGTTTTTCTATCTATTGCTTTCCAAATCACTCCTCCAGAAACCTTACGAATTTTTTGAATTATCTCAAACCTTTAAAGCAATTTCTAATCAATGTCTTCAGCCATTCAATTTAAATTTTATATAAAAACAATTAAAAATGAACTTAATTAACTTAATTAACTTATTAATCATTTCATTTTTACTTTTCTTACTATTCTTCAAGTTCTTATTATCTCTTAATCATATTCTTTAAATCTGACATTTCATTATAAATAGCTTTAACATCTCCTCCCTCTCTTAATACTTTGACTCTTTTTTTCCAAAGTCGAAATTTCTTTTGAATGTATATAATAGCAACCATATCACCACTATTAAAACTTGTTGGAGTAAATTAATTCATTTAATTTTTATGTTACAAATCATCTAATTAAGCTAATAGCTTTTATTAAATTATCTTATCTGTTGGTTCAAGACTATATTTAATAATAAATTAAATAATTACTTTGTAACTCCATACTTAAGAGTAACTGAAATTTTTGTTAATGATAAAATCACATCATGAAATTTATAACATAACATATTCGATTCTTTAGATTCATAGATTGGAATATTTAATACCTTGAGAAAATTTTTCTTATTATTAACATCCAATAAATCATCCTAAGCTACTCCAAATATAATTGCTATTTCTGATGACAATTTCCAAAAGTCTTTATAATTTATAAATCCATTTCCTTAAGGATCATAATTTCGCCATAATGATAATACATCATTTAATTAATATTTGCTTACTGCTGATTCTTCACTTTTCACATGTTCCTCATAAGCTACTAATACAGATGCTATAAGAAGATTTAAAATCATTAGAGAAAATATTATGTGGAATGAAATAAAGTATAAATAAGCATAGGGAGTTCCACAACCATTAAATCCATATATTAAGTAATCATTATAATTAGACATATAATTACAAGCAAAATTTGGAGATTATTCATGCAAAGTATCAATCATGATTGTCCACCAACTTTCTGAACTTGCTACTTTTATTAAAGAAAACATTGCTGTTGAAAATTTACGAAAATGTTAATCCCATCCATTTAAACTTGTTTATGTACGTATAAATGCAAACATATCTATTCCTAATGTTGTGTAAATAAATAAAAATATAAACATTATAAAAAGCATCGATAAAGCATTTGGAATCACTGAAAATATTGATGAAAATAATTTTTCCAAATTATTAAAACGTTTTATTATTCTATAATTTCTTTATAATTAATATGCTACTGATATTGCATTAGATATTCTCTTAAAATAAAAATTATAATCATCTTTATTCTTTATAAACAAATTTGCTATTGCCCACCAAATACCTATTATATCAACAATATTTGAAATATCTTTAAAATATAAATGTTTCTCTTTAGCAAAAAATCTACATAAAATTTCAAAAACAAAAATTGCAACAAAAATATCATTTATAATATCTAATGTTTTACTATAATTTTCATCTGCTCTTTAAAAATGAATTGCCAAAATAATTGTATTACTAAAAATTATAATCAACCAAAATATCTTAAAATATTTCTGTTTAACCATAAAAAATAAAAGTTTTCTTAAAGCATTTTAAGGCTTTTTAGATTTAACAAGTGGTTTTAAAGTATAAATTTACATTTTAATTTAAAACCATTCTCTTTAGGTTTCATCTAATAAATGTAAATTTTAAGCTTTCATTTTTGCTTCCTAATATGCATTAACTATCAATCCAATAAACATATTTAATAAACATAAAAAACCTAAAAAGAAAAATATTTGAAAATAAACTGCAAATGATCTATTATTACTTGATATTGGTTGTTTTTTTATTCCAACTGCATTCCAAGCTTAAATTTAGAGTGGTATCCAATTTTCAGATGTAGCTACACAAAATAATGTTAATATGCTTGAAAATATAGAGTCAAATGTCAATATTTAATTTATCCATGATCCACCATAATCAAAACAATCAGTTTCTGTTTATATATGTTCTTTAAACTTAATATCATAAGCATCACAATGATACATAGTTCCTTTCAATATTTTAAGAGCAAAAACTCCATAGATTGATAATATTATTACACAAAATAATGCTAATTAAATCATTTAAGCAAACGCATTTAATAAAGATTCTTATGCATATGCAATATTCTTTGAAAATACTGCTCCTATCTAAATAAATTAAAGAATTCTTAAAGAAGTAATAAACTTGCTTAATGGATGAGTTATATCAAAGATTAAAGTAATAAGATCAACTATAGTTATAGCAAATGAGAAAATGTTATAGACTGATTATCTAAAAAAAGATTATTCAGTTTTGTATAAACCAAAAGCTATGCAATTCAATAAAATCACTAATATGTAAAATACTGTTAAAAAAATATAACCAATTTATAAAATATAAGAAAGATCTGAATTAGGATCTTCTAATGGACTTAATAATGCAATTCTTATGCAAGTTAAAAGAATTAAAGTAAAATTAAAAATTCTAAAATAGAAATTTGTTACTAAAGTAGTTACTAATTATCTAAAATCTGATTCAGGAGCAAATATAAAAAGAGTTTTTTCTGTATTATTTTATCTTATAGATTTTCTAATACTTTTGTTTAAATTTTAAGGTTAAACTAGATGATTTGGATCATCTGGTGATTTTAAATTATCATCATAATTTGAATCTTGATCTGCTTCTTCTTCTCGTTAATGATCCTCAATATTATGATCTTAAATATCATCATCTTCTTAAGAAATTTAATTTTCACCAATCTTTTCTGTGATTTTTTATTCCTTTTTTAATGGATCGATCATACTTTCTTTATTAGCTAATAATCAACAAATAAATTATTACAAAATATATTAGAGGGAGTTTAAACTTTTTATTCAATTAATTCATTATGAGTACTATCTGGTATTTTTTATATTTTCATTCCATTTAAATTATGAAACATAGATAATTTTTATTAATTTATTGACTTTTTAGTTTATGGATTTATCTATTATTGTAATTGAGCTTAAGAATGTATTTTTGATCTTCTTCTTCTTTTTATAAATTAAATTATATAATTTAAAACTTTTTTACTATTTAATATAAAATTAATTGGTTTAATTTCTTATTCAATCTTTTTTAATTATTTACAAAATTCATTTAAAAATACTGCTAAAAACAATCTGACAAATAATACTTAACCCATTAATATAGAACATATATGATAAAATATAGAAACTGATATTTTTTGAGCATGTATAAACATTGTAATATGCCATTCTTCATTATAAAATACATTTGTTGCAGCCATCAAAGCATTACCAAATCCTTCATAATTAATAGTAGCAGAAATTCCTTCATTTGAATGAGAAATTTCCAATTCTCCATTAGGTAATTCTTCAAATCTTACTTTATAAGCTAACAGTTCTTGTCCAAAAAGTGAAGTAATTAGAATCAAAAATATAAAAAGGAATATTAAGTCTTTAATCTTTAATAAAGTTTGAACTAAACATCGTGCTAAGACACTTATTGAATAAAAAACTCTTGCAATATATAGGAATTTCATCTAATTATAATTTAAATTCAATATATACCAATCTCAGCATTTTTAAAGCTTTAACAAAATTGATGTACTGATTATAATTGATTATAATATTTTCATCCATGAAAAATAATACAACAATTAATATAAATTAAGATAGTATGACAAGTGTGTCAAAAATATCAATTATTTCTTTAAATTGTTCCATACCTATACCCCATATAGTTATTATTAATTCTGCAATGAAATATATCATACAAATGAAATCCACTATTAATAAATTTTCATAACTAATATATTATTAATTATAAATAATTACGTTTTATTTGAAATCTAATGATGATCAGAAATGATAACAATTGCTGAAATAAATATCATAGAACAACTTAAATAATTAAATAAGTTTGATTTAACTATTAGATTAGAGAAATGTTGAAATTTCTTAAAATTTTCACCAAAAGTATTAATTTCTTCTTCCTCATCCTAATAATAAAGTGAAACTTCATATTTTCTCTTTTTAACTCTTTTTAAATTTTTCT
This sequence comes from Paramecium sonneborni, assembly GCA_905182985.1. Taxonomy (NCBI): domain Eukaryota; phylum Ciliophora; class Oligohymenophorea; order Peniculida; family Parameciidae; genus Paramecium; species Paramecium sonneborni. Next base: position 93,686 of record CAJJDN010000065.1, read on the forward strand.
AATCATTTAATTATTGTAGTCTCATCATCATTTATTATTGTTTCTTTTTCTTAATTTCATTCTCTAAGGCTTCTTATTCATTATCTGAATTCTTATTTTATTTAATTGAACTTAACACCATAAAAGATTCATAAAAAGATGCCAAAAGTAAATTAGATAATAAATAAGCCCTTTGATATAATGAAATAGAAATACAATATGAAAATTAAAGAAACAAAATAAAATGCAGTAACATAAGTTGTCATTGCTCTCCAAAACATAAAAGTTGTACCTGACCATCCAATAATAGTAAGAAAAGTGAATACAACAAATAATGAATAAAAGAAATCATCAAATCTTATGAATCCAAATCCAAATTATTCAAATTTATTTTCTTCTAAATCTCTTGGTAATCCATGATCAGCTAATGAACCACAATATGTATTTTCTGGACAATCCCAAATTCCACACAAATACTTTATATCCTCTACAGCAATCCATTTTCCTTCTTCAGGTTCCGGAGTTTCTCTACATCTGTATTCTGTTATTCCCATAAATAAATGCAATCCAATAATGCTGTAATATAGAACAACAAATAATAATGGAATTAGAATAGGTCCTAATCTTTAAAAACTACCTATAAATGCTCCTAATTATTTATTTAGTGTTTTAGAGTCTTAAATTAATCTAAGTACTCTAAATATTCTAATGACTCTTAAAATATGTATTAATTAATTAGTACTATTAATATTTCCTAAAATAGCCCATGTGGATATGAAAGTAGCAAAATTTATAATATTCCACCATGATTTTAAATATGTATTTTATCCAAACACAAATCCCTACAAAATAATATATGCCAAACATTCCAATCCAAACATTATATTGCAAACAATCTCTATGGTTATACAAATTCTATTCCTTTGAAAATCTTCTTATTCTATTCTTGACTAATAATCATAAGCACAAACAGCAGCAACATTTAGAATGGTTATTAATCTCATAAAGCTAATTAATTTTTAAGATCTTAATGTTTGAAATAAACTCATTCTGAATGGACTTTATGAAGAAAACATATAAAGTGAGTTTTCTGCATACTATTTTGAATAATTTTAAATACTATACTGGCCATTACACTTCACCTTACAGTAAGTCTTCTGGGATGGTTTCAGCATTTATATATTACTCATTCTTTTTTGCTTTAACTGAGAGAAGTTCAGGTTTTGAAATGATTGTACTCCAGTCAAACGTTTCAGATTCAATTGTTATAAATGGAGTAATTCTTAAGGAAGACTAAGTGTGGACGGCTTCTTCTTATCGAGATTTAGTAAAGCTTAAGACTTCTACTCCTAACGCTTTTAACGTGGTTGACATATAATATATATATATATAATTAGAATTAATATATACTTTAATTAGAAAATAATGATTTTTTAAAAATTCAACCAATTTCAAAGGGTCCAGGAGATAAATCACCATTTTCTTATGTTATTGGTCTATTATTTCGAAGTTATTGATTCATCTATTCTCGCTATTCAGAGATTGGTGTTTGGTCATCTCTAGAGATAGGGACTAAATAGTTCGACGATGGAATTTAAAAATTGTTTTAATTGTCTGTTTTCAAATTTTATGTTACATCTGGCATATGTTCATTATATTTTTCATGATCTACTTGATATTTCTTATACAAATAAATTAAGGCTCCAATAAATAAAATAAATAATAATAATATCACTATGTATAGCAATATTATTAGTAAATAAGTTTATTTATTACCTCCAAATTGTTTAGGTTCAACGAATTAGATTTTATATGTTTTAATAAGTTCACATTCTCGACTCTTCAAATTATATTTACATCTAGTTGCCTTATGACTATAATTTAATTGAATTTCAGTAGTCATTTCATCTGAATAACATTATATAAATGATTTTTCCTATATTCAATAATCAAGATATTTACCAATTCCACTTTAGAATAAAAGAATTTGTGTTATGTTATTCCAATTATTATATTATGAGAAGAAGTACCCTCTCTAAGCTATTATTTTTATTAATCTAAATTCAAAGATAAAATACCCAATTATTTTAAATTAGGTATAACTAATTGATTCATCCACTCAAATTAAGAATAAGTGGATGGAATTGAATGAAACAATATTTAATGACCATTTCTACCTATTACAATAGCAAATTATTCTGTCAATTCAATATCAATAATTTCAGTTTCTAACTCATGCTATTTAACAAGTGTAAATTAATTTCTATAATAATCTACTCGAATCTCATATAGATTTTTATCTTTCACAATCATTAATATTTCATTATAAATATCAAGGATTTCACCTGGATATGGAATGATACCTAATTTTGAATTAAGTTAAAGATTCTAAGTTACGGTATTGAAAATATACTGATTAATTCCTTGTATCTTATCTAATAAATAAATATAGTAAATTTCATTATTTTTTTTATTAAAAATTTTGATATCAGTAACACGATTAATTTAATCGATTTCTATTAATAACTCATTTAATAAATGATCCTTGAATTCAAATATTTTGATTCCAGTATCCATAGCTACAATCATAATATTACCAACTGTTGCAATACTGTTTATATGAGATATTTGCCATTGCTCATAAATTTTATACTATTTTAGATACAGATCCTCATCATCATAAATTAAATCTAATGCTAATGTTTAAGTATTTGCTATCAATAAAACTTATTATTGATAATAAAAATATTCTAAGAATACATTGCCTTCTAAAGCGAATTTGTCAATTTCTAACATAAAAGTCGATTTCAATCTAAAGGAATTATTTTGATAACTTAAATATTTTAATTGAGCATCATCTTATAACACCAAAACCCCATTAGAAACTTATACAAATTTTATAATCTTTCCTATTTTGCCAACAAAGGATCCAAGCTCAAAGTTTTAACTAAATATTTCATCTTTGTAACTTTCGATTAAGGTTATTGAATTATCATCAATGTCATGAGCCACTAATTATTATGGTACAATGTGACATAATCTTTAATCTGTTAATTATTGTTCAAGGATTATTCCAGCTGAAGTAAAGACCTCTAAAATTACTTCCTGCTTAGTTAAAATCTATATAAGTTCAGATTATGCTTAGTAAATCAAAAGTTAAAGAATTATGAGCATACTATTAAAATATTTAATTTTATATTTTCATTCAATCTTTTAGTCATTTTATATAGGAATGGAAGGAATATAAGTTAATTTACTTATTTTCATAGGACTATCAAATGAGTTTAAAGCATATATATCATTAGAAGGTTATGCTCTACTTCCACTTTATTAAATGTAAGAATCTTTTGGGTTGTGAAAATTCACAAAATATTAGTATCTTCTGAATTCTTTTATCAATAATCCTAAAACTATTATAAAGATTGCTACAATAACTACACATGTAATATACACATAAATTGATTGTTCAGAAGTAAGAACAGGATGAACGAATGTTATTGTATAATTTTATTTGTAATGACAGATCTTTGATTAAGATGACCCAGGGCATTTTGTTGAATTTTGATGATATGTTAACTTAATTTCATTATCGTCTTTGCTATAAAAACAACTAATTAATTGGGGAAATAATTATAAATTTGTAGTGAAGAATTTATGTTTAGTTATTCCGAACATCTGAATATTATGAGACTCTGTTTTATTAAGAAAAAAGAGTTTCTATAATCCAGGTATAATGATTTTATCCTAAATTTAAATATCGTAAGTAGGAAGAGAATGATAAATGATTTCATGTCCATTTCTTCCTATAATGAGTGCATAATTATCAGTCATCTCAATATCTTGAATATATTTCTATGCTTAATGTTAATGAACTAATCTCCAAGTACTATTTTCATATGATATTTATAATTCATGAATTATTGATTCACTTTCCTTCTCTTCAACAACCATCAACACATTTTAATACAAGTCTATAATCTCTCCTCTATAAGGAATATTTGTTAATTTATTATTTTCATAAAATAAAGATGTTTTTGCATTAAAAGTGATTACTTTTACTCCTTTTTCATAATCAAGAGCAAAAATAAAGTAAACTGATTGATCTTAAAAAACTCTTAAATCTGTAATATTTTTAAATTCAATTGTACATGATATTTACTCAAATACTCGTTTACTAACTAAATAAATATGCAATCCTAATTCTCCTGATGCTACAAATAATAAATCTTCTACAAATGCTACACTTTTTATCTATTCTGTTAAAAAAACATCATATATCTTTGTGATTTCACCAAAAATCGATTCACTTTCAAATTCCAATCTTATCTTGAAAGTTTCACCATTCAGTAAAATCAATAATTCATTTGACAATATGATGAATTACATATAAACAGGTTTCAGCAATTATTGTTTATTAATGGAAAGCATCTTTGATTCAACTAATTTAAAAGAATTCTCTACTAATTTTAAATAAATCAATTCTCCTTGATTGCTCATAACAATTGCACCAGTTGATATTTGAACAACTTATACAATTTAATTTATATCTCTATTTAATTTCCCATCATTGAAATAATTACTAAAGGTAACTTCTTAAAATTCAGGTATAAGAATAATTTCCTCTGATTGTTTATTCTTTAATTTTTAATTTATTATGTAACAGGGTTAATCTGTTTGACTTTCATATGTTATATTTGATCCCAAAATTATTCCAAATTATGAAAAACTATCAAGCACTTATTCATCATTCTAATAAATAGAAAACTCTTTTGCAAACCCTTATGAATAGCATTCAATCAGAATCCAAAATATTAACATATTTATCAGACCTAGATGAAAAATTTATATAATATTTTTATACTAATGATTATTAGAAACTTTCAAGATTCAAAATAAAATCTCTTTTTTTGCAATTGATCAAATTTCAATCTATATGGATACATATTTTAATTCATTTTTACTTAAGATATTCATTATTCTATTTTAATTATAAATATCAAGATGAAATTACATGAGAATGACTTTGATAATGGTCCTTATGTTATTATAGTTATTATATATTAATATTATAAGGAGATAAGAACAAAAAAGATCACTATGAAATATATATAATAATAACATAAAAGTTATAACCTAAAAGGAAACAGATCAGAACCATATAAAAATATATAAAAATAGGAGTATAATTAATTTTTAGAATTATAATTTTAAAAGGGAACAAATAAATCGATTATTTATTCTATCTTAGCAAAAATGGATACCTTCTTGAAAGTAGCAAATAGAAGTCTTTAATTAGTAATAAAATTTAACATGTTCCATAAAGAACAAGTTTGTAGGAACGATTTTGAAGAATTGATATTTTAAATCCTTAAAAAATTAATTTTGATAATAATAATGAAATGAAATTTGTAATTTCTGAAGATTGAGCAAATTATTAAAAAATGGAATCTTTGAAGCTATTATTGATATATTACCTAGAAATAATTCTTGAAATTTTTTGAAAGATTCAAAATGAAATAAATATAAAAAGTTTTCAAATTATATAATAATATTGAATTTAAAATGTGAAATTTAATTATTATAAAAGGAAAAGAATTATGATTTTGAGATCATTTTATAGCTAATGACTCAATAATAATCAAAGAGTTGTAATAAAAACTATATTATTTCATTTTCATTCATTTATAGATAATGCTTCTTACAAAACTTATTTTTATATCTAAACTATTAAAAGATCTTCTTGCATAATTCTTTTAGTTATTTTATTTAATAATTATGTGATATTGAATTTATGTCGTGGTGATTTTATAAAGGCTTTTGTTTTCATTGTATAATTTTTGAAGTATTTTGATTTTCATATATTTATAGTATTTAAAGAGGGATAGAAGAATAGATAAATTTGAAATGAAAATTAAAAGAATGAAAAACTTAAATTGAAGAGGTTATGATTATGTTTAAAAAAAATTTGATTGTATGATTTTTGTAACTAAGTATGAAATAGTAATTGATATGATAAAATAAGTTGAGAGGTGGATTAAAAATAGAGAGGAGAAGAAAGATAAAATATTTTAGTAGATGGTGTGAAATATAAAATATAAATAATTTTTTGTTGCGTATTTAACTTGATGAAAATGAATAATTGTCATATAAAATTAGATGATATTAATACGCTATATAAATTGAGAATGATTTAAATTTTACATTAAATAAAAAGATATTAATGTTAACCTAAACAATAAGCCGTGCCTTTAGTCAAGTTGTTTTGAAAGCAAATAAGAATCAAGCAAGAGAGTTGGGAGAGTATGCAATAGAATTCATGAAGAATGGTAATCCAAGTGTAAAAGTGACAGAGAGATGCAAACTTTTCCATACAGATTCAGTATTCTGTGGTTTAAGTGCATTGGCTTTAAGGACAAATGCCCCAACAGTATTAGCGTAAGAATATAATAAAATTATAAGTTAAGAAGCCAAATAATTAGCATCTAAGTAAGGAGCTGCTACTAAACCCAAACCAGGATTTGCAAAGCTCTTTGGTAGTAATTTATGGGTTCCAGTAACAAATGCAATAGTAGCAAATAGTGCTGCAGTTAGAGAATGGGATTCCAATGGAACAGTATTTGGATATGATGCAAGTAGTGCAGCAAGAAGAGCAGGTGAATTTGGACATAATGATTATTATCCAGTTATAATAGCAGCTGCTTAATAAAATGAATCAATCGATGGAAGATAAGCACTTAAAGCAATGGTATTGAGTGATGAAATTAGAGGAAGATTAGCTGAAGTATTTTCATTGAAGACATATAAAATTGGTACATAAATATAATTTATATATTAAATAGATCATGTTGTTCATGGAGCTATTGCATCAATATGCACATATGGAGCATTATTAGGAGCTACTCCTGCATAAATTGAATCAGCTATTGGTATGTTTGTTGCACATCACATTCCATTCAGAGCAATTAGAGCAGGACATTAATTATCTGATTCAAAAGGTGCATCTGCTGCTATCTCTACTGAAGCTGCTATTAAATGTTTGTAGAGATCAATGAATGGATTTATTGGTCCAGCTGATATCTTTCGTAATCCAGAAGCTATTTTTAGATTATTCTAAAAAACTAATGGAGATAGTCCATTTGATATTACTCTTTCATTAAAAGGAGATGATTTTGCAGTGATGGGAATGCATTTTAAATTAGGTTTATATGAACATCAATCTGCTGGTGCATTAGAAGGATTGTAAAAACTTATTTTAGATACTAAATTTGTTTAAAATTATTCAATCGATTCTATTTAAAAAATCAAAGTTACTGCTTATGAACCAGCTTTTGGAATTATTGGAGATCCTGCTAAAAGAGATCCTCATACAAGATAATCAGCTGATCATTCTATGGTTTATATTTTAGGTACTATGTTAAGAAAAGCATTTACTGATGAATCATTCCATTAATTATTAACTTAAACTAAAGATTTGAATGAAATTTGGAAGGCTCTCTTCCTTTCACCTTATGATTATAGTCATGCTGCTGTTAGAAATAAGGATACAAGAGTATATATTATGATTAATATTTCTCTAGAAATTAATGGCATTAACTGAATTTGAACATGGAGGAAAAGAATATGATGATAAATATCCAGAAGGTATTCCTACCAGAGTTTAAATCTTATTGAAAGATGGCAAAAATTTAGATAGTCAATTTGTGATGTTCCCATCTGGTCATGCTCGTAATACTACTTGCGATTTAAATGGAATCCTTGAAAACAAATTCTAATAATTAGGAAAAATTGCCATCAAAGATCGTGATGAATTTTCAGAGTACAAACTTATCTTTATATTTTAGTTTCTATAAATAATTGAAAAATATTGACTTTATCAGAAATAAAGAGTTATAATCTATCTATAGATGTGAAATCAATTATGCCTCAAAATCCATTGATGAATGATTTATACATTAAAATACATATCATAAAAATATTAATATTTTTATAATTTTAATTATTATAAGTATTTTCATAATTTATAGTGTGAATCTGTGTATATTTTTAACTATTAATTTGGATCAACATCCACGTATTTACACTGCTCATTCCGACAATAATGACAATTATACATCTTATTTGTTAAAGATTGCACTGCACAAATATGACAAACATAATTAGAACAACAAGTTGATTGTAACATACCTAATATAAACTACTATTCAATACAATCATAATATTTGAAGCAGATTGGACAGTAATATTTACATTCTTTACTCACTATTTCACTTGCCTAATTATTATTAATCTAAATAATACATTAGTCTTATTATTTTCTGTTATTATTTTAAGATTCTTATCGAAATAAAGACCATCTTAACAAATTAAATTTAACTAATGCAGATTTCCTAATGATAAATGTTTACGATCCTTCTTCTTCTTACCACAACAAACAAACATCTAACGATAAATTAAATTAATTTACTAATAAATTATTTTAGTATAATTAACCATCTCTGATTCTATACAATTATAATTCATCAAGTTTACATATATTCTCTCTCTTTTTATTTATTTATTTTAACATTATCAATTTATCCTCTAACAAATATCTCTTTTCTACTACTAATTATTATAAAAATATAAAAAAATGAGCAAACATGATTCAGATGACTAAGAGGGTATTTATATACAAAATTTATAGAATTCTCTGATGAAGATGATTTTGTTGAAGATAAACCTATTGAACCAAGACCTTATAAAACAAATCATGATGATGAAACCATTCAAGTAATTAAGTTTTTTATTTTATTAGGAAATTCTATCCTTATATGTTAAAGATAGACCATTTATCAAAATGCAATTCATTAAAAAAAGAAAAGAATTTGGGTATCCATTTTTTAATTCACATTTTTTTAAGATTGACATTCAAATTTAGTGATCAAGAGACATCTGAAAGAACAGGAGAAATTAAAGCATTAGATAAGGATCCCCTTTAATTATCAAAAAATAAAGTTATTGAAATGGGAATTTAAGGATGTAATCCTGTATTAGATGCTTGCTCTTAAACAGTTTGGAACAGAAAAATTAATAAAGCATTATAAGTTGATGAAGGAGATGAAAGAAAAGAATAGCCTGATGAAGATTATCATCTTAACAAATTTTTAGAAACTGTCAATCCTCTTATGGAAGAAGCACTTTAATCAAATGAAACTATTGATATTTATTAAGATGATTTCAATGTTCTCCCATCATCAGATTTAAATGCAGGTATATAAATAAGTAAAACCTTTTATAGACTAAAATGCTGAAATTACAAATGTAATCAAAGAAATTAAAAGTTTCAGTTACTTAAATTGTAAAGGTAAAAAAATATAATGCATACAATTTCAACCATCAAGTTAAGCAATAAAATCAAAATATATCGTTGCAGAATCATTTGTAGAGAATTTATTTTTTGAAGAAAGAGCAATTTCATAATTAAAATCTCATAAATCTCTTATAGTATTTTGGGACTTTGAAGACATTCATTCAATAGAGCCAGTTTTATTATTATAATCTCCACTGGAAATACTATCATTTGAATTCAATCCAAAAGACCCTAATATAATTATAGGAGGTGCAATAAATGGATAAGTTATGTTATGGGATTTAAGTGGAACAGCTCTATCTGTTTTTGCATCAAAGAAGACGTAAAAGACAAAATAAGAAAGAAGTATATTATAATAAATAAATTTAGATGAAATTTAAGAATTACTACCTAAAATGACATCTGCTCTTTAAGATCCTGCTTCTTATTAAGCTGGTGCTTCAAATGATGTGTTAAAAAAATAGGTTGCTTCTCATAAAAGCCCTGCTTAAGCACTTAAATGGTTTCCAATAGGAATGGAATTCGATAAAAAACACTTTAATCATCTTATATTAACATCATCATAAGAGACTTATTAATTTGCAAGTATTAGTTCTGATGGATAAATCTTATTTTGGGACACTCGTTTAATAGACAAGGATAGCAAGAAAACATAATAAGATGTAATAAATTTATATATGAGTATAGATTTAATCTATACCTTGGAAAGCTACATATGGAATATAATTATATCGACCTGAAGGAGGTGGAATGATGGGAGGTGGATAATTATAATTTAGGAAGAGTATTTATATATAATATTTAAATATAGATTAGAAAGCACCAACATTATCAGGAACTTCAGATGAAGGTGAAGTTTTTATTTTAGATTGGGGGGAAAGATAAGGAGAAGAGGGAAATAAGAATTAATTAGTCACAGCAATATGGCAATAAGCAAGAAGTATGAGACCTCCTATTGCATTGGATATTAGTCCATTTTTTGATGATATTATTCTTACTCTTTATGATTTCAATTTTTGTGTTTGGAAACACAACTCAAGCCTACCAATTTTTGAAAGTTTTGTTTTAAAAGGAGCTCATATAACTTGTGGTGGATTTTCTCCATTTCGAGCAGGTGTTATAATTGTAGGAAAAACTGATGGAAATTTAGATGTTTGGGATATGTTAGATTAATCACATAAATGGACCATACAGTTTTAAGTTGTTGCTTGTGCCATAACATCTCTTAAATTTAATGATAATATGGCACATATAGTGGCTGTTGGAGATTAAGATGGAACTTTACATTTATTAGAATTTCCATAAAGTTTATGTAAAGATCAAGGAAATGAAGTAAAAGTTATGAGGGCTTTTTGGGAAAGAGAACTTAAAAGAGTTAATTATTTTTAAGAAAGATTTAAATTTAGAGAGTAATAAGCAAAATAACAAAATGAAAAAGAAATTTTAGCTCAAGCTTCAAAAGAAACTAAATAATCTGGAGATGTATTTATTCAATTAATTTTAAAAGAATAAAGTTCTTGATGATATTTCAAACTTTGAAAACGAATATCAAAAATTTAAAGATACATTATTAGGAATTGGTCCTAAACCAGAGGATGAAAAAGGAGTTAGTAAATAAAAAAAGTGATATCAAAATTAATAATTTTCATATCTTTAAGTATGATTTTTAATTAGCTTTTTCTTTTTTTTTTTATTTTATTTATGATGACAAGATTTTGATTTTATTCTTGTTTAACTATCAATATTTTTTGCAAAGTGAACCGATTTAGTCTCACTCTATTACCTTGGTTTTTTTTTTAAAATACTTTTTATTGATTTACTTTCATCAGATTCAATAATTTATTTATCACTAATTTTGAAATGTGCATTAAATTCTCTAAATTAACTATTTGAACTTGATGAGTTTGATAAATTTCTAGGAAGATTAGGATCTGTAAATCTAAAACATCTAACTTTAGCAGAGTCATTTTGATCATTAATAAGAAAATGCGCCTACTATAATTGCTTTTCTTAAAAACTATAAATTCTCTTTCTTAATTTGACACTCCCATGTATATTTTTCATTTCAGATCTTTCATCATTTATTTCACTAACTTATGAAGATTAATCTACTAAATTTTCATAACCAATCTTTTTATTGCTTCTCATTGTCAAAAAAATTGTTGATTTTGTATTTTGATTTAACTCTTTTAATTTCTAAAAAACACTTTCTTTAGATATCATAATATCACTCTCCACGATTTCTATCTTTGTATTACACGTAGCACAAGTACCCATTATTTGACAATGTCAATTAAATATATTTATAATATAGAAAAATCTTAATTAATATCAAAGTCACTCTTTCTAAATAATTTATGTTTTTTTTCTGAATAGCTGAAATAAAAATTCCAAATAAATTATTAATTTCTTAAAGTATCCTAAATGTTTAATTTTTAACATTTTGTAATTTTATTTTTTTTTTTAAGATTTTTACTAGTATTTTATTATCTTTCCCCAGAAAAAGTTAAATTTACATAAACCTAATCAATCATCTCAATAAAAATTCTTTAAAGAATTTTAAAATGATTATTCTGTATGTGTTCATTTAAATAATTTAATTTGATTTAAATTTAGTGTCAGCCTATTTATATAAATAAAAATGGAATTAAATAAATTATATGAGCTCAATCCTGACGATTTAGATAAAATTTATAGAGCAATCAATGAATATATTTAACAAAAGGAAAATGATCTAGATGTGACTATTCCTTTACTAATAGCAAAATACAAATACTATTAGCTCTAAGATCATGATAAAAAGTTATAATTATACTAACACCAGATTGATCCACCGTTTCAAAATCAGAGTTTCTGAATTGTTTTAAAAATGTAAGACTCAAAATGCCATTGACTATATTATAAGTATTAGGGATATCCTGAACAATGATAATTCAGATTTTAATTTTATACTTAATAAAATTCATGGAAAGTCTCAGTTGATAATTTAAGAAAAAAATGAAAAACCCAATTAAATATTAGTTAAGAAATCAATTCCATCTTGGCAACTTAATATTCAAGAAAATAAATGTCTATCTCAATTTTATGATAAAGATTTCTGGAAGCTCTACGATATTATGTAATTATAAAAGTAATAAATAATTAAAAATTAGATAATATTGTTCAAACCTCATCCTATTTCATAAAACAAGACAAGAAAATATAGAAAGATTGTACATTTAAAGTTTAGAAAGGAATTAACGATTAAATAAATAAATACCCTAACCAACAATTGAAATGAATACTTTATTAGAAAAAGCTTAATAACTAAAGACTCTATAGATAGATAAACCAATATAAAGTTAATACAAGAATAAAACTATTATCATGTTTCGGAGTCCAAGTCCAAATAAATATCATTATACAAATAATAGGTATTCATTCTCAATAAGTCCAAAAAAAAAATAAAATAGAAATCAAAAAAGTTATGAGATTGAAATTAATAGCATTTTTAATGCTGAAAATATAAATCTTTTAGCTAAAAATTATTAGATATCGTAAAATAATAATAAGCAAGTCTTGCAAAATAATAAAAATATTTCATTCATAAATGAATCATTAAAATAAAAAAATAACTTCAAAATGTTTTAAGAGAATTTTAGTCCTTAAAAAATAGAAAAAAAGTAAGATCTTTATTTGCCAGAGATTAAGTCTCCTCATTTTTTCGAGTAGAAAGGTATCTAAATATGTTATTTAAGATATAACAAAGACTATTTTAATTTCATAAAATAATGAAACTATGGTTCCTGATAATTTTTTTTCAAAAAAACCTCCTTTGGGTTCTGAATTTGATAGTTCTATTCGCTAATAAATTAGGCCTCTTTATTAGATTAGTTCTAGAACTGTATAAACAATTCGAGGTTTAGTAAATAAATGATTAAAGAATTTTGTTATTCATTATAGTTACTTTTGTTAATATTTAAAAATTATAGTCAATAATTAAAAAGTATGATTCATAAAAATTAGATTAAAAGTAGTTCTATTGAATCCTCAAAATTTTTGGATAAAGAATCATAATTTGTAGAAGTGAAACTTAAAATACTTGTAGTAGAATTATTTTTTTTAATCAAAACTTAGTAGATATCTTATTCAATATATAGTTAAATTTTCAACTTCTTTCTTGAAAGAGGGTAAAAAATTTTATTTTTTCTTATTCTTCATTCAATTTATAACTTTAATCTTCTTTTCATTTTTAAAAGGATATTAGTAAATAAATAATACCTTAATTTATTTTATTGATAAGCAAGTCAAAAATTTCTTTTAGATATAGCTATTTTAAAAGCTTTATTTTGAAAAAAAATAAATTTTTTTTTAGTTAGTTTTGAATCATTCAAGATTTGGTAAAATGAAATTCAAGCCGATATCAATATTACAGTCTGACATAGATATTTATACGGTTATTATAAAAAAAAAAAAATTCTTGAATATTTATACATTTAATATATTGCTGAAAAGTAGGCTATTTAATTAAAAAATATGATATATATCTGATATATTAATTTAAATTTTTTCTTTTTAAATTTGAGCATCTTTACACAGTATAATAACAAAGAAGGGAGTCCTCTCTTATAAAAATAGGAGATATTTAAAAAATAAATTAGAAAATGTATTATATTTTCTCTGTTTTATGAATTAATTGGATATTTTATTGTTACTTTAATGGTTCATAATTGATAACAAAAGACTAGAAGGTAAATAAATTTAAGTAGAAATATTATAAGTTATTTTCAAGAAATGTTTTAATGGAGTTATTGGGTTTATGAAAATAATTTAATGGTTACTGTGTATTAAATTAATGAAGTGGAAAATTAGAAAAATATAAAATATAATATAATTATAAAATGAATTTCATTCTTAAAAGAGGAGATTTATAAAGTATTCAAGAAATTTGAGTTATAGCTAAAATTAAACCTAAGATATCTAATAATACTGGATTGCCACCACTTCTTTCTCCAAAAGTAAAAATTGATCCGACAATTACAACTAAAATTCCAATGAGTTTTCGATCACCTTCTCAATTGAAAAAGCTATCAATTGAGAAGAAGTAAGATAATCGGCCAGTTACAGACAATTCTCAAAAATAGAAAAGTTATTCCTCAACTAAAAATTTTAAAGTTTAAGGAATGATAATTCGCAAACTTAAAAATTATCAAGTTAAATTTGTAAAAAATAATACAGAATCTTAAGAAATGATAGAAAATAAATTTTAAAGTCCAGCAATTAGAATGATAGAATTCCCAATTAATGGTATATATGAAAATTAATATAGACTTTTAGGATGATACAATCATAAAAGAAGAGTGTGTATCAAAAATTGAATCCTTTATGGAGAATAGATTTACTGCAATGAAAAATCAATCCTTCTCTAGTTCTTAGAAATAAGCTATAGAATCTAGTAGTTCAAATAAAATTGTTAATGATTCATCTACATATTCATAATTCAATTTTTCATAATAAAATCCAAGCTTTACCGAAGGAGAAATGATTGGAGCAGGATCTTTTGGATAAGTTTACATAGCATAGGAAAATAAAACAGGCAAAATATATGCTGTTAAGAAGATTAATTTAAAAGGAGACTTTGAATAAGAAGATTTGTAGGGATTGAAAAGTGAAATCGATTTATTGAAGAGAATAAAGCATAAAAATATAATAAGATATGTTTGGAATTAAGAAAATGAAGAGTATTAATTACTGTATTTAGAATATATGTCTTAAGGTTAATTTTTATAATAAAATAGGTACATTAACTTAATTGACAGAAAAGTTTGGACCTCTAAATTTAAATACAATTAGATCATATTCTGAATAATTGTTATCAGCCATAGCATATCTTCATGATAATAATATTATTCATAGAGACATAAAAGGTGGGAATGTGTTGCTAGGAGTTAATGGTGAGATTAAATTAGGAGATTTTGGTTGTAGTAAAATAAAAGAGAAAACAATATCGAGATCTAAATAAGGAGGGAATATCTTGCATTCATTAAAGGGAAGCATTCCTTATATGGCTCCTGAAGTAACGATAACTATTAACTCTAAAGGTGGCTAGTTAGGATGAAAATTGTAGAGCAAGCGATATTTGGTCTTTTGGATGTACTGTGTTAGAAATGGCAACAGGAAAAAAACCTTGGCATGAACATGGTTTCGATAATCCATTAAGTGCTTTACTTTTAATTATTTCTGATAATGCTCTACCAAGCATTCCTGAAGATTTAGATCAAGAATTAAGTTAATTTATTAGATTGTGCCTATAAAGGGATCACAAATTAAGGCCTACTGCTTTAGAATTACTTTACCATAAATTCATAATTAATAAGTGATTCTATTATACTGATATCTGCATTTCAATGTTATTTTTGATAATAGTCAAATTCTCTAAATTCATCTTGATTGACTAAATTATTTTCTGGGGCGTATGAATTTATTGCTTCTTCTGCAGTAAACTGTTTATCGAAATTATCAATCCAAGCATCACCTTAAATTTATGGTTTGAAAGGAGTATCTATTTCTTTTTTTAACAGTTTTTCCCAATTCACTCCTTTAAACCAAGGATGATTTTTCACTTCATCAATTTTACTATGACCTAATCTTTATTTTGGATCTTTTATGGTTAACTATTCAAATAAATAATCATTACTTTATACATAAAATCTTTAGCTTCATTAGAAATATTTGGTGTAGTAGGAAATGAAATATCTTTAGTTTAGATTTATTTAAACATTAAATCTTAATTTTTATTGTAAAATGGAGGAAGTGCATAGAGCATTTCATATGTTAATATACCTAGAGCCCACCAATCTGCAGATTAAGAATGTCCGATTTCAAGAAGTATTTCGGGAGCTAGATATTCAGGAGTTCCACAAAATGATTTTGCGAGTTCATTTTTTTTCAACATTTTTGCCATACCAAAATCTGTTAAACAAATATGACCAATTTCATCTAATAAAACATTTTCTGGTTTAAGATCTCTGTAAATAATATTTTTTTAATGTAAATGTTCTAAAGCTAATACCTATTAAAATATGTGTAAGAATTTACTATTTCTGAAACGTAAAATTTTGTTCGATTTTCATCAAATCGTTTAACATGTTTTAGATGCTAAAATAATTCTCCACCCTTCATAAATTATGTAACAAAAAATAACTTTTCAGGTGTTTAAAATGCCCAATTCAAATTTACTAAAAATGGATGATTGACATGCTCTAAAACTAATCTTTCTGTTTTTGTGTGTTCTATTTACTCAGGATCAGCAATATCCTCTTTTCTGATTGATTTCATAGCATAATATTATTTATCGCTTTTCTTTTCAACCAACATCACTTTTCCATAAGCACCTCTTCCCAAAACTTTTATTAGATCAAAATCATCAATTGTTACTGCTTCACCTTTTTATTTTGCATAGAGTGTTGAAGTCTTTGCTCTTGTTTATAATCGTTCTTCTGTTTATGAATCTAATCTCTTTCTGAACTATTCTTCATTCATTAATTCAGAACCGGTGGTTGGCAACCTATTTATTCCTTTTCTTTTATCTATTTTTGTTGTTGTATATGCAGTTAATGTAAGTTCATCTTTGTAGAACACTGGTAGAGATATACCTTTGTTTTATAAACAATAAGCCCTTATAATGCTTAAGACTGCTTAATCTCTTCTTTCAGAACTTGAATATCGATAATCATATTCTTCTGGCACGTGCACGACAAATTCTGTACCAATCAAACCAATTGTTATTCCATAAACTCTTTTTATTGGAATTTTTCTTTTCACTGTCAATTTTGAAAGATTGTACAAGTTATTGGTTGTAATTAGTAATGTTCTCTCTTGTCTTTTGTTCACCTCATTAAATTTATAGAGTAAACTTGAAAACAACACTTACTCTCCTAACTCTAAAATTTTTGTAATAGATTTTTCATTTGATAAATGCAAATCATCCCAAGATTCTTATTTCATTAATTATAATATTTTGAATTCAGAATAAAAGAAATTATGATAAATATTATTAATTTTTAGAATAAATTAAAGTCTCAATATTAAGATTAAAAAATGAAATTTAATCAAAATTTTTAATTATACCTAATATTTTTAATTTATTATGAAAAGTATTCTAAATATCTCTCTATAATCTATTTTCTTTTATTTACAATAACAGATAAGAGATGATAATATTACTAAACTTGTACAATTTCTTAATGTTTATAATAATCATTATATCTATGCTGTTATTTTAGTCAACTCCTCAACTTCAGCCTCACTCAAAAACCAACAAGTATTCTTTCTAATCACACATAATTCTATATTTTTATTTCCACTTTCAACTACATCCATCAAAGCCTTAATATATACTAAAACTTTATACTTTTGTTGTTAACAAAAGAGCATCTTTCTCATGTAATCCTTCTCTCCAATGTTTTTCTAAAAAATCCTTCACTTATTTTGCACTCTTTCCTAAAGAAGTAGCCTTCCATTCTGAACAAGCTCCAGATGGATCTGTTTAGAATAACTTTGGTTTATTATGATTATCAAATCCGGCAATTAAAGTTGAAATACCATAAGGCCTTGCTCCACCTCTTTGTGTGAACTTTTATTATTGCTGACTTGTAAATTTAGCAATGTAATCAACAGAAGGATCATCTTCATAATAAATTTTATATTATTAGCATTGTAATCTTGTTTGATTCGCTAAAATTCTTGCATCAGCATTTAATCCAGAAAATGTCATACATAGGTTATGATCTATATTTTAATAAATTCCTACCCAATTAATAAACTTTCTTTATTGTTTTAACATCTTAAAGCTTTGATGTTGCCTTTTTTTCTACTCCTAAAATAATGACGTCCTTTCCTCTCACTCCAACACAACAAAGTCCTCTTTTAACTGCTTCCATTGCATATTCTACTTAAAATAGTTGTCCATCTGGAGAAAATACTGTAAGGGCTGTGTCGTAAGACATTATTTTAAATATAATAATTAAAATTAATCCTAATCTAAACCACATAATTTTTATTATCCTTTATACTTATTGATGATTCTTTTATTATATTCAAACAATCTAATTTATCTTTAGTTTAGAATTTAGTATCTTTTTGTTCAAGATTTTCTCATAACTTCAGCAAAATCCCTTCAATTATTCAAAGAATCATTCTTAATTTTAATATTTAATCTTCTAATAATTCCCTATTAAAATCTATATGAGGATTAAGTATTTAATAGAAAAGAAAACATAAATGTTATTAAATTTATATTATTTCTTAAGAACAGCAAAAAAGATGATAAGGTGATCAAATTGTAAATTTTTTTGATGACTTAAAAATCAAAAAAAAACAAGAGGAAAATATTGTTTATTTGAAAAGCATTAATTGATTTTTTAAATTTATAATGATAACTACAATTTTAAAATTTGGTACAATACTTTAGGAAAATAATTATTATAATTAGTGTGAAGGTAAAATATTATATATAAATTAAATCACTGTTTGAAATATGACGCACGATTTGTTAAAAGTGTTCTTTATATATATAATATGAAGATGATTTGTATTAGTTTATTAAAAATATGAGTTAATTGAGATTTGATGGGAAAGTGGTGGTTATCACTGGAGCTGGTAATGGCTTAGGAAAGGAATATGCCTTATTTTTTGGTAAAAGGGGAGCAAAAGTAGTTGTAAATGACTTAGGAGGATCGATGAAAGGAACGGGAGCTTCATCATCTGCTGCTGATAAAGTAGTTGAAGAAATAAAAGCTGCTGGAGGAATGGCTGTTGCTAACTACGATAGTGTTGAATTTGGAGAGAGAGTGATTGATACAGCAATTAAGACATTTGGAAAAATTGATATTTTGATTAACAATGCTGGAATATTGAGAGATGTTTCATTTGAAAAAATGAAGGATGAAGATTGGGATCTTATATATAGAGTAATATATGATAAACGACATTTAGGTTCATTTGAAGGGCACATACTCATGTACTAAGGCTGCATGGCCATATATGAGAGAATAAAAATATGGAAGAATTATTAATACATCTTCAGCATCAGGAGTTTATGGCGTTTTTGGATAAACAAATTATTGTGCGGCAAAGATGGGTATTCATGGATTAACATTGGCTTTGGCAAGAGAAGGATTAAAAAGAAATATTTTAGTTAATTCAATATGTCCTGTAGCGGCTAGTAGATTGACAGAGACTGTTATGAGCAAAGAATTATTATCTAATTTAAAACCAGAATATGTTGTTCCACTTGTTGCTGTTTTGGGTCATGAAGAATCTAAAGAAACAGGAGCTATTTATGAATTAGGCGCTGGATATATTTCAAAATTGAGATGGTAAAGAAATCAAGGATATTTCTTTGATACTCCATTTACTCCTGAAGATGTTAGAGATAAATGGGAATAAGTAGCAGGTTTTGGGGATACTGTTTATTATCCTTAAACTTCTTCTGAAATTTTTGAAATCTTCTTTAACAAAGAGGACTTCATTAAATAATAAAAAGAAGGAAAAACTACCACAGGCTAAGCTTAGTAAAGTACTTAGGCTCCAAGCGTTAATCTTAAAGCTGAAAAGATTTTTGGTTTAATGAAAGCATTTTTAGATAGAGGAGAAGGAAAGGATTTAATTCCTAAAGTATAAGGAGTTTTCAATTTTGAAATTATTACCTAAAAAGGTGGTCCAGTAATAAAATCTTGGGTTATAGATTTAAAGAATGGTTAAGGAGCAATCAAGGAAGGAAAAGAAAATGCTGATGCTACTTTCTTAATGATTGATGATGATTTTGAAAAGGTTTGTCTAGGAAAATTATAAGCAAATGAAGCATTCTTAAAGGGATAAATGAAGATCAAAGGAAATATGAAGAAAGCGTAAATATTTAATTCTATTTTAAGTACTCTATTCACACCAAGTCTTTTCCCAGCACCAACTCCAGAGAACTTTGCTAAGTATTCCTAACCAAAATTATGAGATATATAAATTAATATTATAATCATTGAAGAGAAAACAATTTGCCTTCTCTCCAAACACCTTTGGTTATTTGACCATGAAATTCAGTAAACTCTCCTGATCCATGTTATAAACCATTCATCCATAAACCTGCATATTTACGACCATCAGCAAATTAGAATGTTCCAAAACCTTATCTTTTATCATTCGCATATTATCCTACATAGATGCGACCTACTTAATTCATATTAATTACCATCAGGCCATTACAGAAGCCCTTATCCATGCATTAAACCTTTTTTCCAATCTCCTTCATATCTTCTTCCATCAGGCCATATCTAAAGATGAAAATAGATTTGTTACAAAAATCCCTTTTCCTTCAAATAACCCATTCACAAATAAGCCCTCATATTTTTCCTTATTCAAAAACACCAATGTTCCAAATCCATGTTTCCAACCATTATAAAACTTGCCTAGTTTATAATTTATTCTTACCTTTATACTGGCTATCAATTTTTATTTCAATTCCATATCCATGATATTTGTCATTTTACCATTAACCTTTCATTATCATTATTATGTACCATCATATACTGTTCCATCCGAATATTTATATATTCCATTACCATGCATACAGTTTTGTTGAAAATCTCCTAAGTAATATCCTCCATCTGTGTCATAATACTCCCCTTTCCCATTTGCAAAACCATTATTCCACTTTTTATGTATCATAAATATACCTCTCCTTTATATTTACTTCCATCCGCAAATTTATATTCCCCAATGCCATGAGGTTTTCTTTTGTACCAATACCCTGTGTAGATGCCTCCACTTTTCATTTTTATTCCTTTTAATTTACATTGCACTTAATCACTCCTAATCAATAAATGTTTATTCTCTTCATTTATTGGAGTTATTAATTCTTTTTCTGATTACTTCTCTTCCTTAAAAATTTCATAGCTTTATTTGCTTGATTTATTAGTACACAGAGAAGGTCTTAGAAAAAATGAATCCTCATATGAATTAAACTCAGGAATCTCATCACAGGTTGCCTGAGGAACTTTAGAAGTAAAACAATGTTTCGTTATTTCAAAAAGTTTTCGATAATCTTGTTCTGAAGTAGATTTAGGTCTTCTAAAATTTAAATTCACATCTATTACTTTTACCAACTTTCTAAATCAGAGTCTACAATAGAATGATTGCCTTCTGAATGTGCTTTTGTCTGTCCAGTATAATCTAGCATTTTTTTCAAAGAGGAGAATTAATAAAAATATATATAAGATCATTTAATAAATTTTAGACATTAATCGTAACACCATTTATAAAGAGAAGTTAAGCCTGGTCATTAATTTAGGAATTTTAATTTATACCAAATAGAAATTCATTAATAATAATTAAGACATATAAAGTTTGGATCTAGCTATTCATTTTTTAGCATTATCTAAGAAAAAATTACAAAAATAATTAAAATACTTCTATTATTAGTTCTCTTTACAATTTTATTTAAAACTAATTTTTAATTAAATAAAATTTTTTGAATTCTTATAATTTTTATAATTTCTATTTAAAGAATTCGCTTAACAATTATAAAAAGTATTTTTTATTTTCATGATCAATAATCACAATTAACTAGCATGGATACTAAAATTGAATTGTTTTGTTGATTCAAAACCTAAATATTCAGAAGAAATAGACATAAATATCTATTAATTAGTTTTAGACTCACTTATTTTATATTTGTATTAAATTTGCAGACTTCTTACTTTCAAAATAATGTATTAAAAAATTTTTAAATTGTGTTGATACTTCAAAACAAAAATTGCTTTTAATATTTCAATCACTAAATATAATAATTTAATTGCTTTAAGATTTCAATCATAAATGTATAAGTTATCTATTATAACTTATAAGATCAGAATTTTAGTAATCTGAATGATAAATTTTTTCTTGAAATAAGATGAATTATCATAATAAGTAATAAATATATTTTTGTATCAAAGCTTGCATATTTTTATAAAAATTAGAAATAATTTTAATTCAATATTTTTCTACAATTTTTAATTATATTTTTGTTATGGAGGATTAAATTTTCACAAATTTTTATTTTATTTCTTTTCAAAAATTTTCATTTTTTAAATATTTTGTTAAGAATAAATTTTTTTTTTTAAAATAAAAAAAAGAAAAACAAAAAGTATACCTAATTGATTTTTTTCTTTTTCAAAAACCTAAATAAGGAAATAAGAAATGAGAAAATGTAGTAATTCTTATAAAAGAATATTGGTAAATAAAAATCAAGTTTTATAATTTTCTGATTAAAACAACTTATAATTATTTTTAATACAAGTAAAAATACCAGATTTCTTGGAAATGGATTAAATTTATTGATTGATAATATGATAAAAGAAATAAAATCAATTTTATTCAACAACATTCCTTGTGCCATCTGATTTTGCAAAATAAGGATAGTGTCTATCTGAAAATTTTTTTGCCTTAATTGAAACATCATTTATTATAAGTGGCTTGATCCATTCTTTTTTGATTAACAATTTACTATTTCTATTTGATATTAAATACCTTTCATTTCCTATAACAGCGCCATCATCTATTGGGAGTACTATAAGTTATAATAGTCCTCTTGGAAAATGAGAAGAAACTTCTTTAATCTGTATTCTAGTTAAACATCCATAGCCTTTTTTAATCATCGTTTGTTAACAACCCTTGTATATTGATTAATTTCTATTGTTGTGAGTAAGTTTTTTTGGTATTTTATCATAGGTCCATCTAATATAAGATAATATTTACATTTACAATTCTACAAGGAGATTGTTTGCATTGAAAATAACCTTATCATTTTCAACAAGTCGAAGCTTTATTGAAAAAATTCTGTTTCTATAACATGGAAGTTCAAGATTATGATCCATTTGAATTTCATATTTGTATTACTGATTAGAGAGATTTTATTTAGATTTAGGATGTTAACTAATCTATTGATCGATCAATCTTTAAACTAGGTGATTGAGCTTTTCTAGGTGTTTTTACAATTTTTCATTTGTTTTTTATCTCTATAATTGTATCTGTTGTATTTCTTAATGCTGTTTTTTTATTTGTTCTTAAACTTAATCAAAAATCTCTGAAATTGTGTGATTTTAGGAGATTAGATGATTATTTAGAGAGATGCTCATAAATATTTTTACAAATTAAAAGTTATGCCAGAAAAAAAAACTCAAATTAAGTTATAATCTTAAAATAAGATATAAAATTTCTTAAATTAATAAAATTAGGAAAAATAAGTAAAACAGATTGGTATNCCTAATTGATTTTTTTCTTTTTCAAAAACCTAAATAAGGAAATAAGAAATGAGAAAATGTAGTAATTCTTATAAAAGAATATTGGTAAATAAAAATCAAGTTTTATAATTTTCTGATTAAAACAACTTATAATTATTTTTAATACAAGTAAAAATACCAGATTTCTTGGAAATGGATTAAATTTATTGATTGATAATATGATAAAAGAAATAAAATCAATTTTATTCAACAACATTCCTTGTGCCATCTGATTTTGCAAAATAAGGATAGTGTCTATCTGAAAATTTTTTTGCCTTAATTGAAACATCATTTATTATAAGTGGCTTGATCCATTCTTTTTTGATTAACAATTTACTATTTCTATTTGATATTAAATACCTTTCATTTCCTATAACAGCGCCATCATCTATTGGGAGTACTATAAGTTATAATAGTCCTCTTGGAAAATGAGAAGAAACTTCTTTAATCTGTATTCTAGTTAAACATCCATAGCCTTTTTTAATCATCGTTTGTTAACAACCCTTGTATATTGATTAATTTCTATTGTTGTGAGTAAGTTTTTTTGGTATTTTATCATAGGTCCATCTAATATAAGATAATATTTACATTTACAATTCTACAAGGAGATTGTTTGCATTGAAAATAACCTTATCATTTTCAACAAGTCGAAGCTTTATTGAAAAAATTCTGTTTCTATAACATGGAAGTTCAAGATTATGATCCATTTGAATTTCATATTTGTATTACTGATTAGAGAGATTTTATTTAGATTTAGGATGTTAACTAATCTATTGATCGATCAATCTTTAAACTAGGTGATTGAGCTTTTCTAGGTGTTTTTACAATTTTTCATTTGTTTTTTATCTCTATAATTGTATCTGTTGTATTTCTTAATGCTGTTTTTTTATTTGTTCTTAAACTTAATCAAAAATCTCTGAAATTGTGTGATTTTAGGAGATTAGATGATTATTTAGAGAGATGCTCATAAATATTTTTACAAATTAAAAGTTATGCCAGAAAAAAAAACTCAAATTAAGTTATAATCTTAAAATAAGATATAAAATTTCTTAAATTAATAAAATTAGGAAAAATAAGTAAAACAGATTGGTATTTCATTCCAAAAAAAAATGATGATAATGGGAAAAAGGTTATAAACACCTTTTAAAAAAACTGATTGACATAAGCTTTTTTAAATAAAACTTATGAATTAATTCAGTATTTTTCCTAGAAAATATTTATAAAAATTTTCTAATATTTGAATTAGAAAAAATAAAAGGAATGTGAATAATGATGAAAAAATAAATAATAAATAGTAAATATAATGAGAGTTGATACTTGATTAATGATATGAATATATATGATATTAATAAATACTTTTATTAAAAACATTTTGAGACTTGAATAATTAATATATTAAAATAAATTCATTACTAATCTTCCATCTGTTCGATTTCTTCGCTGGATTCATCAAGTTATTATTTTTTTTTTAATTTAGATGGCATAAAACTGGATGTAACAGTTTAGAATCTTCCATCTCTAAAATTATTGACTTCTAACATTTTTTAAGTTAAATGGGTAATTCCAAGACGAGTATTGGTAAATTTCTAATTAAAAAATGATTAATTTACCTACATAAAGCTTGGTAATAGAGATTTTCCATCACATTCTCTTTCTAACATTTTTTCGAAATTGGGAGCAGTTGGATTTCTAAATAATTTACTTTAAGGATCTTTTGAATAGACATCGAATTCAAAATAAGCTTCATTATTATATGGTGGGATTTTGGTCATAAAATCTTTTCTTTTTTCCAGTTTATCAAAAGGAGCTCCACAACTACCTAATTATCTAAAAAAAGGGTTAAGACTAAAATAAGTACTTTTTTCCGAATTCAAAATTGGGATGATAGTCAGGTGCAAATTATTTCTTTTTATAGATTATCATCTAATCTCTAGACAATTATTTATGTAATTAAACAGAAGGAGTTCTTGGAATTTTACTCCAAGAATCAGTAACACTTAAGAAAGTGAATCTATCAGGATGTGGAGTTGGTCTTCCAAAAAAGATATCAGGTCTATAGAGAGAATAGAAAATAATACATTACCTAGGTGTTTATCTAGTTAGATCAGTAAAACAAGTATAAGAGAATCTCGGTCGATCTACAATAGGTTTGCTTAAATAAATTGAATAGTTGTATACTCTATGGCTTCTGGTTATCCAAGTTTTCCTGGAACATGTCTTGGAGTGGTTAATTTGAGGGATTTATCATAATCATGAATGGAATGAATAGCTCTAAAATTAATGATAATAAATAAATATACTTATCTAATTCATTGTATTTAACATGATATTGTCCACAGGATGGTTTATTATCATTACTTAATTTAGTATAATGTCCAACTTATCGAGAGAGTTATTTAGAGAATGGTTAGGATAATTTCAATTGATTTTTGTGTTAGACAAGTTCAGCTTCTGTAATTTACTATGATTTCTTATTGATGATTTCAGGAATCTTCTTTTCAGGTTAGAGATTAATTTCATCTGGAAATGCAACTGATTAAGATTTAGGTTTAAAATATCTAGGCCTATTGTTAATAATTTCATCCTTTCTTTAAAAAACAATGTATTTTTCTGAAGTGATTTTACCAGCTTTGCTAAACATGTTCTATATATCATTTTGATTATGAATTAATGCCATAATAAATTAAATATTGTTTGTTAATAAGTAATATCACATAAAGGCTTGGACCATCTACAAAATAGTAAGTAGAATACTTCTCCGTCTTTAAGTTAATAATTTCCAATTAGATGATGATTTTTCATCTCTCTACCTTTGAAAAATAATCTACATTATTCAGATTAGGGGGCAGATTCTTAAACTTTAGTCTTTAATTCTGCGATGCTTTGGTTTGTGTGAGTAAGAACTTCAAAATCTTAAGGTAATTTATTTGAACGTACTTTAATCTACAAATAGATTACTTTAACAAACATTTTACTTTTAATTCCGTTTCTTAAAAATCTTGTATTAAACCAGCATCACAAAATTTGGTTTATGGGAATGATTAAGGTTCATTAATCATAAAAACAGGAACATCATATTTATGCATTGAATTATCATACAATAATTAAATGGAATTATTAACCAATTTTAGATCACATGCATTAAGAATTGCTTATACATTTGCTAAATATTAATGATTATACCTTCATCTGGTTCTTCAATTGCTTTTTAGATTGATTACCAATAGACTTTCTCACCTTCTACTCTTGATTCTTTAAATTACACATAAAATGCTACCCCAAAATTCTTTTCTCTTTTCTAACCATTCTTCTCTACTTAATCTACTAGTATATTGATTGGTCATTTTGATTCCCTTACCTACTGTACTCTCTGGTATTATTTAGAAATAATTGTTGTATTTATGATTAACATTCAAAGGATGATTGATATTTGCTAATTATTGATAATTCAAATATAATCTATTCTATCTATGATTTTAAGGTGGATCATTATTCTATGTATATTATTTATTTGTGCAAATTCCCATTGAAATATAATTAATAATAATGAAATTTAAAGTTCAGGTAGAAGAATTTGTCTTTTACATCAATGTTGGTTAAGGATTGAATGATTTTGCATGGCTAGCTCTTGCTGCTGCCAAACTTTATTCTAATAAAAAGAATCCTGATTCTAATTATTTACCTTGCTATTTAAGAATCCTTTCTAATTAAGGCGATATGTTTCCACCACCTCCACGTGCTAAAATATTTGATATTGTTAATAAAGAAGAATAAGCATAAGAACAATTTGCACAAGTTGAAATTAGAAAAGGTTAAGGATGGATTATGACTAAATAATAAGAAAGTATTATCTAATTTCGAAAATTTAGAGTGGTATGATGAGGCCTTTGGAAAGATGAGGAATTAATTCTATATTAGCTTTTCATTATTACCCTAAAATTCCAAAGGTGTACGTTAAGAACCTACTTATATTATACAATATGAATATAAGATGTTTCCGGAAGTTATGCATGAATTCGATCCCAAAAATTATCCATCGAAAGATAAAATCATTATGAAAGAATAAAAGTTCACTATATATTTTTATATCTAGAGAAGGAGATAATTCTAAAAAATATTACGCAGACATCACCCTTCCTTTTGGTTCTTTTACATATTAATTCTTTGGATAAATTATCACTGAAAAAGAGGGACAAGAACCTCAATCATCTATCTTCCCTTTAGATATGAAAAACTTTAGTCATGTTGTGTTTTAGCAACCATAACCTTATTCTTAACAAGAAATACAAAAAAAAATTATGGAATATGCTTAATAAAAAGAAAAAGATTTATAATAATAACAAATTCAAAAACGAGAAGATAGTTAAAAAAATAAACAATCTGCTGCAGAAGAATGTCCATATAAATTTGAGAAATTGTGGACCATCATTTACAAAAATGCTGAAGGTAATCTAGAGCTTAAAGATCTTGTAAAGCAATATTATTTATTAAAAAGGAAGAAAACTTTTACAATAAAATTGCAGCTTATATGGATGATAAATTGCCACTACTTTACGAAGTTTTTCGTTAATATGCCATTCTCTATAATACAGATCATGCTAAAAAAGATGAAATTAGTATATCATTTTAAGATGTGATGCATTTCTTAAAATTTGTATTTCATTTCATTTATATTAGTACGGATTAGTATAGGATAGTTAGGAATTATTTTCATTTGTTGAAACTTATGATAAATAGGGATCCAAATCAAAAGATGTTAGAAAAAGCTTAGAATTATCTGTTAAATTCTAAGAATTCTTTGTAATCATTGTCGAATTGGCATAATTTAAAAAAACAAATAATCTTAGTGAAGTTGAATGTAAATTTAATATTTACTCAAATCTAGCATAAGATCAACTTGTTATGAAAATTGTTGATAAAATTATTGAAACTAATTCCGATGAAAAAGAGTTTAATAATTTCTAATAACATATGAAGTACAATGAAATTTTGGTCAATTTTATTAGAGTAATATCAAATATAATTATATTAAGGAAATATAAGATTAATTACAAAATATTTTCATTAAAAGGTTTAGTCAAGGAAATGATGATAACTCAGATATTAAATTCCATATCAGATAAGAAGAAATAAAATAGCTTATCCAAGATTCTGGATACAAGGGTGATAATCTTGATGGAATTATTAAGACAGCATATAAAGAATTATTTCATGATGAAAAGTTTAACGGATTTGAAGGATTATTTTATTATGAATTCATCCAAGTGATGTAATGGCTTGCATTAGTTCTCATTTAAAATGATGAACGAAGTTAGTAAGAAGAAGCAGAGGAAGTAACTACCTTAGACTAATTGCAAGAACAATTAAGATATTTCATTTAATGTATTGAAAAGTGAAATAAATATATATAAATGTCATTTACAAGATAAAATCATCGATTTACAACAAGCTTTCACTAAATGAGCATCAGAAAAGATTTTCATCAATTTTCCTTATCAGATCCAAGGAGATTGGAAATGATTGTAAAAAAATTTACAGTTCCTTTCTAACCTAAAGGTGCTTCATTATCAAAAATTAAAAAGAGAGTTGAAATATAAAGATACTGTGACAGTGATTTACGTAAAAGGTCAATTACTCTAGAAGCTATTTAATCTTAAAGAGTTGAAAGGAAAGAAGAAATATCATCAAGTAGTGAAAGCTCAAATAAAGATAAAGCAACTTATAAATTAATGCCTTAAGTTCAAACATAACGACAAATCAAATCTTCTGATTAGTCTCAATATTTGAATAAGATTTTGAAAGAATCATAAGTTAAATAAACAGTCTTGCCAAAATTTATATTAAAGAAAAACTAAGTGAATGTTCTAACTATATAAAATAAATGAAATATATCTCAAGAAATGATTTATGGATTTGTGCTTGTTTTACCTTATTCCATTTCATTAATAATATTTTTAACTTGCTCAAAGCATGCCTATATTCTGCTAATGGCACCAAAAGTTAAGAGTTGAAATTATATGAGAAGTTTTCTCTTTATATTTCCTGTAATGATATATGAAAGCGTTAATAGAAATGATTAGACTTTCTCGATTTCTGTTAGCATTTCTGGTCCTTTAAAAGTATTTTCTTTAATTTGTTAAGTACAAGATTGAATAATTTTGATTGTTTTTTTATTAAATTTTTTGAGCATTCTAAACTCTGGAAAATGTCTCATTTGATTAGCCAATTTGTAGATTAGCTTTTATAATAATAATTGTTCAATCTTGATAAGTCTGAGTTGTTTAATGATTTCAATGTATTAATTAATCATAATTAATAATATAACAATGTTAGTAAATTAATCAACAGGGAGTGAATCAGCAACGACATCAGTTTAAAAAGCATAAGATAATGATGTAAGAAAAGTGAATATTAATAGCAAATGAAGATAACAATATAATAATTGGAAGAAGAGATTTAAGGATTGAAGGAATAAATAAAAGTATAAATATAATGTTAAAAAGATATGGGAAGAGAAGTATGAGGAATAGGAACGAATACATAATAGAGAGATAGTATAATTAAAGTGCAATTTGGATAATTCTATTTTTGAGGATTAGCGTTGTGATGAGAACGATCTTTAAGTTATATAAGAGGAGACAGAATTTTATTAAAAAAGTTTAGGTTAATCATAAGTAACTGCATGTAAGATAGAAGCAAATAGTTTATTGAAGATTTTGGATCAAATAGATATGGATGATACGATAGATTTATAATGTGATTAGGAGACATTCTTAGTATATAAAGTAACGAAATTAGTAGAGATGATTCAGAAGATGGAATTGGAATTAGATGATTGGAAACGGAATTATTGGATGTTAGAGAAGAGATTAAATTAGATATTATTATAATAGTAGGATAAGTTACTAAAGTAGGGATCTGAAGAGATAGAGATAGAATTTGATTTTGATAAGAAGAAGATCATATAAAAGAATGATGATAATAAAATTATTAAACACAATGATGATATTTAGGTATTGGTTGATGAAATTAAACGGCTAAAATAATTAAATGCCGAATTGATATAATAGTAAAAGTCAATGACCAAATAAATGCTTGAGTAATTGATAATCAAATAAATGAAGAATGATTCAAAAAATAGATGCTTAACTTAAGTTAGTGAGCCAGGAGTCAAGTAATAGATAGCAATCAGAAATAATAATAGTCAACATTATAAACAACTTAATAAATCACCTCATGTTGAACCTAGAAATCATTATTTTAGTCAATATTTTCAAGCTCAATAGCATCATTAACAATTGAGTATGAGAATACCACATCATACTAATAATTTAAATTCGTAACAATCAAATCATTCCTATGAACAACCTAAAACTTCAACTCCTACAATATATGCAACTCCAATTATGTTGAAACATTCAAATGGAAGTCCATTCAATCAAACAAATAAAATATTACAATTCTGAAATTAAACTAAGTTCCGTTTTTATTATATATAATGAAAATTGCAATAATTGTCTTGTTGAGTTTATCATTTGTTTATGCCACTAAGTTTAGTAGCAAGTACCACACAACAGGAGAATTGAATGATGAGTTGGAATCTTTAAGTAGAAGTTGTTCATTCTTATCATTATCAAATGCCTCAGAAAGCCCATTAATAAAAGAAGTAAGTATTAATAGAAATCAAAACAAAAAATATAGAGGTATTGAATACAGCTAACAAATAAAGCATATATTTTATTTGGTGAACATCCAAGAGAATTGATTAGTCCTGAATCAGGAATTCATTTCTTAAATGATTTGTGTTATGAAAAAACTGATCCAAAAAACAAATAAATTTTGGATGATTTTGAATTAAGATTGATTTTAAATGCAAATCCACTTTCCAGATAGAAAGTAGAGGGAGGTGAATATTGTTTAAGAGAAAACGAAAATGGAGTAGATATAAATAGAAATTATGATGCACATTGGCAAAAAGTTTAAGATGATGTAAGATAAGTAACATCAGGACCAAATCCATTTTCAGAACCTGAAACAAGAGCAGTTCGTGATTCATTAAAAGCATTTAATCCAGATATATTCTTAACAGTTCATTCAGGTACTTTAGGAATGTTTACACCACATGCTTATTCTACAGATGCTGGTAATTAATAAATTAAATATTATAGCTGAATAAAATGAAGATAAAATGATGGATATTCTAAATGATATATCTGGTAAATATTGTCCTTCATGTGATGTTGGAGTAGCATCATAGGCAATTGGTTATTTAGCACCAGGTAGTTGTGTTGATTATGCTTATGATGAATTAAAGATAAGATATTCATTTGCTTTTGAAATCTATCATGGATCAATAAATTTAGAAGAATAATTGAAATCGAGATAACATTCAAGTTTCTTATAATTAACAGGTCAATAATAATCAACTAAAAATAGAAAGTTCGAACATAATAATAATCATTCTTGTTTCTTATAAACATCTTCGAAATATGATATGTCAAAAGAAGAATGTTTTGATTATTTCAATCCAGATAGTTCCTAATATGATTGGTATGTTTAAAATTGGACAGAAGCTTATTAAGAAATGCTTTTAAAATTAGTCCAAGAAGAATAATGATAATAATGATAGAATAATCAATAATTATTTCTTATATCATCAAACCAACAATGTTTTAACAATTCTTTAGCTTAAGGTCTTTTTCCTGGATTAAACTATAACATTGATTATAAAATCTCCAAACCCTTTCTATCATGTTCTAACACTGGTATAACTTCAATTAAATCTTTTCCTTAAAATTTAGGGAATGTCACTTTGAAATGAGGAAGCTTTGATAAACCAACATATGTATTATCATTTGGAGTACCTAATAACTATTATTTATATCTTTATATATTATACTTCCATCATTTTAAATAGCATATCTACTTAACTATCTCCTGCTAATAATGGTCTTCCTATTAAACATTCTGCCATTATACATCCTACTGCCCATATATCTACTCCTGTTCCATAATTATCATCACCCAACATTAGTTCGGGTGCTCTATACCACAATGTTGCTATTTCCCTTGTAAATTTAGGCATTGGAAATGGAAATACTCTCGATAATCCAAAATCTGCCAACTTTAATGTCATTGTCTCATTCAATAGTATATTTTATGGCTTTAAATCTCGATGCAATACTCTACGACTATGACAAAAAGATAGTCCCAATAATATTTAGTATATTATCTATTTTATTGTATTTAATGATAAAGTTTAGTTATTATCTAAGTATTTCCTTAAATCACATTGCATCGATTCGAAAATCAATAAAATCTTTTTCTCTTACATAAAGTATTTTACTTCCAATAAACTACATTAAAATATATTAACACTTTATTATATTTCCATGTTTCAATTTCTACAAAATTGCTATTTCCCTTATTGTAGTACTCGGAACTCCTTCATCATCGCAACTGTCTAATTTCAATTTCTTTATAGCAACAACTTTCCCTCTTTTTTTATCAAAAGCTCTTGTTACTATTCCATATGTTCCTTCTCCTAATTTCTCCTCTTTGCTGAAATTTTACATAAACTTATTATATTATGTGCACTCATCTTATTCGATTTGCATGTCTCTATAAAATATTATTGAAATCTCATCCATTAATACTTATTTTAGAATCTTATTCTATCTGGGCATTTTTCACTCTAATTTAGCCTAAGTATTTTATAATTACTATCACATATTATTTAAATTTTTATATAATAATGATATCATAAAAAATTATTTATATATAACATCCCTTTATTATTCTCATATTATTCAAAATTTTTTTTCTCATTCTCTACAAAATCTTCTTCTTTTATTTAAATATCATTTGGCAATAATTATAACCTCTAATCTTAATTAAACATTTTCAACTTCACATTTTCATTTAATCATATTATATTTTGTATATTTAAGCATAATAAATCATTTAACTCCAAATTTGACTCAAGTTACATCCTTTTTGATTTTTATTTCGGATCAATAAAATTTATCCATTTTTTTAGATTCATCATTTATCAGTTATGAAGATTATTAATCTCTAAATTATATTTATAATCACAGCTTCACTTTATTTTTATATATTTTAAATCTTTCAAAAAACACCTAATGTTTTAATTATTTAAATAAATTTCTAAGGAAATCTATATAGTTGATTATTAAAATTATTCCTATTATAAAAATTATTTTAAGTGTTTATGCAATGTTCAAATTTAATTTAAAATACATACGATGAAGAGGATCAAGAACATCTAGACTATTTTTCAGAAGTAATTTACTTGGGGCTTAAAAGATAATTTATGAAACTAACTGTTTCCTACATTTGGTGACTAATTATTGCAATTTAAATTTCTATTTAATAGAAATTCCTTTTTTAAAAGATAATGATTAAAACAAAGACGATCTGACTGTCTATTTTATTGTCAGGCAAAAGTTGATGAATTTCGAAAAATCTTTAATTGCTACGAGCTCAAACTAATTATTTAATGAAAATAGATTCAAATTTACTTAATTTTCTATTTTTATGATATCTATAATAACTATTTGTCAGGCAAAACTTTTTATTTGAATTAGTAAAAAAGTAAGTAAAAATTTTTTGATAATTTAAATTCTTACTTTCTGAATTTTATCCTCTTAACTTATTGCAATTTCTTTTAAAAATCACAAATAATTGCTTTACTATTACCATACACTTTAAAATTTGCTTGATTCAAAAAGGAATTTTCGAATATAGTAAATATTAATTCTTATAAAATTAGACCAAATATATATTACTTTTTAAAGAATAAAATACTCATACATGCTAAAATCTAGATGCATTAAGTAAAGATTATATGAATTTTGAGGAATTGATTAAAATCATGAAAAAAAGATCAATGTGAAAGTTTTTGGTTACTAGAAATCTATATTACAAAATATAATATGGATTGTAATCTCCTACTTATTTTAAGTAAGAATTTTCTATATAAGTAAATTAAAATAGAAGTGGAAAAACTGAAATTGATGATTTTTTCCATAAAAATTTTTTTTTTGAAAAGTGCAATCAAATTTGAGTTAAATGAAAATTTTGGATATATTCCATTTTTTCAGGAATATTTACCTCTATTTATTATTGTTTGTCATTATATGATGATTTTTTATCAAAATTTAAGAAGTAATTTTTCTTATGATTTTGTTTAATATAAACTATTACATAAGATTTATAACCCATCTTTAAGTAATTCTTCGAAGGGCTTCATCTATAATTGAAAATGCAATGACCATAATGCTTTTAAATATGAAATTTTTTGAAGTATTAAAAAAAAGTGTTGGAACCATTTTATAATTCTTAAATAAATGTATTAGACAAAGCAATTATCTAAAATTTTGAATTAAATTTTGAGTTGTATATCATAAATAATCTCTTAATTAATAAAAATGAAAGAGGCAGATATTAATTTAATACTGTAAAAGCGTTCAAAGGATATTTGAAATATACAATGAATAATTAAAAATATTCACATCATTTATTTTTTATATCAAAGTATTTTTGTAGAAAAGTGATGAAGTTAATTTACTATCTGAATTAGATAGTAAAAGGTTTGATCTGCCATTGGTAAAAGATAAGGAAGAAATGAAAAATTATATAATTAAATTATTTTCTATACTTAGATTATGAAAATTGGATTACATCAAAGATTCACAATATGCAATCTAATTGCATCTATTTTATTTTTGGTTTTTGGACTCACTCAACATATCGTTACTTTGGATTCTGGACTATTTATGGTTGTGGATCTGATATTTTCTTTAATTTTTTTATTGTTAGACTACAAATAAAAGTTTATTTGTTCATCAGGAGATTATTATTTGGCTATAACTTAATTGATTATGTAGATAGTGTAAGTTGAGATGACTATAAACACTTAACAGAAGGTATATAGATTGTTATAAAATCAAGGGAATTTTCATATTCATTATACTGAAACTTTTAGCCTTGACTCAGGTATTGAGAGTAAAGTTATTATAGAAATTAATATATTTCACAATGCTTATATATTCGATCATAAGATTGAAAGAGTATCAGTATCCAATATCTTACTTAGGATTGACTTTTTCACCAATTCTTCTAGTAATTATGATTATGATAATTTTAGTTACAAGAATAAAGTGATGATACAGATCTTTTATTATTATTTAAGGAGATCTTACCATTATCTATGTTAGTAATAGACAAATCAACAAGGAAACCTATCTATCATACTAAGGCATTGGAAAATGAGTTTAAATATGATGCAGCTCATTCATAAGAGTTTATTGAATGTTTGAATCATTTTTTTTCAGACAACCAAATTAAACTTTAAACTTTAATTGATAATTCAAAAGATTTGATTTACAAACCAAAAAACAATTTTAAGACAATATTTACAGAAATTATGGATAATTGTTAATATTTAGTATAAAGTCCAATATTTTAAAAGTTTACTAATTTACCTGAAGTTCATATAGAAAATGATTAAATCGAAGAGTAAAAATAATCATAGTTTTAACATGGTTCTGAAATTATAATTGACACTCCAAAATATCAATAATTTTATAGAGCTTCTATATAATTAAGTGAAGAGACACCAAAAAATAAAAAATCTAAAATAATGGAGGAACTATTAATTCAGAATTAAAGTTTACGAAATATTTGTGTAAATGAATTAAAATAGAAAAAATTGAAACTTTTTTTTAATCACTGTTATTGGAATAGGAATTAAGCTTTTGTTTTAATATTTTAGAATAAAGAGATAGAAAAATCATTAATTTAAGTATAAAAAGAATTAACAACATCAAAGTAAATCTGTGAAAATAAGGATATGATTTTAGCCACTGTTTTCCATGATTTTAAAACCCCAATTAATGGAATAGTAGCTATTTTGGAAAGTTTAGAAGGTAAAAAGAGTTTAAATCAATAAGAGAAATATTATCTTAATATTATAAGAAAAAATGTTTGTCTTATGTTATACATGATATATGATATTTAAGATTATGCAAGAATAGAAAAGAATCAATTAAGATTGTGTATTAGTGATTTTTATATTAATGAATTAGTAGATGAAGTTATTGAAACAATAGCTATATCAGCAGAATAAAAAGGAGTAGAAATTAAGACTATTTATGATATTCCTTCTTATCAAGTACATTCTGATCCAAATAGGATTAAATAAATCATAATGAATATTTTATCAAATTCCTTGAAATTCACAGAAAAAGGTAGTATAACAATTACAATATAATCTTAAAATACAGATAAATCTTAACATATAATGAGAAGTAATTCTTCTAAATGCATAAGCTATATGAATGGCAATTAATCTGTTTCTTAGATTCGTAAATCTCTTTAAGGTAAACATCCATCAATATCTTCTAACAAACTTGTATATACAATCTCAATTGAAGATACAGGTTGTGGAATTCCTGATTCAATCAAACCTTAATTATTCAACTTATTTGCTACTTTTTCATCTTAAAAAATGGAAAATAAGAATGGAACTGGAATAGGTCTAATGGTTTGTAAAAAATTAGTAAGTTTATTAGGACCTTCAGATACTATTGATTTATAAAGTTAATTAAATGTAGGAACAAAAATGACATTTTAGATATTTGCAAAATTATAAGATAATGCTTATAGATTATCTAATTATGTAAGTTGCTTTAAACAAGAAAATAGTTCATAACATTTAAATAATTTATAAAATGAAGAATCACCAAATTAAAAAGACAAACCATAACAATAATCTTTATTTGTGAGATCATCTTATCTTAGGTTATACACTAAACCATTAGAAAAGGCAGATACAGAAATGAATGAACCCTCTATGGAAGATGGAGATTAGACAAAATCAAAAAATATATTAAGATTATAATCTTTAAGTTAGAGATCTTAAACACAAAAAAATTTATAATCTCAAGATCTTTTAGAAGTTTAAGATCCTAAATTGATTATTCAATAATTACATTAAAATAAAAAATTCAGTATTTTAATTGTTGATGATTAAACATTTAATGTTTTAGCATTTAAAATGCTACTTTAAAATTTAATTCCTTAAGTAGATATTATTGAAGCTTATAATGGATAATAAGCAATAGCTAAAGTAATTTTTAATTATAAAATTAGTTATAAGAATATTAAAAAAGTTACAACATAAAATATGTATTTATGGATTTATAAATGCCAATTTTAAATGGATGGCAAGCCGCAGAAAAAATTCGAATAATGGTATCAAATATTATATTCAATATATAGATTGATAATAAAGAAATTGAAAATATAAAATTGATTGCTTTATCTGGATTTGATGATGTAGCCTAATAAGAAAAATGTGAAAAATTAGGTTTTGATGCTTTTCTTTCAAAACCAATCAGAATAGAAATGATTTCAGAAGTGTTTTTTTAACTTGAAAAGAGTTTTGATTGATTTTGAATGATAATAATAATTAACTCATTCGTTATTAAATATTTATTACTTATGAATTTGAACATTTATTAACTTTTAGCAATAATTAAAGAAAATTAAGTAAGAATTGGAATAAATTTGACCTAGTTGATAGAAATCAAATATTATTATCTTTTTAATATTGTATGTTGTGGTTTATATGTTATATTAATATATTTATAATGAATCGAAGTGTACGCTAAAATTAAAGAATTCCACATTCTCTTAATTAATCTATGACAAATGGATTACCAGCTCTTAATTAGGATAACACAAATTTGTGTATATCTTAATTCTATAGGAGAAGAGTTACTTAAAAATATTAAGATTCTCCAAGCAATGATATTTCTACAGGCAGAGTTTAAATTTAATTCTAAAAAGATGCTGAATAAATGAAAGAAGAAATTTTATTATTAAAGAAAGAAAACCAAAAACTCAAACATATAAACTAATAATTATGTTTTTAGATAAAACTTGATGAGGTAATCAATCAATTATTCATATTAGAAAGAGCAAATTGAGAAACGAACAACTCAAGATGTATCTGATGATTAAGTCAATCCAAATCAAAACTAAAGACTCGTAGAGAAATTAAAATAAGCTAGATTGTTATTACAAGAAAAATAAGCTGAAATTGATAATCTAAAAAAATCTACACGCTATATGCGACTTTAAGAAATGGAAGTATTGTGCTTATTGATATTCCAAGAATGAATTGTGTGCAACTAAGCTAAAGTTTGAGTTTTTAAACAAATAATTCAACGAAATTTTAAAGACAGAAAATGACGTAAACAAATTTCAAAAATTAACAGTTCAAACAATTGAATTAGAAGAATAGTTGAGATAATTATCTTTTTCACACTAAAAGTAAAAGAAGAAAGTTTTAAATCTTAGACAAGAATTATTGACTTGTTTAGCTATAAAAGAAAAATTAAAAAAATAGCTTGAATAAACTAAAAATGATTTTGAAAAATTCATAAAAGATCATGAATAAGAAATTGAGAAAAAAAAAAAATATAAATAAACTATTGAACTTTTGAATTAATAATTAGCTGATAAATAGACATTAATTTAATAAATGTAGACTGAATTAGATAAATAAAGAATGTTAGTTTCTTAAAAATAACGTTAATTTAAGGAATTAGAAGATTAATATTAAACAAAGAAATCTTGGTTAACAAATAAAAGAGAAGCTCCTACATCATTTTAAGAAATTTTAGATGAAAAAGTTAAAAAAAACAATATTGTAATTTCAGATGATGAAATGAATTATTCTATTAGAGTAGGTTCTGATTCTAAAATTATATTTGAAGATGAAATATAAGAAAAAACTTAAATATTACCAAATCGTATAAGTATGGAATCTGCAAAAGAGGAATTAAAAACTTCTCGGATTTAAAGTTCAAGACATTTATAAGAAATAGAGTATATTAAATAAAAATTACCTCGAGTTAATTTGTGTGATGTTGAAAATATAGGAAAATCTTTGAAATATAAATTAATATCTGAAAAAATAATTTTAGAAGACATTCATAAATTTTTTGAATAGAAATAAGATATAACAATTTAAGAATTAGTTGAAATTTTATAAGAATATCCTTTTAATTTATAAGATTATAAAGAAGCATTATTATTGGCACGTTATTTAATTGAGGATAATTCATAATAATTTGTTGATTTTACTCCTTTTTAAGTGAATGATATTTGTATCATCAAAAGTGTATTAAAGAAAGTGATAGGGAAATATACTTTACTTAATGAAGAGCAATAATTATAAATAATGAATTCTATTGGTTAATAAATTTGGAAATTTAGATAATCGATAGTTGAATAAATTAAAATAATCGTTTAAAAAAAAACAAACTCTTAATTTTGTGAGTGTTGTGATGAAAATGATTTTAGGAGTGCCTTAATAAACAGCAATATTATATTAGATGATAAATAAAAGGAATTTTTGGGTTAATTTATTTATAAAGAGTTTGATGGAGTTAAATTGTTTGATTATAAAGTTCTGATTGATAAATTTGGAATTTTTCTTTAAAGTGTTTCAACAGAAAAAGTTCGTATTCAACAATCTAAATGATCATATTTATCATTTATTATTTATGCTAAGTATTTTCATCTAATAATTAAAACATACATAAAAAGATTTAATTTTTAAGTATTAAAAGTCACTCATTAAAGAATGATTATGTATTATTTTTTAAATATCTAATCATAATGGGCCTTTGTTCAACAAAACCAATTACAAAACAACCTAAGTCTCTCATTCGTCTTATCAAGGTTGAAAATGAGAATTACCATTCAAAACCCGCTACTTTGCCTGATCTTTAGGCTAAGATACTTAAATTGTGGGGGAAGGTTGAAAAAAAATTGAATAAGTTAGTACATTGTGAAAGAACACATTAAATCTTAGAATTAAAGAAATAGATTCAAAACATACTATATAAATAAAAAAATGCACTTACTTTTTCAGAAATAACAACTGGAATTATTGTTGGACTTATGGAAAAAATAGCCTTTGAGATAGAGGAATTAATAAGAGAAGAATTGTTAATTGAAGAAATAACTAATAAGTTCTAATAATTCTATACTTAAATTCTCGAACTTACTTTAGAATACCATAATTGGAAGAATTTCTAAAATACAGATAAGACACAAATATCAAGTTTTATTTGAATTAACATGTAATTTTATATACTTTATATAATATATTTTATAAATGAAGTAATAACATTTAGAAATGTTTAATCAAATATTACCAAATAGTTACAAAGAGCCAATATCTATGATAATATGGTGAATCATCAAAAAAGTTCTATTAGTTCTTTATCTAATTATTCATACATCAAATAAGCAATAAGGACAAGCCTTCTAACTAATTTTATTATTAATAATTCTAAAACGAACGCAAATAATTAATACTAAAATAATGTATCTATTCAAATTTTTATAATTTTTTATTATATTATCAGTTTTATAGTATTATTTTATTATTATAATTCAATTAAATTAATTATAACTCTTTATGTAAAAATATAATACTCATTCATAAATAATTAATATACAAGTTCATCCTCATTAATTTAAGAGATTATTAAAAAAATTTTTTAAGAAAATTATATTAGAAAAGGAAAAATAATTTTATACTTATATATATTTTTTATTATAAAATATTTTAACTTTAACTATTAGTAAATTTTATTCAATGAATAAAAAATATAGATTAACAAAAATGGATCTCATTGTTTTTATAAAATTATTTTATAGTATAATCAATCTAGTAAATTAATCTCTTGCTTCTTTTATTATTAAGGCAAATTATAGTCGTTTTCAAATTCCACTACCTTATTAAGATAATAATTACATAAATTTTTTATCTATGAATTTGTATTAATTAAATCTTGTTGCTATTCTTATTTTTCTTTTGAATTTTATTACTAATCTTATCTATCATTTGATTTATTTGATATCGTGATTTCATCCATACAAGATTCAGGAAAATAATACCCATTTTCATCTCTTTCATATGATGCATTAATTGTGATATTATCAATTATTTGATCTAATTTTTCATTTATTTAATCTCCCCAAGTTTCCAATTTATCATTAAATTTATCCATATATTTAAAAATATAATTTTCCAAAATGTCATCTAAAGTATTTGTAGTTTATTGATAATCTTAATGGCTTAAAGATTGCGTCTTTTATTTATTAATTTAAATTTTAAGCTTTATTTATTTTGCTATTTCTTTTTCCTTATACAAGAGTTTTCTATTAGATAACTAGTTTGCAATGTTTCCTGCTTTTTATCGAACTTTTTCATATTTTAAAATCATACTTGTAAAATATATTGGATCTTATTAATCAACTTTAAATTCCAAATAATATCTAAACATGTATATCCTAACTTTCAAATCATCGATTATACCAGAAC
Source organism: Paramecium sonneborni (assembly GCA_905182985.1). Classification (NCBI taxonomy): domain Eukaryota; phylum Ciliophora; class Oligohymenophorea; order Peniculida; family Parameciidae; genus Paramecium; species Paramecium sonneborni. The sequence goes on from CAJJDN010000065.1 coordinate 135,738, forward strand.
ATCCATACTTTAATAGATAATCTGTAATAATAAGAGTCTATTGGAATAAAATTAGAAATATAATACTTTAAGAATGACATTTGTAGCGATTCCAACAGTGGATAATTGTAGAACAATTTAATTGATAATTTTTGGATAATGATCCCTTGAAAAAGTATAAATTATATATAAATACATTTGAAAACTCAATTCAGCAATTTGATCAAGAAGATTGACAGGAAGAATAGAGCTTTCATAATGATATGCTTAGTCGAAGAGTTTGATAGCTTATTCGTCTGGTGAATAGCCAAATTTTTATTTGAATGAGAATGAAGCTTCCTTAAAGTATTTCATGAATTTTAATTAATGCATTTATTAATCAGGCGTCCAGAATTAACAGGTTATCTTAAACTTAAAAGAAACTCATATTATTTAATTTGTGGTTCAGACGGAGATTATAGACATGATAACTATGTTTTGAGTTATCTTGTTCTACTATATCTGGATGAAGGAGCAGAAAATTTACCAAAGTCACTTAAATTAAGTATTTTAACCTATTAAGAATGTCTAGTAGTAGTTATTTTAATTCTATTTGAGGATTCCTTATTCTTTTTTCTATGTTGATGAAATTCATTATATTTCATAATAGATTTTGAAACATGACAATTCATGTCATAAAGTTCCTTGAGCAACTTTTCATAACGAGTTGTAATGATTTCTTAGGTTGTTTCAATAGGAATATATACTTAAGGGGCATCATTTGACTTTTTTTATTTATTAATACTGGCAATAACACTTTTAAAACCTAAATAAAAATAATTGTTAACCTGCTCCTTATAAATATAATTGTTTAGTATTATCATCTAAACTAAGAATATCATAAACATTCTTCCAATTTCTTTAAGATGCTAAGAAATAATATTTCTGATGTAATTTGTTGATGTAATTCATACCAAAATTTCCCACAAGTAGAGGTTCGGAAAAGAACTTCTCGTTACGATTACATCTCTCTTCTCTAGAATAAAGCATAGCCTTTTATATATTACTTTTCCATATACTATGCCCGATTAAGTTCTTATTTCATTCTCATTTTCTAAACGTTACTTAAGTATTTAAGTATAGAAACTAAGCCTTCATGTTACATGTTGATGATGACATTTCTGAGATTTGGTTAAATAATATTTTCTTATCCAATTAGTTGTCCTTATTTAGGGAAGTAGATCTGATATTTATATGATCTTTACTTTAGTTTTATTAGCATAATATGTTTATATTTTGTTGAATTTTTGGACGACTTTAGGAAGGAATATTCTTCTATGTATATTTTCATTAATAGTTTAATAACTATGATAGTATATAATAGATAGATTACACTTAATTTTCTAGTTCTTCTCTTCTTTTTTCTCCTTTAATGATTTCTAATTGATATTGTTTTAGATTTCTTGTATCTTCAATAGATTGATGTGTAAGAATTCTAATCATAAATATAACTTCTTCTCTTGAGGCTACAATAGTAAGGAACTATTGAAGTGGGTTTTACATATTAAGTATATATTTAAAAATATATATATAAAATATTTATCAATTTAAGTCAAACTACTTTCAATCATGAACCTAATTGAATTTATGAATGACTTTGTCAATAATAAATCTTAGATAGACATGTCAATTATGAAATAGTACATCAATTTTCGTAACATCCAACAAATTAATTTAGAGGAATTCGGTCTAATTCTTACACAAATGATTTCATTCCTTAGTGAAGAAGGTAACTCCTTTTTTATAATTGTGGTAGGAGACATTTAGGATTTAATTTACATGTCCATATATATAGCCAAGAACTCTCCTAGTCATATTGTTATTACTTAAGCTCTAAATACTTTGACTGTTTTATTATTCAATTCCAATTTAGTTGATCTAAGTAAGAAACTTGCCAAATTCAATCTTAAGTACTTTTTGAATGAACAACCTCAATTGTTTTTGATCACACATCTCAACTTGGCTAGAATTCATTACTGCTAATTTAATTACAATAAATGTTTTAGACTTGTTGAAAGAGCATTGATCAAATATGAACCTTATGTAAACTCAATATTATATCAGTAAGATATTCAAAGAGATGAAAACCAATGCATCAAAGTTACAAAACAATCCATCTGACATCATTTTACTATTGAATGGATATTTGTTTTATGGCAAATGTGTCTAGCAACTTTAAAAACTATCAGAAATGCTTGATATTGATTATGATAAGTTTTTCCATAATGGTTAAAAAATCTGTCGTAAGTTTCTCAATTCTAATCATTATTTATTTTCCTACTTTACTTAATAAAGAAGTGTTACTATCTCAAGAAAAAGTATTATGATAAAATCTAAAGGAAAATCTATCAAAGTAGCAGATGCTAAAAAAATTAGTGCTTCATGTAATATTCTTATGAGATAAATCAAATTGTAGACTTCTAAAAATATTAATGAATAATAAATCAAAACACAATCAGAATCAGTTAAAATTGAAATGGGTGAGTCTGCTACTAAAAGTTCAGAAAGAATGATTAAACAATTTAGATTACATTCTCCAAGATAATAATAACCTCCTATTGATATCTAAAATATCATTTAGACTAAATTTGATCATTTTGTTTAAACTTTTAGTTCTAAAAAAAATGAACCTAAAATTAATGCTTTAGAAAAAAGAATTTCTGAACTTTAAAAAGAAAATCTTAAAATCTAATAATAGAGATTAGAGAGAGAATAAGAAATCAATGAATTAAAATTAAAGATTGAAGAGTTAGGAAATGAATCCAATAAATTCAAATAAAAACTACAAGAATAATAAAATATTATGCATGATCGATTATCTTTTGGAAATATGATACCATAATAATTTGAATAACCATAATAAAATTTATAATTCTTACCTCCTCCAAAATAAATCAATAGGCAAAGTACTACAGAAATCAGATGTTTAATACAAACCTTAAATTAAGGATAAATTGAAGATACTATTAAAGTTTTAAAAATTCCAGATATAAATCTAAGTAATTCATTTAATGATGAAATGGAAATAACAATTATCGATTGTAATTCATTATTTATTTATATAGAGCTTGATTAAGGAAGAGAATATACTATTTTGTTATAAAATGATATTACTCTTATAAAAAAAGTAATATTTGATGATAATTTGCAAGAAATTTCATGTACAGTGCATGGAAATCATCTAAAAATCTAATTTGATAACGATAAAACTGAAACATTTGATATTAATGCACTTAATAATGTATTATATTTAAATAAAGAATTAGTTTTTTTAAGTAGCAGAGTTAAGGGCAGTGTTGCCTTATACTTGTCCATTAAAATGTATTAATTCATTCAATAAATTTGCTCAGCATTTAATTTTACCTTTTGTAATATTGGAAGAGAATTAAATTAAACTTTCTCATTTACCATCTAGTATTTTAAATGAATAAAATAAATTATGGATTTTTGAAGAAGAATGTTAAATAATTGTTGTTACTATTGAGTAATTTATTCTTAGATTAATAATTATTGGTTCATAATAATAAGGATGGATTGATCTATAATTTGATTAAACATCATTAGATTAATTTTTTGATTAATACTTTTATGAGGAATATGAAAAAGAATCTGTCTAATAGATGATAAGAATTATTAATTAAACGGAATAATAATTTCAATCTCCTTCAAAAAAAATTACACATTAAGTTTAAAGCTATGTTATTAAAAATAAGATTAGATTTATTAAATTTTTAGAATCACTTAAATAAAATCTAGAAAATGAATTAGCTAATATATTTTAAATTGATGATTTAGTTAGTTTTTTTAATTTTTTAAATGGATTACAAATTTAAATGCCTAATAATAGTCAAGCGAATGTAAAAATGTGTTGTATCAAAATTACTGAAATGGCTACTTATTAAAGAATTATAATTATTGCTGATAATAACTAAGAATAATGTTTTGAAATTCTATTACAAAATTGTTATGATACATATGGTAAATTAATTATTTTAAAAATATGAATAGCTCCTAGAGGTACAAAGGTTAAAGCATAAGGATTAGATCAATTTGATTATTATGATGTCAATAGGATTTTTGGTCTATATACATCACTTTTAGATTATTCTGATATGTAATTGTTATGCTATTTACTTTCTCAACTTTTTGATTTGAATACCTACGCTAAAGAATTGGATTTGGATGATTATGATAGATATAAAGAAAATTGCATTATTAGTAATGAAGTTAATAGTGAAAGTTGTTATCGATATTTTATCAGTAAAATGATTCTCTATCTAAGCTTCTGAATATAAAGTTCCAGTTACAATTTCTTATTTAGGAATAAATGATAGACCTATAGGAGTTAAACTATAAGTTTTTGATGAGATCAATATGATTGAAAATGGAATGTTTTTTAGTATTACAGCTGGAATATGGGATAAGTAAAAGAAGGAAACAATTATTGGATAATAAGTATATCATAAAAGAGTTATAAGAAAAAAAGAAAACCACCCAAATATATTTAGTGCAATAAGATGACCACTGATTATCATTTGAGCTTCATTTTATAATCTGTAGGCTGGCAGGTCATCTTTGACAACGTTTCAATTAATTAAGAGAATTTACAAGCTTGTCGTATTCTAAATGACAATAAGACTACTTTAGTTGATCGTTTAGAAAACATTTTAAATATTATTATTAAAAATTGATGAAGAACTATTGAAAGGATCTTCTAATATTTATATAAATATATATATAAGTACAAGGATTTGTAAAATAAAATTATTCATAAATATTTTAATTATTTGTCTATTAATGTTCCCTGTGAAGTTGATTGATTTATAGTTGTCACCCTCTAGATCTGAATACAAAGATTTCTCAACTAACATTAGTGAAAATGATCTTGACTATGACACTTTTAAAATGGATCAAATGCACAAACACCCTTAAATTAAGAAGAGTTCTTCTTATCCTAGAAATTATGTATGAAATAAATCAATAATATTATAGTACAAACAATAATTAATAGAAGAAAGTAATATTGATGGTGATCAAATCATATAAGAATGCAATCGCTTCATATAAGACACCTAAGTTAGTGTTACATAGCTTCTTTAGGAACTTGCTCTTGATCAACCTAAAAAGAATAGAAGTGCAGGCTTCTTAAAGTTCTTTGATGAAAATAAAAATTATGGATTCATTGTTATGGACTCAGATGGTTCAGATATTTTCGTATATGCTGATGATCTTACCAAAACTGGAATCTCTAAAGAGTATTTGCGAACTGCTAAGTTTGGAAATTGCATCAGGTATTATTCTTATCTTAATTAAAAGATTTACTTTTACCTGCATGGAATATTATGGTAAATATAATAAATCAAGGAAGGCAATCGACTTAGAATATCAAAAGCCAGGCTTATTCCCACAAAGCCTGTACTGATTAATTATATACATTTATAACTTAAAATTTCCTATCAAAATCCATTCATATACATCTATCTCATGTATCTACTAAAAAAAATTATATATAAAAAAATTATTTTTCAATATATCTTATTGGTTCAAGTATCAATCAAACGATTGATTTAAGATATTTTTATATCATTTATATTATATATCGCTTTATATCGGCTAAGTAGATTAATCAATCTTATAAAAGATATTGTTCAAATAAAATAATTGATAATATCATGTTCTCTCTATTTTACCATATTAATAAAAAACACAATCTTTAAATAAAAATCTATAAGAGCTTTTAATTATTGGATTGCTTTAAGTAATTATAATAATTTTGGATAATTTTAATAATTTTAATAATTTTTATTAGCATTAAGAAGATGGATGATATTTTATTAGAGTATCAATATTAATCAGAATCTCCTTTATTCCAATTTTTGTATGAAAGGAAAAAAGGAAATAAAGAATTTACTATTGAAGAGCAATAATATTTCAACCATTATAAATACACTTTTCTCCTTGAAGCTGGCACAGCATTTGTATTGATGCCTTCAACATTTATGGCTTATAAGTAATTATAAAAATTAGTAAAATTTAGATTAATGCAAGAATTTAAATCTAATAAAGGAATATCATAAAAATTCTAACGATATTGTCAATTAACTGGATTATTTGGAATTCCAGGAGTTGCCTTATATGGATATGCACTTTACAGAAGATTTATTAAGAAAGCTCCACATCAAAAAGATTTGGAAGATAAATACTTAAATGAACTTAAACCAAAATTAAAAATTATTGATAGTTCAAAAAAAGAATGAGTAATATTATTTTTGTTTAAGTAATGAGTTTATTGTTATGAATGTTTGATTTTTCTCTGAATAAATAGTTATATATATAATCATTTATATAAGTTAAAAATTTGCATAATTTTCTAATTTGTAATATTTTATTCTTTGTCAATTACTTTATAGTATTTATTGTAGAGACTATTTTATTTTAATATTTCTTCAAAAGCTTTCTTTTAGTTATCAAACAATTATTTACATTCGATTAACTAAAGATTAATAATTAAAATCACTTACTAATTAATTAGAATGTTTAGGTCCACTAATAGATCTAGTCCGTAATTGAACATATTTTTTTTCAGATTCAAATTTATGAAGATTATTTGTTTCTGTTGTACTTACTCTATCTTCAACTATTATTTCTTTAATCCTTTGACTTTGTTCTTCAGATTTTAATCCTCTAAAATCATGAGGTTTTTGATGAGTTTATGAAGAAGGTGTTGCTGCTTTTTTTGGTGGAATAAGTCCAAATTTGAAAAGAGGATTTCTTCTGCTTATTTTTGGATGAGCCCTAACATCACTAGGAATTTTCCAATCAGCAAATGTAGGAGTCAAAATATTTGGAAATTTTGATTTTTACTCTCCCTGTTCTTACACAGATGAAGCTCTTAACCTTAAATGTAGCTATTACATTTAATATTGCAATAATTTTATAAATTTAATATTAAATTATCATAGAGACTTTCTGAGAACCTTCATTATTTTTATATCAAATAAGTATACTTGTTTTATTGAATAAATAATTAACATTTTTCATCTAAATATTTAATTAGAATCATTATTAAAGCTTTTTGAGAAAATATATAATTATTTTCAAAGTTCTTTAAAAACTTATTCAATCAAAAACACTAATCATGTTAAAGAATTAAATAAAATTATTTAGAAAAATAATTTAAGTGTAATTTTTATTTTTAAACAATCCCTATCTTCATAAAAATACATTTAAATATTAAAAGTTAAGAAATATTAATAGAAAAACTTACTTAACATAATAATTAACAATCTATACATTCATTTTTGCCTAATCTTATAAGTTTATAGACAATTTTATTTTTATAAATATTTTGAACAAAAGTTTTGATTTGAATTTTTTCTATTTATCATAATTTCTTTTTTTTTAGATAAACTATAATGTTATATATATAATCTTTATAATTTGAAATAAATTTAATTATTATTATTAAGAAAGTATGTAATATTGAATCAATAAATGGCATAGATAATAAAACTTATAAATATATTAGTTTTTGTTATAATTTAATATTTTACAATTTTATAATAATATTCAAGGACTCTGTTAAGTTTAACTTCTAAATATTTTTTGCTTTTCTTTAAAATAAAGGATATCATTTTTCACAATTTCTACTAAGCTTAATCTTCTGGCTTATCCTCCAAGAGTAGCTTCCCAAGTAGCCCTAGCACCTATTTTTTTGGCTATAATAATATTATTATATTGTGAATGACTAGGAAAAGCCTCACCAATTTTGACTAATTCATCTCTAATAGGTGCACATTAATCTTTTGGAATTCTATCTAATTCAGCATCAAGTTACTTATAAACCTCAGGCCACAAAAATTCACATGTCTATAAATGAAGAAAATTTAATTACTTCAAAATTAGCTTCTCTTAAGAGTCTCAACATAAGTGGACAAGCTCTTTCCATTATAAACCATTTAAATCTTTTTCTTAAGATAAAGTGTAAATGATCAAAGAATAAGTAATCAGTCATTAAATTATATTTGTAAACCATTTCAAATGCTTTTGCAATTGCTTATGGAGACATTTTATGTAAATGAACTGGAATAACTAGACTCATTTATTTTTTAAATTCATCAGATGATCTTTCTGATTTTTCCATAAATAATCTAACACATTCACCAAATAATTTTGCAGGAATGTTTGGCAAGATTCTATTTAATCAATATTTAATTGTAATTACCTAAGCATTCTTTCTTCAAACTTTCCCCAAACTTCTTGTGTTTCAATACCATAATTACTATATATATTTAGTAATTATATAAACTGAGTTTTAGTAACATGATGATGTTCAACAAATGCCTTATCTAAAGCAGCTTTAACCCAAGGATGTTCAATAAGATTAAATTCTAATATTTTATATATTCATACATCCTTTATTAAATTTATGCAATCTCTCAAGACTATTCAAAATCTCATTAATTCTAAGATTGTCCAATTATTCTAAATATAAAAGAATTTCATTGCCACTCATAATTTCTGTATTAAGATAATCATTTTATGGAGTGGCTTTCTTAAATTGTCTTTATGGACGATATGCATATCTTTATTTTATCATCCTTATAAGTACCTCTATTTTAATGGAATATTTATTGGGAAAGTCAAATCATCATTCTTGAAATCAAATTTTTTTCTCATTTCATAAAACCTGTAAAATTATTAAGGTTTTGTAGCATAATATTTATGTCTACTGTTTGTTTTGCTGCATATTGATACACTAATACATTAAAAATAAGTATAGTACTGCCTGAATCCATATTTCATTTGATTTACCCACAATTATGAATAACTTTTGAGAAGAGTTTACATAAATATAAATATTTTGTTATTTATATATATATATAAATTTTCATGATTTTCAGGTAGTTCCATATTTCGGAACTAATAACCTAAATTCAAATGAAATGTATTAAATCTACAATTCCACTCTTTTTTGATCATAAACTGAATAACCACATACAATATTCCCTCTCTCCATTAAGTTAATCCTCAATTTACACTTATTATGATCATCGGTCTGATATTTGATAAAAAAGTAGATAATATTTTATACATTATATAAAATACACCTCTTACAAAGCATGAAAGAGTAAATTGAAATTAATTTACAATGAAATATTTCTTAAATTGAATATCAAATAGAAGACCATTAAAGATCCTGTATTAAGAAATGAAAATAATTACAATGTATAAATAAGAGTAAATATGCTTGAGATTTCATAGAAATGAAAATTGGAAAATACTTAAAAAGTAACTAATTGATAATTTCCATAAGTTCAATTACTACTCTAACATCGTACTTGTAAAATAATAGCAGGTATTATATTGACCCATCTCAATATCAAAATTCATGTTTTAGTTTTCATTGTTAATTAATTAATGTGATATAATTTACGTATAAAAAATTGATGAATATTTGGATTGCTTTATCAATAAATCTGGTAATTGGAACAGATGCGACTATAAATCTTATATATTCACTTTCAAATATGAACTAATTATTGTAAGGAATAAGATGTACCATTGCCTTACTGAACATACTATTTTAATTTGTAATCTACAAATAAATTAGGCTTTCATAATTCACTATCTTACTATAATTCTTATATTAAATTCAACTTGCTTCTGAAATCAGATAAACTTTTACATATTTAAATTCATTCAACGTTTACAAATACTTGCTTTTATTGTATTATGAACACTAGAACCAGCAACTTAAATATCTTTAATTCTCTACTCTTCTTTATTGCATGATTGAAATACAATTCTAAAATTCATAAATTCACTAATACACAATAACTTCATTGATTTTTGTGATTATCTTTCTCATTAAGACATCATCGAATACATAATAAATAATTCATAAGCATTAATCCTCTAATGATGTATTTCATTCATATTCAACTGTTCCACCAGAAATAGCATCTTCAAACAGAAAAATTGATTTACTCACTAGAGATGAATTAATATTTATTCTAAATCATAGTAGATAGGGAATTATCTATTTTGGTTAAAACCTTGAGATTTAATATATGAATGATAAAGCTTAGAAGTTATGTTTAATTAAATCATATAATTAAGCTATGAATCAATTGTAATTAATTATTATGCAGTAAATTATTTTACTATTAAAAAGAGCCATAGAATAAGATCAAAATTTTAATAGCCAACACAAAGAAATTAAGTCTAGAGCTTCGTAAAAACATCTATTGCAAAAAGCTGATAGTAAAATGATAGAGAGTTTGATAGCTTCTGCTGAATAAAATCTCAAGCGATTTTAATCTATGAGTGAAAAAAAATTAGACTCTTAATTTTTATCAAATAAATAAAAGAAGAATCAATTCACAACCTATGAATTTAGATAATTACTCTAATCTTTATTTGCTGATTCCTAAGTGAATAATCTGTAATCATTATATTTTATTATAGTTTAGATTAAAGAACCTTAATTAAAGCTAACAAATTGAAAGTTAATCTTAAAACAAATCAAGGAGAAAAGATTATTGAATTGTAATTCTGCAAAATTGCTAATCTCATTAATTAAAGTGGTTATTTACTCTTTATAAATGATATGACAGAAAACGAAAAATTATAATAATATATCTAAAAATAGAAGTTTTAAACTTTACATTTTAATTCTTTTTCTCATGAATTGAGAACACCTCTTAATTGTTCACTCACCTTACTTTAAGCATTAAAAACCTAATCAATATCATCATAACTCATATAGAACTATTTAAATCCTGCTATAGTTTCAAATAAATTATTAATGCATCAAATAAATGATATTTTAGATTATGCATCATTTGGACTTGGAACATTTCAATTAAATATAAGAGATTTTCAAATAAAAGATTTATTTAGATAACTAGAAGAATATTATATTGAAATTTGTTCAACAAAAGGAATTAAATTGATATTTTCTATTTTTGATTCTCTTGAAAATCATATAATTTATAATGATCCTGAAAGAATATTGTAACTTTTAGTTAATTTGGTAAATAATTCTCTTAAATTTACAAGAGAAAATGACATTATTTGTGTTACTGCAAAAAGTAAATAAAAATCATCAGGAATAATCAAGGATAATTATATTAAATTTATAGTTCATGATACAGGTAGAGGGATAGTAAAGACAGAATTAGATGCCATCAATAATATTATTCATACATCTATTGATAATGATATATACCATTAATTAAAGAATTTCACAACAAAATATGTTGGATTAGGATTCACAATAGGAAGTAGAATGAGTAAAGAATTAGCATATTCTAAAAAATCATATTTCAAGATAAGAAGTAAAGAAGGTTTGTTTACCAAAGTTAGTTTTCGTATTAGTAACTAAATAACTTCCTTTGGTATCACACCAAAAGATTCCTCACTAAAATTGAATTATGTTTTGTCTTTAAATCAAATTGATATTGATGATGTTATCTAGGAAGAACACTAAATTCCACTTTGGACTTAAACATTCTTTTCTTAGAAATAAATTTAAAGTGAAACGTTGTCTTAAATTCTGATTTGTGATGATGTTGCTTTTAATTTGATTTCTCTTAATTTATTGATTAAGAATCTTGGTTTTGAGAGTGACATTGTCTATGATGGTTATTAGGCTATAAATCAAATTAAGCAAAGGACACTTTAATAAAAAGAATAATATAAGATAATTTTTATGGATATTGAAATGCCAGGATTAAATGGATATCAAACTTCTACTTTATTATTGTAAATAGATAATAAATTAAATATCATTATGTGTTCAGCCTATGATACTGAAGATAATTTAAGTAAAGCATTGGAAAGTGGTATGAAAGATTACATTATTAAACCTGTTAGAATTGAATAACTTAAAGTCTTGATTAAGAAATATATTAAATGAAATCATTTCATTTTAATTTTTGTTGATCATTATAACTTAATCCTAGAGCTTCTATATCCTCATTTTCATCTACTGAATTTGAATCCATTTACATTCCATTTATATTGTATGAAAACTTTGGACTATATGCACAATCAGATTCTTGTTCATTTATTGAATCTTTTTGTTTACATGTATAATTAAAAGTGTTTTATTAAAAATCTCTAAATTTATATTAAAACATTTTTACTTTGATAATTTTGAATAAAGAATGAACGCATACTCAGCATATTCTAATTTATACTTATCACAAACTACTTCTAAAAATTTATCAATATTGTACTTAAAGCGTTATGCTTAAAGTAATTCATAAACAACTTCTAAACTTCCTAAGCTCAAATAAATATTTAATTGTATACCTAGTTTATCTTTCAACTTTGCTATTACGTTATGTATTGATTCTGGTTTAACTTCTTAATTTTATAACTAAATTGTTAATATTGATCTTAATTCCTCTCTTTAAATATTTGCTATCTTACCATAATAAATAATATTTTAAATATGTATTCCATTAACATAAATTTTTTCAATTTCTAATGCACAATGAGCAATAAATGACTACTATTAATTTTATTTTGTTCTTTATGATTGAAATTTATGTTAAGAATTATTTTGATATTGTTGATTTATATTTAATAGTAATGGTAATTATGAATAATCAATTTAAGCTGGAAATTAAATAATTAAATTTTCAATCTAATCTGAAATCATCATAAGTAATTATTATAAATTAGGTTAACAATCTTTTAATAAATCTCTACAAATATGAGCTGATTCTGCATTAATTGTAGGATTTATGAAAATACTATCAAAAGGTAAACGCCTTTTTAATTTAAAAATATCTGAATTTATAATTTCTACTTTAGGATTTGAAGAATTTTTAAGATCTTTATCACAATTTCTTCTAGTTTTGATACATGCTTCAGTAGATTTATCAATTGCAATCACAAAGTCTAGATATTAAGCAAACTTTTATTTATTTCATATAATACTTAAACTGTGTTTCCTCCATCCCCACAACCTAGTTCAGCTAATGAATTAATTTAGTAATTAATTCTTTAGGCAATATATTTTGCTATCTAATCTGAAATTTTTTAGTTTCTTAATCTATCTTCATTGAAAGCATTAGATTTAGGAGTATCAATATTTATTGATGTAATTTTAGCAAAAATAGTATCTCCACTTTAAATATTTTTAAGTTAAAACAATTAATTTAAAGGGTAGTTATTCTCAAAGATTGGAATTACTATACCACTTGAAAAAGGTGAAGCATCATCATTCTATTTTTATGATTCTGAATTAGTAGAATTTAATTAATTGAATTATGAAATACCTTAATGATTACTAGTATCAAGAGCAGATTTATATAAAGAGTTTCTTTGCTATTTATTAATTGATTATCTGCTCTATTCTATATGAATATTATTCTATTTCTTTTTTTTAAGCCATCCACAACAATATCCTACATCATCATAGCCATCATCAATTTTAGAAGTATTTTTTTTTTTATTACTCATTTTTTTTGATAATTATTTTTATGTATAAAATTCATTTTTTTTATCTTTTCTCTTTAGATCTACTTTTTCTTCTTTTTTATGATGAACCTGATGAATCACTATCACTATCACTACTACTTGAATCCTCACTACTGCTTTCAGAAGATGAACTTTTTTATTTTTTTACATTATTTGTAGTTCCCTCTTTTTTTACTTATACTTACTCATTGCTATCTGAATCTGATGACACATCTAATTCTACCTTCTTTTTTGTGCTTCTTCTCCAATCTCCATCAAATGCATCAGGAACTTCTGGTGCTTTTTCATTATTTAATTCATATTACAATTATTTCTCTCTTAAAAGAATTTACATTAAATTTATACTTAAATTACATTGTTCTTGAGGGTCTATACAGATATACATTTTCATTTTTGCATTCATATGTTAAATGTCCATATTTTAAACATCTTTAACATCTTACTGCAGCAGCATCTTCGTTGTTAGCCTTTTTCTTATTCTTCATTGCTTACTACATATATTTGTTGAAAAAGGATTGAGATTCAACAAAGTTGTTTTTGTACATTTTTCGAATATATATATTATATATTTAAATTTTCTAATTTTAAGTCTTTTAAAGAATATACACACTTTTTTAAATGATATTATCTAATTACCTTATAAACAATCCCATATAATCATATAATTAGTTAATATAATCTATTTATCAATAGTAATAGATAATTTATAAATAAATTTGTTTAACAGCTAAATGAAAACCTTTGATAATACAATTAAACCTACCTAAAAACCAGTTTGTTTCTCAGTCTAAGAATTACTTTAAAGATACAAATCAACAAGCAAAGAATCTACATCTACTTAAGAATGTCAAGAATTATTCTAGACTATTTAAACAGACACAAATATTTCTTTAGAAGCTCCTGATAGTAAAATTATTTAACAAACCTATGTACCTGATTCAATTAAGATGACTTCAAGATAACATGAAATAGAAGAATAACCTATTTTATAAGACAATGATGTTATTTTACAAATTAATCATATGCATTCCATTTTCAAATACTTATAATAAGAAGATTAATCCTAAAAATTATCTACTAAAACTAATAGTTAACACAGTGTTACTTCCAAATAAACCTAAGAATCTTTAAATAATTAAATTAATAAAAATCAGGTTCACAAAGCTAATCAACCTAGTCAAAATTAAAATTATCCATTGAAAAAAAAAGAAGTGTCGCCCTAAAGAAGTAATTCTCCATATAGATAATTTCTATAAAGACCATAATACAATTAACAAAATAATTAATAAAGAAGTAAATCACCTTTTATTAAAAATACTATGGTTCAAAAACTTACACCAAAAACTAATAAAAGAACTACACCATCTGCATCTCCATTCAGATAAGCCAAAGAAAATAATTTATCAACAATAAATTAGAGAACTTAAAGGACTGAGAGATCTTAAAATAAATTAATTTAAATTAAAGTCAAGGAAACTCATAATTAAAATTAATCTCATGTGATAGTTGATTTAAGTAAATGCCCTACTCAAAGAGTACTTATCAAATAAGGTATCTTATTAATTAATACTTTTAGATACTAATCGACCTAAAATGAAAGTTGAGTTAAGTCTTAAAAGCTTAATTTCAAATGGAGTATGAATTTGTTATTAAAATATATAACTTAATTTATTTATATATATTATATTTATTTAATCCAATGCTCAATCCAGAAGCAAATCCTCTATATAGATAAGTTCTATATGATGGGTAGAAGAAAACTTATATTCGAACACTTTAAAGTTATATTATTATATATATTAACTTTATAGATCATAAGAATCAAATTGCTCACACTGAATAATATTAATGGTATGACAAACAGGATTGCTTAAAAAATACTGATAAAATTACTACCATTAATAATCTATCCACAATTTCGAATGTTTCTTATCAAAGATTTAAAAAACCAGAAGTATTTAATTTTGATATCAATAAGGATAACAAAATCTTCACACCTTTAGAACTGAGTAAATCAACTTCAATACCTATGAAATATTAATAGAGATATTAAAGTTAACATGCCTTATTTCCTCTGACTTCTCCAAGAGTTACAGAAAGTTCAGCTAAAATTATTGGGAAATTTATTTTAAATGAAGGAAGTGGGCAATACAATTTACCACCATTACAACCTCCTTCAGAAACATATAGAAATAGATCATAAGTTTTTTTTGGATGACTTTGCAATATTTCAATTATATAATAAATACATGAATATATTCTAAAAGGCAAAAAAATTAGTAATTCCATCCACACTTCATCTAAAAAATTCACCAATTGTTGTTATGGATACTTTCATTCAGAAAGGAAACGAATAACAATTTATTGTTTTTACAGATCAAGTTATAAGAGGTGATAGTAAAGGAGTATATAAGGATGATGATGAGGCTGGTAAGAAACATTTTTTAATGATAGTTACATTTTTGGACTAAATCTAAGTGATAAGAATTAACAATTTAAATCCTTTTCTTATGAAAGGATTTAATATCAATATACCAAATCAGTCAATATTGCTAAATTTACAAAGATTTATCTAGAATGAGAACAGATGGTTAAATCTATAAAATAAGAATAGGAGTTAATTTATCTTTTGATTTTTGATAATATGATGCTTATGTAATAATAATCTAATTTAGGCTTACATTATTGATTAATCATAAATGTGGAGTATATATGTTATACAATTATTTTTTAAATTCATACCTTTTAAGATTTTTGAACAAAAAGGTTTTGATAAAGATTTTTAACATCTTAAATTATTTGTTGAAGGTTTATAATTCTATAGATTTGACATTTAAAAAGAATTAAAAATTAATGAAAAGATAGCTATTCAAATTAAAGAATTTGCAATTTTATAAGTAGGATTAACAAAATGATTAAGGGATTTTAAAGATCAATTTTTTAGAAATATTTGGAGTAATAAAAAATAATAGACACTGGAAGGGAAAAATATAATAATCTATCTAAAATAATTAGAAAAATAATCAAAATAAGAAAAAGTTAAATAGTTAGTTTGATTGATATTAATTTCAATTTTTGTATATTCAATAGTAATTAAAATAATGAATAAACCTCGTTAATTTAGAATATCTAATGAGCAATCCTATCCTATAAGTCCTCATTTATTTTGTACAATATGTAGAGATGTTTTTTATAAACCATTGAGAGTATCTTGTGGGTAGATTAGTTATAATTAATAAATTAGGCATACATTTTGTGGATCTTGTATTTTAAATTGGTTATAATATAAAAGAACCTGTCCTGAATGTAGATATCATATAAATAGAAATTTTTTATCAGAAAAAGATTTGTTTGCTGAATCAATGATTTCAGAAGTTTAAATAGAGTGTTTAAGATGTGAAAATTGGAGAGGACATTTGAAGAATTTTAAGAACCATATTACAAACTAATGTTAATTTGTGACTAAATTTATTGATATCTAGGAAGATGTAATAGAGATAGAAGATGACAATTAATTTAAATCGCATTCAATTAACATTGAGTTGGAATCATTGTAATAATGTTCCCAAAAAAATTTTTAGCAGGATAGTGAAATTGAAGAATAAATAATATTAACAAATTAAGTTAGTGATATTATTTATTAAATTTCATATTAAATTTGATAGAATAAAATTTAAAATAATTATATATATTTAATTGTGTCATTATTAATATGAAGTATTTTTGGAATTATTACAACACATTTCGATGCAATTTGAACATGATAATTTGTGTGATGCAGTGGATTTAATTGAAGAAGTAGAACTAAAAACTAAATAATTATATATACTTTATTGTTTATTAACTCTTTTTATCTTTTGAGCCTTAAACATTNATAATAATCTAATTTAGGCTTACATTATTGATTAATCATAAATGTGGAGTACCTTTTAAGATTTTTGAACAAAAAGGTTTTGATAAAGATTTTTAACATCTTAAATTATTTGTTGAAGGTTTATAATTCTATAGATTTGACATTTAAAAAGAATTAAAAATTAATGAAAAGATAGCTATTCAAATTAAAGAATTTGCAATTTTATAAGTAGGATTAACAAAATGATTAAGGGATTTTAAAGATCAATTTTTTAGAAATATTTGGAGTAATAAAAAATAATAGACACTGGAAGGGAAAAATATAATAATCTATCTAAAATAATTAGAAAAATAATCAAAATAAGAAAAAGTTAAATAGTTAGTTTGATTGATATTAATTTCAATTTTTGTATATTCAATAGTAATTAAAATAATGAATAAACCTCGTTAATTTAGAATATCTAATGAGCAATCCTATCCTATAAGTCCTCATTTATTTTGTACAATATGTAGAGATGTTTTTTATAAACCATTGAGAGTATCTTGTGGGTAGATTAGTTATAATTAATAAATTAGGCATACATTTTGTGGATCTTGTATTTTAAATTGGTTATAATATAAAAGAACCTGTCCTGAATGTAGATATCATATAAATAGAAATTTTTTATCAGAAAAAGATTTGTTTGCTGAATCAATGATTTCAGAAGTTTAAATAGAGTGTTTAAGATGTGAAAATTGGAGAGGACATTTGAAGAATTTTAAGAACCATATTACAAACTAATGTTAATTTGTGACTAAATTTATTGATATCTAGGAAGATGTAATAGAGATAGAAGATGACAATTAATTTAAATCGCATTCAATTAACATTGAGTTGGAATCATTGTAATAATGTTCCCAAAAAAATTTTTAGCAGGATAGTGAAATTGAAGAATAAATAATATTAACAAATTAAGTTAGTGATATTATTTATTAAATTTCATATTAAATTTGATAGAATAAAATTTAAAATAATTATATATATTTAATTGTGTCATTATTAATATGAAGTATTTTTGGAATTATTACAACACATTTCGATGCAATTTGAACATGATAATTTGTGTGATGCAGTGGATTTAATTGAAGAAGTAGAACTAAAAACTAAATAATTATATATACTTTATTGTTTATTAACTCTTTTTATCTTTTGAGCCTTAAACATTAGTTTATTCTTCTTATCTATACTTTTCAAAAGTAGTAATATTTCTAAATAAATTATCCATCTAAACATAGATTAAATATGATAGAGGAAATAAAAACAGGACACATATTATTAAAATAGATGATTGAACACATTTTTTTGAAATATTTAATGCTTCTATATTAATAACATAATTAAACCATGGATAATGATGATTTGGTAAATAATTATTATAATCATCCTTTAAAAAAATAGAATTCAATATAATAAGATGAATTAAGTTTATAAAGACGGTTAAAATAAAACAAATAAAAAATGGATAATTTTTAGCTCCTATCTTAATTAAAAATATAATTATTTACACAATTATTTAACCAAGGACAATGATGATCATAAACAATAACACATCTTGAACAAAATTCACAATGTCTTGATCTTAAAGGTTTATGTATCTAACAATCTGGACATAATTCCCAAGGTTCATATTAAGTAAGAAGTGAAAATAATTATCTTGAATCATTATTTTTTTAAATATATCCTGGATTAATAAACATAGTCATAAAGTAAAAAATCAATCCAATTAAAAATGAGGTAAGAAGGAACTTTGCATTTACCTTGTTCGAATATTTAAGAATTCAAATAGACAATTATTTGTTTCCAATATTTAATAGATTATTTCGTATTCATTTTCTAATGCTGTTTAGGCTGGAGTTTAATTCCTTTTGTCTCTAATATTTTTTTAACTTCCTTTATATAATAATTTTTTAGCAATTCTTTGATTTCCAGTCATTGCTGCTAAATGTAAAGGTGTCATTCCTTCAGTATCTTATTAATTTATAATATTTTTGCCATCCTTACTTTTTTATAACCAACTTAATAAAAATTAAACAGCAAACTCACTTCCATAATTAGTAGCCCAATGTAAAGGTGTTCCTCCTTTCTCATCTTATTCAGTATAAGATAAACCTTGCAAATAAAGCCAAACCATTGCTGATACTTAATCTCCTTATGCTGCAATAGAAAGAGCATTTGACCTTAATCATTTTTTACTTATAGATCTGCTCCAAATTTTTTTAAAATTTCTAAAGTTTATATAGATCCAACATATGCAGCAAAATGTACTACTGTAAATGAATCATTATTTTTTTTATTTAACCACTATTTAAATTCTTCAATTTTTGAATTACTCTTTTCATAAATTAAGATTTTCTCAACAGCAATTTGTAAGTTTTTAAAGCATGATATATGAAGTAGAGTCTGTTATTTTTAATCATAAATTTCACTTAATTTCGGCTTAGGAGATATTGTATTAAAATGATCTATAATTGCTAGAATTTCTTAGACTTCTTATTCTTATACAGACTTTAAAAGTAGATGGCATTTTTATTCGATACTCATTAATGCCAAAGAATTATATAATTCTTAAAGAGAAGGCTACAATTATATTAATTTCTACATGTTTTCAATTTATTAATGCAAACTAACTTCAAGTATTGATTTTTTCAATTAACTTAAAGCCCCATCATAAAAAGATGATTTTCTATTTTCTTTTTATCCATCTTAACTAAGCTTTCTATCTAAAAGAGGTTATCTCTTTATGGATATAGAACTATCTTAAAATTCAATTTCATTTTCTTCATGGAATAAATATTATTTTATAAATTCATTTCCATTTAATTAATTATGGGGTATCCATTAAGTTTACAGACATGTCTAAATGAAATCAGAACTTTTATTATTTTTTTTTCTCTTCTTCTTTTCTATTTTATATGGTTCTTATCTATTAGTGTATCAAAATTCTTAAAAACTTAACATAAAGTTTAATGTTAAATCTTTTGAATGCATTTAACAATTCAAATAATAAAATAATTCAGGTCATGATGATGGCAAAAACATTTATTAATATTAACATACTTATTCTTTTAATAAATTTTTATTGCAAAAAATACTTTATTTCATTTATCTTACAAAAATTTTTACTCAAAGTAAATTCTAAATTAATTAAAACACTATCAAAATTATCATTTATATATTCAAATATATAGTTACTTAGTAACTAATTTTTTGTTTAACATTCTTTCTAAATAGAGCCTTATCATTATCTATATTTTCATAATTAAAGTGACAAATTTAAACATATTTAATAATTTATTTCTAACATGAATACTTAAAATTATGTTGATAACCAATTTTAAGATAGTAATATACAAGAACCAAATAACTCTATTAATAGTAAGAGATAAAGAAATAGTTCAAGAGTAAAATCACCTGAAAAACAATTAGATTAAATTAATAAACTTAAGTCATAATCAATGCAAATTTAGAACTCTAGTAAGAAAAGACCTTCTAAGAAAAAGCAAGGCAAAGTGCTTTCTCTAATGAACACAACAAAAAAATCGTTTTATCCAACTTAATATAAAAATTCTAAACAATCAATTTAATCATTAACTTCAACAAATCGAAAACATAATTTTAAGAATAATGATATAAATTAAAGTCAAACAGTATTTAAAAAATAACAATCTAAGGTAGAGAATATTCAAGACAATACAATTAAATTATAAATAAAACAATAAAATTTATAAAAGAATTAGCTTAAATAATCAATACCGAAAAAAGAAGATAATATTTAAGAATAATAAAATCAGACTCATAAAAAGTCAAATGATTTATATATGACTTTAAAGAAAGCCTAAAATTCTATAAATGCAAAAAATTATGAAATTTAGATATTACAAGAATAAAAAAAAAAGTAATTATAAAATTAGAATTAGAATAGAGAATCAAGTTAAATTAGAAGAGTTGAAATAAAAGATAGTTACAAAGAATAAAATATTAGATTAAAAAAGCAAATCACCCAAAAAAGGAAAAAAGAAAATGAAAAAATAAAAAAGAAATCCAGCTAATATTCAAAATCAAGCCGATTAGAGTAAATAAGAAATTTTATAACCTAATTTCTTAAAAACTGTAGATTTATATAATGTTTCTTTGAAAAGAAGAAGATCTTCATCATCAAAATTAAACGAAAAAAAAGCAGAAAATAATTAATAATAATTTGATAAATTGCATCATCATAATGATAATGATTTAATACTAAATAATGAAATTGATGCTTTTTTTAGGAAATACTCTCCCACTTTATATTTATAAAAAATGATAAAAAAATTAATTCTACTGTTTTAAGATTCTTAAAGCATAAACACAACTTTGTCTGATTTTAATTTTAAACTTCTAATATATCAAAGCATGTAATAAGCTGTAATGAAAATATAAAAGGCTTGGAAATAATTTTATTAAAGATTAAAATAAAAAGGTTAAAGAATTTATTAAATAGAAATTAAAAGATTAATCTAAAAAAATTATAAATCTTTATTTAATGATTAAACATAGAAGAAATCTTACTAAAATTAGATTAATAAAGTATTAAAATAAAAAGTACCAATATAAATAGTAGGAAGTAAATAGTAAATAAATTAATAATAAGAAGAGTAAGATAATGTTAAGATTAAAAACTTAAAGCCTAAATAAATAATAGAAGATTAAAGAGTAATTAATAAAATTCCTTTAGTTATAGAAAATTAAACAGATTTTTAAATTTGTCAAAGCAATTAATTGAGCAACTCATAAAGTATTTAGAATGCTTCACAATTTGAACAAACAAATATGGTAGATGAAATTTAAAATTAATTGAATGGATGGAAATTTAATTTAGATACTTATGATAATGATTAAAAAAAGAAAATAGCTATGAGAAACTTAAAAAAACAAATGAAACATGCAATAATTTCAATTATTAAGACTTAACTATCCAAATTTAAGATAAATTCTCAATAATCTGAGCATTCTTTTGATACAAAATTGAGATATTCTTAAGAATTAAGTTTTGAAAAAAACTTTAATTAATTAAGAAAGAAAGTTAAAGCTTTTTAAAATTAAAGTGAAGTTAGATTAATTTAATCATCTAAAGATTAAACAACAGAAATTAGTAAATCATCATTATTAGTATTATAATCTTAATTGATGAAAAAAGAAACAGAACTTTTAAATATGAGAGAAGAAGCTATATAATTGAGATATTTGACTGAAATAAAAAAAATTGAGAATGATGAAACAAAGAAAGGAGATTTAAATATTTGGTTAAAAAAAGAATTAGAAGATTTATAGATTACTAGATAGTACATTGAATTAAGTAAAAAAAAAGAAGCAAGTGCTATGAAAAAGATTTAAAGAGATTTAATGATTGCATCAAGTTTTGATGAAAACAATTCAAAATTGATAAGTCTTAAATAAAAAGTAGATGAAAGATTAAGTAATTTAAAAAAATCAAAATAAAATTAATCTGAAATAAAAATTTTAAATTTAATAAATGTACAATCTGAAAATGAATTAGAAAAACTTGAAGAGACTTAATCTGAAGATTTCGATTAAGAAAAATAGATTGAACAAAGATAGTTACTTAATGAAGCTATTATTGAGCCAAATTAAGAAATGAATATGGAAGAGAAATTAGATTATATAGCAAACGAGTTAATGAATGAAGTATTTGAAAATCTAACAGAAGGTAAAAATAAATAATATTTTAGAATTGTTAAATAAGCAAGATTAATTTGGATTATTAATTTAATAGTTTTCACCATCTATGTCTTAAATACCAACATCAATACTTGAGATTAGATATTATCTTCATAATTTTTTTGATTATATATTACCTCAATATGGTGAAGAGATTGTAAAAAAGATAAATATTCCTTATGGATATTCTCCATAAAAAAGATTAGAATTATTTTATGGCAATTATTGTTAAAATAAAATAGATTAAGATTATGTTAATTATGTGATGTTGGATTAATATTTTTTTGAATATGAATTTTATCGCCTTTAAGAAAATGATTTTTCAAATATGAATCATGTTTCAAAAGCATTAAAAGAACTTGAACATATTCATAATAGAGCTATTTTTGATGCATGTAATGAAATATTGAATACCTTTAGACCATATTATTACTGTAAATTATTATTTATTCATATCATAGAAAATGGA
This sequence comes from Paramecium sonneborni, assembly GCA_905182985.1. Taxonomy (NCBI): domain Eukaryota; phylum Ciliophora; class Oligohymenophorea; order Peniculida; family Parameciidae; genus Paramecium; species Paramecium sonneborni. The sequence continues at coordinate 159,329 of CAJJDN010000065.1, forward strand.
GAGCCTTATCCTTGGGATACTAGAACTCCACATTAAGAGATTAAATGTGAAGATTTTTGTGATATTTTGAGTAAAATGGAATCTAGAATAATGAAGTTTGCTAATTGCTTATGTGGATTTTTACCAATCGAAGAAGAATATTAAGTTCCAAGAGAGAAATAAGTGATTTTAGAAGCAAAGAGTTCAGAAATGATGATATAACAAATGAATGCTCAACAGAATCCAGAATTATATGATTCAGATTTTTAATATTATTATGATCCAATCATATAGATAAGAGAATAAAGAGTCAATAAAATGTTGATTTAAGATGTAAATAATTATTTATATAAAAAAGATGTAAGAAGATGAATTTAGATGGAATTTAGCATCAGATGATAAATTAGAGCTTTTGATGGAAATAGGAGATATGGTATTTGAATAATGTATAGATGAATTTATATAAGATGCAATCTTATTATGATTATTTTGAGTTATAAAATTAATCCAATTTTTTAGTTTATTATCTTATCATATTTTTATATACAATATAATAAACAGTATCATATTGAATATAAAAAGGATAATATTTTTTAATAGAAGGAGAAAGTAGAATAGCTATTTCATAAAAATAATTAATTCAGACAGAAAAATAAATATATATATTAATTTTATTAACTGTCATGAACTAACTTCAAATTGAAGAACTGTAACGTAAGTTATAAAAATTACAATTTGAACGAATGAATGAGGATTTATCAGATGAGGAGCCAACATTTTAATCTGTTTAAGGAAAACCTAATGATAAATAACTTTTCTAAAACCTTTCGATAGATAGTTTTGAAGTGTATACAACATTGGGTACAGGCACTTTTGGACGTGTAAAACAAGTTCGAATAAAACGCGATCCAAGTAGATAAGTTTATGCATTAAAAATAATGAAGAAACATGAGATAATTAAATTAAAATAAGTTGATCATATAAAATCTGAGAAGAATATTTTAAATGAAATTCAACATCCATTTTTAGTATAGTTAAAAGGCTCTTTTTAAGATGCAAAATGTATATATATGCTATTTGAATTTGTATCGGGAGGTGAATTATTTTCTAGATTAAGAAAGGATGGTAGATTTAGTTAAGATATTACATTATTTTATGTATCTGAAATATTATTGGCAATACAGCATTTACATAGAAGAGAAATTGTTTATAGAGATTTAAAACCAGAGAATTTATTAATTGATAGAGAAGGACATATAAAAATTGCAGATTTTGGATTTGCAAAAAAGATTAAGAATAATCATACTTAAACTTTATGTGGTACACCTGAATATTTGGCTCCTGAATTAATTTAAGGTGCAAAAACAGGGTATGGAAAATCAATAGATTGGTGGGCATTAGGCGTATTAATATTTGAAATGTTAGCAGGGTATTAATTAGAAATATTAAATATTTAAGGCATCCTCCTTTTTATGATATCGAACCTACAAATATCTATAAAAAGATTCTGAATGGTATAATAGAATTTCCAAAGTTTTTACATGTAAGAGCAAAAGATGTTATAAGGAAATTATTAAATTCTGATGTTAACAAAAGATTAGGGGTTGAAGATGTAATTAAATCTTTTTAGATTAGGAAGGTGCAGCTTTAATGAATCATAAATTCTTTAGAGGTGTTCCATGGTAAAAAGTCTATGAAAAGTAAATCTAGCCTCCTTGGATTCCTTTTTTAAGAAATGAAACTGATTCATAATGGTTTGACAAGTATCCTGAAGAAAGGGACGATATTTAACCAGTTGATGATGAAAAATAACATATGTTTGATGATTTTTGATTAGTTTTAATAAATGAATTAAGAAGAATCAATTGCTTTTCTATATAAACGATTTTAAAAGTATTAATAACTTCATCCATTTGAAATATCAGATAATGTTATAGAAAAAATTGAATCTTTATATTAGGATCTTGCATTTAATAAAGATTTAAGCTAATTAAAGGTGACTAGGGAAAACAAAGAAAATATATTTAGACAAACCATTCGCATTTATATGTTTCAACCAAAAAAGACAGGCTAAATTGATATCAGAATTAAAGATGAATCATTTTGGAAAACAAGATAATTAACAATAGATATTGATCTATGTGAATTGATTATATAGACTCAAAAAGAAATCATTCTTAATTTACGTTTCTTTTAAATCTAAAATCCCATTTAAGATAATAAGAGATACAAATTTTTACTTTTGCACAAGTCTCTCTCTCAAAACTTTTGGTTTGCAGATGACGATAAAAATTATGTTAATTAATGGTTTAAAGATATTAATTAATGTATTACTTAGGGTAAATAAGGAATTAGATATGAAACTATGACAGTTGAACCTATGGCTAAAGATATTAATATAGAAATATTGAAAAGATTGGATCGAGAAAGAATAAATTTCAACCAAAATTTGTTCTTTTCTTAAGAAGTTACACAATAAAAACATTATTCTATCATCTAATTAGATAATCAATCAGAATTTTAAAAATAATAAAATCTTAATTAAGTTGATAAATAAAAAATAACATTTCTGCAGTAACCTCTAAGTGAATCAACTATTATACCTTAAATTTAAGATAATCATAAAATTATTCAAATAGATTAACCTGAATTATCTATTATCTTTGAAGATCTTAAAAATAAATTAAGTTATGATTATTTGATGGACGAATCTTAATTCAATCTATATTTATTCTAAGATAGCATAAGAATCATGCAAAATAAATATGATAGTAAAAATTTCAGAGTTTATCTACCAATAATTGATGCTACTCTAAGTGGGATAGTTATGGCTCTATTTGACACAAAAACACAAACAAAATGGAATAAATAAATTCAAAATATTGAGTAATTAGAAAATTTAGGTCTTACAACTGTAAAAATTAAAGAGACAAGATTACCTTATGAATACTTTTATCAAACAAGAATTTTCACCTATTTAAGATAATTTTATTTCAAAAATAATGCAATTTTTGTTATTGAAAAATCGAATGATAAAAGTAGCAGTAATATAAATTGGAACATTTGTGCTGTGTTTCTATTTCAAAATATTCCTAAACTATTCATTGTAGATACAAAAATAATTAATGGTGGATATATAACTTAAAATTAAGACATATAATTAACAATTTAATATTTAAAAGAATATGCTCATTTAATTTCATATGTTATGGAATTAAAATTGTAAACATAAACTCCTCAATTTATTTTAGATTTAATTAGTATTTATGAAAATTATCCTGCTAAATCTAAAAAAACTTAATAATTAGTTAATAAAGAAAAAGTTGCAGAATTTGTTGAGAATACTGCAGTAAATAATTATATGCATAAATCGTAACCATAAATATAATAGAAAGAAGAGAATGAATTGATTACATAGGATTCTCTATAACATGTGTAATTTAAATAAAAACATTTACCAAGATTTCAGAATAATTATGATTCTATGTAATCAAATTTAAATTAGATTAGAATTTAAGATGGTACATTAATTAACTAATAAACGTAAGAAGCCATAATTAATTAAGAATAAACAATAGAACAAAAATAAGTTTTAGATGTTGATATAGTTAATAAAATAGTTAGTGGATAAAATGAAAAAATAAATATTGAATAGAAGATATCATCAGAGAATGTGAAAGATGTTTAACAATAAAATTTTGGAGATGGCTCTAATAGTGATATTGAATTAGATGATGAATTTATGCATTAAGATATTCGACCTGAATGGGAAAAATCATAATTGATCCTAAATTAGGATGAATTTTATAAGGAATTGTTGAGCTTTGTTTAAAAATGTTAAATGTGGAATTCTTAATTGCATCCTTATATAACTACAATAAAAGAGGAAGATTAATAATATGAATAAATTAAAGAGATAGAGGGTTAGCATTTCTTTTATAAAGATGAATGGTAATTTGATAATAAAAAAGGTTATCTAAAATTTGTGAATACTAAAAAGTTGGAAGCTTAGAAAAAAGTATTTAGGTATATAATAAGCAAAATAGGATCAAATCTTTTAAAAGGTAAATCAATACTAAGTGTATCTCTGCCAGTTTATGTTTTTGAAAAGAGAACAAATTTATAAAGATTTGGGGAATCTTTTTCTTATGCTCCCCAAATCCTTGAAAATATTCCAAATGATCCAGTATAATAGATGGCATCAGTAATGGCTTTTTCACTTTCATTCACTATTCTATATTTGAATTTAGAGAAACCATTCAACCCAATTCTAGGAGAAACTTGTTAATTATGGATAAAGGGATGTCCAGTTTATTTAGAATAGATAAATCATCATCCTCCAATTGCAGCATTTATTATGTATGGTAGAGGTTACAAAATATATGGTAATATTGAATCAACAGCCAATATTGGGGTTAATACAGTAACAGGAGGAAATGAGGGTAAAATAGTAATAGAATTTAGTCATAATAAGATAGAATACAGTTATTGTAAGGGATATGTAAGTGGTATTACTATTGGGGATCGTTATTTTTATACTGAAGGACAATAGTTATATATTGATTATGAGAATGAAAATATAGGGGAGTTGTATTTCAATCCCTAAAAAAAGGGAAAAACTCAATATGATTATTTTGAAGGAAAAATATTCTCAGTGAATCAAAGTATACTTTAAAAGTACAAAAAAGATGGCAAAATTAAAATGGCTAACCAATAAGCATAAGTTTTAGCTGAAATAGAAGGAAAGTATTAAATCTTTAGAAATAATATTTTAGTTGGTAGTAAGAACAAGTTATGAAATTAAATGGAAAAACAATTTTTAATTTGATGAAAGATTTTCCATTCAAGTGTAAACCTGAAAGATATCCGCTAGCTTCAGATTCATCATATAGAGAAGATTTAATTGGATGGTAATTGGATGATTTTGATTTATCTATGAAATATAAGGAAATCTTGGAGGATAAATAACGAAAAGATCGAAAACTTAGAAAATGAGTATTATTTATTTGATTAATAATATAGATTTATTAAATTATAATCAATTTATATTAGAATTTCTTATTAATAATTCTTTTTAATTTCAGATTTTTATTTATTATATTAAAAGTTATATAATATAAATCTAAAACCTTCTCAGATAATTATTTCCTCAAGATTGATTTGTGTGTAAAGCTAAATTAGAGTAATCCATTTGAAGTGATAAAAATTTAAGTATAAAAAATGAATTTTAATCTATATGAGAATCAGAGAAATACTTTAAAAAGCAAAACAGAAATTTAAATATACCGATTACTTTACCCTTTCAAGTTAACCCATATTTTATAAAAAAAACAAAATGCATTTTTTCTAAAATAAATAACATATTATTGCAAATAAATTAGGATTGTAGGTTATGAATCCATTGATATCAGATAAGTTAAAATTGGAATGCTAACATTTTTTAATGGTTGGGAACTTACAGTTTTTTAAGCTTGGAATTTTCCTAATTCTTTAGAAATCAGAATTGATAGATAGAGAGACTGGACAATTTAATTTAAACTTCAAAACAAAAAGTGATATATTTAATAGTTATTCAAATAGTATATTAGGAACTTTAATAATATTACAATAATACTCCATATTGAATACTCAAAGGTATTTATTATAATGTTAAAAATGTAGAAAAATTGTAAATGTATGTTTGAAATTTTCTCAAACATCAATAGATGGTTTTATATATAGAGAGATGTACTTATGAACTCTTTTTTATAACTTGAGATTTGAGTGACTAAAAATTACATAGAGTTTACCAGAATCTAGTAAGTCTTTTATCGGATTTAATATTTGGCACAAGAATAGCAACCATGATTCTTTTAATATAATAAATATTAGATTATGGTAAGTAGGAAATGCTGATCTTATTATAAGATGGAGATTATTGTTATTATAAAAAAGCATTAAAACTTAAGAAAGATTGAAAAGATTACTAATAAGATATTAATGGATAATAGGAAAAGTGTGTGAGTATTTGAGACTTGCATTTGTTATGTAGGAATGCTTGAAATAAATATTTGAATTAATATATTAACTATATAAGTACATTTCAAAAATTTGAGAGTGTAATATAAATATAAATGAGTGAAGAATTATAGGGAATGAAATAATTGTTGTCTTAAGTGGAAAAGCTAAAGACAGCGAAAAGTGAATAGTAATATGAGCCGATTCTGCAAGCTTTATAAAGAGTAGAGTAGTATATGGAAGAGACAGTGACAGCAGACGGTCGATAATATTTGCCAGAGCTGGTAAATATTTGTGTGAATTTCATAATAAATCATAAAGGTTACCCAGAAAGAGTGATTTTCAATTTGGAAGCATTTATAAAGTGTGTATTGAAATACATTTGTAATAATTTGTAAGAGGAGAAGGTAAGTTAAATGTTTAGGACAATAATGGATCCTTCTCGTATGATTTATGAGCATAATGCACATCGTACTGAATGGCATGATCAAGTAATAAATTGCATAAAGTTAGTTTATAAAATATTCTTATTCGCTCAATCCTCAATACAAGCAATTTATAGATTAACTTTAAGTAGGGACTTATGTAGATTGTATGCGTTTATGTCGTAGTACAGGGAGATATAATTGGTCTAGAGGAGTAGTGGAAGAACTAAATGAAGATAATATAAAAGTGAGATATCTAAATGAATAATCTGTCAAAAATATTTACAATATTAGAAGTGGTAATATTATGCCATTTAAAACTCGGTCTTAAAAATTAGATTAAATGTTTAAACTTTAAGTTGGTTAATTGATCTTAGCAACTTAATCAGATAAATGGGTATTGAGCACTATTTAGGAATGTATTGAAGAGAATGATTAAGAACCAATACTTAAATATAATGTGGCATTTCGTTTTTATACAGAAGAGGGAACAAATGTAGATGATGGATCTTTAATGAGATATATTGGTTATAATAGATATCATGATGAATCAATCACAGCTTGTCATCCACGTTTGGCTATTTGTGGAGATCACATTTTAAGGAGATTCAATTCTTTAGAATAATATATAGATGACAGTTATGACATTCTATATGAATAAGATTATTAAGAAGATAAATTTTATGCTATATTAAGACCTAAATAATCTAAGAGTTTTCTTTTAATTTAATTTATTAATCATTTTGGTTATTTAGGTGGATTTGATAAAGTACTCAACATATAATCTGTTGATATTCTTGCTAATTATATGTCTGCTATAGGTAATATACATGCTTAGTTATTCAGATCTTTTTGTTTTGAATATATACCTAAATTACAAGGATTAAGATAAACTTTACTTCATTCTGATGAGTAGACTCTAAGAAATATGGGAAGAGAAAAAATGAATTTAATTATTTAAGCATTTAAAGTTCTATTAGATCGAATTATGAATGAAGATTAAAGAAGAGAATGGCTTTAAAAGTTGAGTCTGGAATTTGTTTAGATTTGTTTTAATTGTAATTTTTTAGATAAAAAAATCATGGGTTTAAAATTATTAACTGATATGCTAAAGTAAGCCAGCACTGATAAGTGTCCATAAACTATTTTATAATGGATTGAAACTGAAAATATTATGGAAACATTATTTCATCACAATACTCATCTTCAATTACTTGAAAGAACTAAAGAATTGATTAGACTCTATTTAATTATTGAAAATGCCTTTACAGTTAAACATTTGAAAATGATATGGGATCTTATGCAATAAAATGATAATGAATTAAGACCAATCATTTTCAAATTAATTAATGAAATAGCTTTTTAAATGAGAATCTAACATGTTTCTTATTTCTTAAAATAAATCTAATTGTTGAAAGAAGATTAAATTTTAATTGAACATGTTTAATTACTCTTTGAAATGAATAGATATTAAACTAAAAATTAATTATTAATATGCTAAGCTATAGTTATCTTATGGAAAATTATTGAATATGCAGGCTAAGCATCCAAACAACCATTAGAAGACAAATCTAGATAGTATCTTTGCGATTTGATTAAGAATCTTGAAATTAAAGAAATCAAAGTATAAATGGTTCAAAAGTTAATTAACAACATTTAATAAATGAAAGTAGAGAGTTCATCTATTAAAATTTTATCTCATGTAATATGTTCATTTCCATTAAAACAATTACCTTTACCATAACCTTAACCCTAATAACAATCAGATAGTAATGTAGAAACATAAGTCATGATATATCCTTTTGTGTAGAACAATTCTCAAAATGTTATTGCATAAAAAATTCAAGAAGAAATTGATTAATCATCTAACTATGAAAACAAAACAACATAAGAAATAACATAAGATGAATTTGTGAAAGAACTTGTTTAACAATCAAATATACATCATATTCTAAGATAAAATATTGAAAATCTTCGTATTTAAAATAAAGGTATCAATGCAGATAATCTTTAAGAATCTGCTCGATACATGAACAAGTTATAAGAAAGAATCTTACTAATTAAAACTCTAATTAAAATTAATGGCACTGCTACAAATATAATAGATTAATAATTCTTAGATTTGATATGGAATGAACTCATTTTGAAACCTATTTGTAAATAAGAATGTGATATGGCTAGTAATTGGTTAAGAGATTTAGTAGAGAAGGATGAGTAATTTAGTTTGACAGAATTAGATCTTTTTTTTAGAAGATTATTAAATTCAGATTCACATTTGAGCGAGAGTGCGTTTAATTGCTTTTAGGCGATATTGTATTATATTAATTAGAAAGAATATCGATTGCATAGACAATAATAAAATTTAAACTAAAATTGTGATCAATATGGAAATGTAATAAGCATGACAAATACAAATGTGAATGAAAATGATTAACAATTAGAATTAACTTTATTAGTAGATGTTAATTAGATCATAGGAATAGAATATTTATGGCATATAGTTTTTAATTCTTAACTTGATAAAGCAGTTTAATTATTAGTGAAATTGAATTTATCATAATAAGAATAATTCATTGAGAAGATTTTAGATAAAATGGATTGTACAGATGAATATATAATTCTGAAATGTTTGGAAGTATTGAAAAATTTATTGAATGAGACTGAGACAAAGGGAGTAGGATCATTGCTTTCATTGGATGGTTTAGTAAAAGGAGATTCATTTAGTATAAATATTATAAATGATATGGGAGATGGCGCACCAAGTAATAGAGTTACATTAAAGGTATATTCAAGAATGACAATGTTTGAATTACGAAGATTGATAGCTAAAGAATTGTAAACTAATTGGGAATAAGTGAAATTGGTAAGAAATGGAGTAACAGTATTAGATACAGATAATGGTAAGACACTTAAATAAATGAATGTAAGAAAGAGTGAAGTTATAAATGTTTATAGAAGAAAAACAAAACCAATTCCTTAAGTGCCTTTGGTTGAGAATAACAAGTTAACACCAAAATTTATTTAAGTTTTGCATTAATTGTTTGAATTATATTCAACAGATGGTAAAATGAATTCTGAACAATTATCTAGTTTTGGAGTGAAGGCTGCAAATGATGAGAGTTTTAAATAAGGAAAGAAAATCAAAGAAGTTTTGGATACTTATGGAGAATCGAAGGGATATTTATCAGTAGATAATTTCATTTCCTTTTATGAAGATTGTTGTCTCTAATAGAAGATTACAACTATAGTATGGAAGAATTTACATTCATTTGGTTATAAAAATGATTTGACACTGCTTGAAAATAATGATGTTGAATTAGATGAATTTAAATTACCTCGTTATTAATTGGCTCATAATCAAAGATTTTATAGACTAATGTTTCATTTCATCAAATAAAGTGATTAAGTTGCTTAAGAATGCTGGAAATTATTATGTTCTTTACCTGTTTTTGAAGCAGCTAAATAAAGAATACTTAATTTTGAAGATTTTACAAAAGATAGATCATATGAATTAATTTATTCAATCAAAATAATTGAACATCTATTATGTACTGAAGATTATTGCAGAAATTTTGTTTAAAGAGGTGGATTCAAATAATTACAATTAATTTTAAATAATTTAGAATAAGAAATCAATAAAATTGTTAAATTAGTATAATGTTTGATTTTAAGTATATTTATGAAACATATAGCTGCCTAATACAAACCTTAATTCAATAATATATACCAAATTTAACAGCATGTTAAACAACCAATTTAAGCTAATTTTGATATAATTGCCTAATTAATTGATGGTACTTATCCATCATAATCTGATAATAAACCTTTATTAAGAGTAAAAGAAACTGAAGAATTCTTGGAATTAGTAAAATTTATGAATGGATTAGATATATAAATAGATTATATTGATTTATTGAAATATATTATCAACATATAATTGGATATTACTGAGGATAGATTAATAATAGAATGTGTATTAATTTTGATCACCACAATAGTAGGATATAATTTAGGAGATTGCTTAAATTATTTTGTATCTTCTATACAATCAATTAAATAACGTTATGAATAATTGCTTTATGCACCTAAATAATTATTAATAAGAAAGTTTGCAGGAAATTCTTTGTTTTTAATATTTAAATGTTAGAATCAATTAGGTAATACTCTAATTAATATGTTAATTGAACTGTTCCCAAAAAATGAAAATAAAGATTCCTAATCTTTTTTTGATTTATTGGCCAAATTGATTCAGGAATCTAAATACAGTGATAAAAAATTTGCAGAAAATATTATAGCACAACTAAAAGAATATGAACCTTCAGAATCTAGAATTGGATTAACATCAGATAAAACTCTTACAGGCCTTCTATCGATTTTAGAAAGTTTGAGTATAGTGGATTAAAGTATCCTAACTTAATAATTGATAATGTATTTATTTTAAGTTCATTTGTTTTGTTTCCATTTAAATACATTTTAGCTGACACCTCAGAAATAATATACTCCAGATTATGTGAAGAGTAAATCTCCAGAAAGTAGAAAGATAGTTTATAGAATAATAATATTGTATCTAAAATAGAACTATTATCCAGAGATGTTAGATTTAAATGCAGTTATTTATTCTATCATGATTTATAGTGGATTTGATATCAAATTGAATCCCAAGACTTATCATGGTTTTGTAGGTATTCGAAATTTGGGATGTATTTGCTATATGAATGCAATGATGTAATAATTCTTTATGACTCCTGAATTCAGATACAGTATGTTGAGGGCTGAAGATGGTGTTGAACCAAAAGTTGTATAGTTTAGGGATAATTAAGGTTTAGAACATTAAATAGATGATAATTATATTCATTAATTCTAAAGATTGTTAGCTTATTTAGAATTAAGTGAAAGACCTGATTGCAATCCATAACATTTTTGTTATTCTTTTAAAGATTATGATAATTAACCAGTTAATGTCTCTTTATAGTAGGATGCTTAAGAATTCTTGAATCAATTTTTTGATAGATTAGATAATTAATTAAAAAATAAAGGATGGTAATAATTTATTGAATCTATTTATGGGGGTTAAGCATGCAGTTAAATGATATGTAATGGTTGTAAAAATATGAGAGAAAAATTCGATTTATTTTATACTCTTTCAGTTAAAGTGAAAGGAGTGAAATCAATTCATGAATCCTTTGAAAGTATGATTAATGGAGAAGTAATTAAAGATTATTATTGTGAATAATGTAAATAAAAAAATGATCTTATTAAACGATAATGTTTGCAAACATTACCAAATGTATTAATAGTACACATCCAAAGAATAGTTTTTAATTTAGATATATTCATGAATGAAAAATTAAGTACACGTTTGGAATTTCCGCATAATCTAAATTTATTTAATTATACAAGGGAAGGCTTACTTAATTAAGATATTAAATAATAGTCATATTATTAATATAAATTAAAAGGAGTAGTTGTTCACAAAGGTACTGCTTAATATGGCCATTATTATAGTTTAATTAATACTAAGGATGAGAAATGGTTAAAATTTAATGATTCAATAATTGAGGATTTTGATGTAAAAAGATTACCACATGAATGTTATGGTGGTAAAGACACAGAAGAAGCTTAAGATTTTTAAGAATCTGGAAGTAGCACAAATGCATACATTTTAGTTTATGAGAGAATTTAGAAAGAATAGGTGGAGTTGAAGTTCTCTAATTTATAATAAAAACAAGAGATTATGTCTAAATTTGATAGTGTAATTTAGGAAGAAATTAATTTAGAACTGTCATATAAACTTGATTACAAAACTATGACTTAATAACATATACCAGATTCTTTATATTAAGAAATTTGGCATGATAATCATAGATTCATGATGGAAAGACACATTTATAGTGATGAATTCTTTAGGTTTGTAAAGGAAATAGGAGAAGCTTTCCCATTTCCATAAGATTATATATTAATTACCAATCCAGAATAAATACCATAATATTTTGGTATTTACAATAATTATTAATAAATGCAAGGAGTAGAAAAGATTGAATGTTTATTATAAAATCTAACATACGTAGCAATTGAATTGATTGCTAGATCATCTGATCATTCTACTATTAAAGGATATGTACTTATAATAATGAATCTTATTAATATAGTTCCTACAAGTGCTTTTTCAATTTTTCAAAATCTGATTGTCAATAGATAATAAAGAGTTTTTAATGTTTTGTTATGTGCTCCAGATTATTCAATAAGATAAGCAATTTAACAAATTCTATTGCATTATATTAATGTTATCACTTATATTCATGCTCTTACATTAAATACTGAATTATTATAGATTCTACAGACAGATAATACTACTGTAAATTGTGATTAAGTTGTTATAAGGTTTTTATTAGATATGATATAAAAATTATAAAATGATGTTGCCAAAAATCCTACTAAATTTATTTATTATTTTACATTTTGGAGAGACTTCGTAAAATCATCAGTTACAAATGTTAAATTTGCTAATCAAATAGAATTAGTATCTATTTTTGCAGATTTCTTTATGGAGAAGTAATCTCCCCCAGGTTTGTAAAAAACTAAATTTTATGAATTTATCTTGGAAAAAAAAATAACTATGGCAAGTAAAATGGTAATACCATTCTATTCTTAACTTTTCTAATGTATACAATACTTATTGTAAAATTAAAATTATGAACTTTCCAAAAATGATACAATATGTCTTTAAGCTTAAATCTTTTACAAAAGAGCTTTGACAGAATGTTAAGATTTTGAAGCAATTAAATAAATAATTTAAACAATGGTTTTTGATAATGAAAGTATATCTAGATCTGTAATTGAAGTTTTATTAGAAGAAATTAATAAAGCAAATTATGAAAATGTGAGTTAATTTTTAGGTTTAGCTTACAATCTCCTTAATATCTATGATACTTATTAATAAGAACGTATTGAATGGCTACTTGGTTTTCCAGAGCCTAATTATTAAGATAAATATGCAACAGGTTGTTAAACTAATTTAGCTTCACCTAGCATAGTTTATTTATCTCATATAAGTTCTTAAAATGAAAATATATCAATTCTTAATTTATTATTTGAGAATCAAAAAAGATTTTAAAATATTGCAATTTAAATAATGAAAATGGTTTTAGCTACTGCAAATGTTAATAAATTAGTATTTTCTTATTTGATTAATTTACCACCCCCATGTTATTTGTATTCAAAATATACAGATTGGTTTGAAGGATTTCTGAATGAATTTTTAGATGATTGTAATAAATACCCTGTTATTGCAACAACCATATTTTTTAACAAATAAAAAGAAATTGAAGAAACTTTATAATTTTGGCAATAATTTAAAACATTATATTCTTAAGTAACAGAAGTTGGATTATTTGATTCTATTTAGCCTATTTATATTTTAGGAAATACTATTTAAACAGAACTCATTTCAAGTATTGTTTAGGTTGATGGAGTCATTTTAGAATGTTATGAATCAACAGTCTATTTTGTTGAATCCAAACCTACTATGACTAGTAATAGTGTTTTCCCTATCTCTATACTTTATGATAATATTTACTTGTAAACTATTAAAGTAGATCCTACTTCAAATATTCACAATCTTATTTAAAAGTAAGGAAATTTCACTATTCCAAAACCACCACCTCTTCCAAAAAAAAAGGATGTTATTGATGGAATTGATTTTGGGACTGATATTAATAACACCCTTAATTAAAAAGAATAAGAATCCATGATGCAATTATCTTAATTCTAAATGGAATTAGAATGTATTACAGATTCAAATAAATAGACTGAAGTCACTAATACTATTCCTATAATGTAAGTAAATATAATATAATTCTCTAGTTAATTCGGTGAAACTGCTTAATAACTAATTCATTATGATGTTGATCTTCAAATTGCTCCTATGTTGAAAAGATTCATGCTTAATAATACTACCAATCAAACCCTACATATAGCTTATAAAATTACTCTTGATCCAGATATCATGGTCAATTTTAAGTGATTAATTTTTCTAAATTTTTAGACATCCAGCTAAAATTTGTAAAGTTGTTCCTCCAAGAACTACTGTTTACCTGACCACCATTATGAAAACCATTCCTTCTATGGATTGGGGATTATTCATAGAAACAATGGATATTAATTTTAATGAATAAAATAACTCTGCTCCTTAATAAACTAAAAAATAGTAAAGTTTTCATTCATTTTAGAGTAAGAATAGATGAAGAAGTTTAAGTCTTTATGCCAAATCTAAAACCTGAAACAGGAACAAAAACTGATGATCAAATGTAATGTCCAGTTTGTACCTTCTTACAATCAAATTCAAACCACTTTTGTGAAATGTGTACTTTTGAATTTAAGTGAGTAATAAAAGAATTATTATTAATATTAAATATTTTATAATTCTCTTTCCTATTATATTAATATAATTAATTATTATGGAATAGATTAATAAATTAGATCTTTTTGGAGTTGTTAAAAGTACTAAAAATTAATAATTATAGATGGTGGATTAAAATAAGGCTTCTTTTTTTATGCTTTTGGCTTTTTTGGAACTTTATTTATGACAATCTCTTTTCTTATGATTTTATCTAACGCTTTGAATGAACAAAATAGTATTTTATACCAATATAACAATAGTGAAAATAATAAAAACTTTAGCAGAATTGAATTAAAGGGATCTAGGAACCTACTAAAATTAAATGTTTGTAAAAACAAAAAATAAGATTCATTAATTATAACTTATCAAAACCAATGAGAAGTTGAATTAATTTACTTATGAAATTTAAGCATTTTAAACTGAAATATAATAGGCAAACCATCAATTATTTCATTCCAAATATTTTTCACTTTAATTGCCTCATTTCATTAATTCAATAACAAACAAAGAAAATTGGTGTGGATAAAATTGTGTAAGTGTTCCTATTTAAAAATATCTTAATGAAAATTGTTTGGAAGATTGTACCCTTTACTTGAATTCAATTTGTATGGTATTTGATAAAAATGAGATTTTAAGTGGTTGTTATGAAAATTAACAACTAGCTTAATATACAAAGGATAAAACCAAATAAATTTAAATTTAATTAAGACATAGTAAGGATCCCTTGGTCTAAATTAACCATCAATGTAATAATATGAATTTATTATGTAATTAGAAATCACACTACCAGATAATTATAATCCTCTAAATTTAATAATTTTTGGAGTAATTTGTTTAACTGTTTGTGTAATTATTATGATTGTGGTGAATTTAAGCCAAAGATTCTAGAAGAAAGAAATTGAAATGTAAGAAATAGTGAGACATTAACCGCCAAGAATGATCCCATTAAATTATTGATGATTATATATATCTATATAAATTTAAAAATCAATATTTAGATTTGGCTTTAATTCTATTGGCTATTTCGCATAATTACAAATACTTCATATCTATATTTTCTATTTTTTTATTTGAAGCATTAAGAATACTACTTTAAATTTCTGTATGAAATGGAGATTAATTCTTTAATCTTTTTGTAGTATTTTATGAATTAGTTGACTATAAAATCTTAGCAAGATCAATCTAATATTATGATGAACTAGATCTCTTATATATTTTTTATGGAGTACTCTACTCTTTTTTGGCACTCATTTAAATAAGTGAATTTTAAACTTTTAATTTTTATTTCTTAATATTTAATCTATTCTACCATTCTAAATTTCTTTAATAAACTGCAGTATGATTAAGATTGGTCTTAGATAAATTTTTATTATTTAGAGGACTAAAAGTACACTCTCTCATTATTCTTTCTTAACTTTATTCCTGCTATTATATAATCTTTTTATTTTTTCTTTTAACCCAATCATCCAAACGTTCCATAAAATTTCCAGATATATTTTATTTTTTTATTTTTGGAATAAAAGTACATTCTTTCATTTCTTATTAATTTTTATTGATATTGCTTTCTTCAAAAAGTTTTTTAAAATTTTATTGCTTTTTTTATGCTCTATGATAAAGACTTTCAAAAATTTAATTATTTTAAGAAGATGAATTAGTATTTTACTTTTTTCTTTCCTTCTAAGGATCAAGAGCAATTTTAGTTTCTTCATCTTCCATGATCTTAATCTGATTATCGAGAGAGAGGATCTGATTTAATATCATTTTCTTTTTCATCATCAATTTAGTTGTAGGAGATAAATTCTCTTTTTATGATTGATCAGCAAATAAATGACTGTTTTTTGAATTATCTTTTGGAGATTCAAATTTAGTTATTACAGTTTCAATCAATACATCATTTTCAACCTATTATTTAAATGCTTATAATTCTTCATTGATATATTTGAATTGCTATTAAAATTGATGTTTAGTCAAATATTAGCTTAAACTAGTTTGATTACATTTATTGTTGCGATCACTTGATAAAGTATCTCTAAAGAATGGAGTAGGTTCATCTGATTTACCTAAAGTTTATTATTAACTAATCTATCTCTCAGTTTGAGAACTTGGTTAATGACTTCCTTCAGTTTCTTATTTATTAGTGCGATTTGATTATAAAGCTCCTTTAATGAACGATAATGATTAATTTGTTTAAAAATCTTTTCTCTATTGAATCGGAGAAGCTTACAATTAACTGGTTGAACGCTAGGAATTATTTTAGGACTGTTGAATATATTGTGATGAAACTCTTCTAACGATTTACGAATTCTGCTGAAGCATATTATTGTTTTTAATTTACTCTAAAGTTTATAAGGCCTCATAAGCTTACGGAGACAAATAGGCAAATGACCCACTTTATGAAATTTGATGATCAGATAATTTATCTATGAGCATTCAACGAATACAAATTAATTATAAAATATTTCAGAACATCTTCTTGTTGCTTGTCAAATCTAATTCTTCAATGGCAATTATATATATATATCAAAATACAATTAAGCCATATTAGTTTAATAACAACTTCTTTAATTTAAAACAATCAATCAGAAAAATTTACAAATGATCATTTATTATATTAATAAAATTATATTTTACATGCCTTTTAAACTTTTTGCTAAGAAGGATATCAATTTATTTCCTCCTTTTTTAACAAAGGGTGATGGATGGGTGTTCTCAGTCAGAAGGTTCTATTTACAAACAAGCGAAATTATTTCATCTTGCATAGGACTCATGATTTTTATTAATTTCATTTTTTTCTGTGGAAAATAAGATGAAGTTGATATGAGATTCAGAATCATTAATTTTATTCTCAGCTTTGTCATAACAATAGATTTTCTAATTAAATATAAATTCATTAACAAATTATATTTAAATAGACATTACTATGGTATAAACATATCTAATTAGGTGTGGGTTTTATGATCATTGATATAATTAGTGGCCCATTTAGTCTAATTTTAAACATTTACTTTTCTATAGTAACTGTTGAGGTTGCAATTACTATTTCTGATATTATGTTACTATTACGCATATTTTGTTTAGAAAAAATTAGGTAAAACAATATTTAATTTAAGATTATTGATAAAAGATGTATTTTACATTTTGTATGTCTCAAGATACATAAATTTTGCATTACTTTTAACGTATTATGTGTATAGTTATATTGCATATTCGATATTTTAAGAGGTAAGCCCTAAGTTCTTTAGAAACATTTTCAAATCAATGTTGTCAATGTTTTAAGTACTAACATTAGATAGTTGGAATTTATAAGTTAATTAATCAGTTTCAAAATTTTATGGATAAGCTTGGAGCATATTCTTTTTATTTTTTATTCTATTCATGTTTTTTTATTTCATCAATTTGTTATTGGGAGCTTTTGTGAGTTATTATTCGAATCCTACATTGAGAAGAAACTTTGAATATGATTTTTAACATGATGATGTACTAAATTAAGAATTGAATTTAGAGTACAGACATTCAATAGAAATAAGAGATGCATTAAAATTATTGGATATGGATCAAACTCCTTATCAATTAAATCGTAAATCATGGGGATTAAATGAATCAGAAGTATTAATCTACGTTTATATCTCATTACAAATATTGTTATCAATGGTGGAATTATTTAGTGAATTATTTTATATAGAATATGCAGAGATAGTGATAGAGTTTATCTTTGGATTATATTTTTGTCTTTTATGTTATTAGAAGATTTGTTAATTTAGATGTTTTATAAAAGAATAGAAAAATTAGTTTGAAGAGAAATAATAGGATGAAACATTAATAAGAAACGAAGAATATTCAGTTAGATTATATGTAGTAATAATCTTATTGATTGCAGGTCCAACTGCAACAATAGTTGATATAATCTCATTAATTATTTATTAGAACATAAGATTTGGGCCAATGCTAAGGGTTTTTATAATTCTTGCAATTCTCTATGTACAGAAATTACTATTTAAATTCGTTGAAGTATTGCCTGGAGTTAGTCATATAATAATTTTTGTAGGTGGTCTACTTTTTACAATGGCATTGATTGGACATTAATTTATAAAAATAGATGTTGGTTACCCATTGTTTGATTCTTTGACATAGACTTATTTGTTTATGTTGTAAGTTGTGACATTTGATAGTTGGGGAGATGTAGCTAGAATAGTGATACGTCATCAAGCAATATATGTGTTTTACTTTTTATTTTTAACAATTTTTGTGGGATTCTTTTTAATGAATATGTTGGTAGGAGTAATGGCTACTATGACATAACCAAAAACATAGGAGTTATTTGAGAAAGATCATATTTTGAGATAAAGAGTAAATGAATTATAGGTACGATAATTAAGTGAACATATCTAATAAGTATGTTATACTATTCTATATTAATAGTTCAAAGGACAAGAGTAAAATTAACAGAATTAATTAAAATAAATTTTGGATGAATTTAATTCCTCAAGAAATACATAGCCTCTTTATGTGATAATTGAAGGAGTGAAATACGAAATAACATCTAAAAACTTCATATAATTTTAAGGTGATTGATATAAATATTATAATGATTTTAAAGCATATTAATAAAAAATTTAAGAATGCAATACACAATATTTGTTTTTCATGGATATTGAGTTATAATAATTAGATAAGGTAAAATGGAATTCATAAGAAGATGATTTGTTGTTAAAATTATAAAAACATTTCTAAAATGATTTTTAACAGATATCGAGTTAAATGAATAAAATATTCTTTTATAATAAAATGACCCCAGGTTTATGTGAATATAGATGGAAATATTATATAGATAGTAACATAAATAGATCTGAATTTAATTAAGCAGAAGAACATAGTATGTTTTAATAAATGAAAAAAAATGACTTGTATACAAATTAATTTTGGTTTGAATTGTCAGATTAATTTTAAAAGAGACCACCTAGTGTTTTAAAAGTATGCACAATGAAATTCATAATAAAATATTTAATTGCATTAAGTGAATCGTATGTATAAAATAAGGCAGTAAAAAAGAGATATTTAGCACGAATCAAATAATTTAATATTGATATAATGATAACATTTTTTAGACTTGGAAAAGAGAAGTTAAAAAGAACTGGTCCACCTACATTACTTGGTTAGGGAATTGATTAATGCACATAACTGTTATTATATATAGAATAAATGATATCTACTCGTGGTTAAATGTCTAAATATGATGACTAGAGTGAACAAGCATCAATTAAATATCATTCAATGATGGAATGTCTTATTTTCATAGATACAATATTTAGAATATTTCATAAGATCTCTCCATATAATTAAGGTGAATAAGCAGAAAGAGATAAAATGGAAACTCTATTGCTAACAAAGAAATCCACACTTAGTTTACATGATGACAGAGGATACGAAGATTAAGCATTCGAATAACTTAATAAAGAAGATGTTAGATTGATATATAATAGTGAAGCATTATAAACATTCTAATAATACTTTAGTACAAATGAATGATTAATTATTCGATATGATTTTTTATGAATTTCATTCAAGATTTTTATTTAATGCCAAACCTACTCTATTTTTATCTCTATCAAATTTAGCAGAGTATTTTGTAATAAAGACATCACCTAAGATCCACAAAGGTCCTCTATATAATTAATATTAAATCTTTACTATTTTGGAGGTAAATCCAAAGGGAAAATTGTACCAGCACAACCAACAATCTAATCCATTGATGAATGTTGATAGGGAGCCTCTACTCCAGATGCTAATCATTTTTATATTATATTCTTACATGTAATTGTCAAGATATAATCTTTAGGTGATAAGATATAATCATGTCCATCAATAACAAATGTGATATCTGGCATTGTTGGATAATTTTAACATTTTGGTTCAACTCTAATCATTGATAATAATGTTCTCACATCCTTAGTTGGTCCTGTCAACAGAGTGGTTCCTGTATCCACGACCATTTTACATTTTTGTTAATGTGTACATATTCCAGTATCCTTATTACCAACTCTTATCTATTCTGCCATTATAGACCAATAAAATTATTCATGGACATTATGATAAACCCACTCTCCTTTTATTTGTGAATCATCACTGCCACCAAATATTAATTATGATCCTGAATTTCCAGTTGCTCTATTCAAATGAAATGTAAACACATTTGAATGTAATTTATGCTATTATATCATATAATCAAATAATGTAGGTACACCTGTCATATGTGGATATCCTAATCCTACTATACCATCAAATTCACCCTCATGAAAGGCATCTCCAATCTATTATGTCACTTCTATAAATAATGCATCTTTCAAATCTAAACCATCTACTCTTATTCTCTCTCTATTTATCAATCCTTTCAAAGTTCCACTACCAAATACAATCTCAACTGATTTACCAATCTCATTAAAAGATTGACTCTCTGCTCTATTATAACGTTTACTCTTCTAACATCCAATATCTTTACATTATTCTGAAGCTACACATGTTAAAGCTGAACCTGTATCAAAAATAACATCAAAACCATTTTTTCCTTAGGCACTTCCTACCTATAATTCACCTATAAACATTGTATTTGCTATATTTGTCAAAGGTACATCTGCAATATATGAACCATCTTAATTTCTATCTGTTGTTAATAGTTTTTAACTTTAATGTTCCATCTATTACTCTATGTGTATATCAACTGGAGCTAATGCACCAGATTCTTCAAAAATACCTTTCTCTTCTTATGTCAAAGGAATCACATCCATTAATGATTCATTTACAACCATGTTTTTATTTTTCTTTTTCTTATGAACGTGTTCTTATTTTTTATTTTAATGATTCTAATGTTTTAAATTCTTTTTTAAAATGTTCTTTTCTAACAATACTGTTTCAAATTACAATGCCCCCTCAACTCCCTTTCCAATTTTTTAATAGTTATTTTCTTCCAATAATTGAGCATGTGAATGCTACAACAAATTCACTATATCAATTAAATGTTCTTAGGTATGACGACTTTTTAACTCCACTATATAATGTTTGGCAGACCCTAAAAGTAATAAAGCTGCTATAAGCAACATAATAATTAATTATAATAAAAAAACGAATAATCTCACTTTATAAATTTTTTCATAAACTTTTATAATCCTTAATGATTCAATAAACTTTCTCTAAATGATCCTTTTTTTCCCCTTTTAATACTGATTTAAGAATTATAATTTTTTTTTCATATTTAATCTAAATCTTATTGTTTTTAAAAAATTTACAATTATTCTACTCTAATTTAAAGAGCATTCAAATTATGTATAGCTTCTTCTCTATTTAAAGCCCCATTATTGTTCCTTTTAATAATAATTATTTTTCAAATTTCAAAACATTTATGAATAGAAAATAATAAGCTCCTGTAGCCTAAAAACCCGTTAGTAAATAGCAATAAGTTGTTCGAAAATAATAAGACAGGTAAATAATTAAGAAATTGATTTTTAGACCAGGTTTGACTGAAGATGAAATTGAAGAGATAAAGGAAGCTTTCAATTTATTTGATACAGAAGGTACAGGCAAAGTAGACCCAAGAGAATTAAAGGCAGCAATGTAAAGTTTAGGATTTGATTAAAAAAATCCAACTATTTTCAATATGATTGCAGAATTGGAGAATGAAGGGAATGAAATTGATTTTGATTAGTTCTTAGATGGCATTACTTCTAAATTAGGTAATAGAGAAACAAGAGAAGGAATCAACAAAATTTTTGATTTATTTGATGATGATGGTAGTAATGCTATTAATTTAAATAACCTAAAACGAGTATTTTTTACTAATAGCCTTTAGGTAGCCAAAGAATTGGGGGAAACAATGACTGCTGAAGAACTAGCGGAAATGTTAGAAAGGGCAGCTTCTAATGGTCGAGAAATTTCAAGAGAAGACTTTTACAACATTATGGTTAAAAGGACATTCTGATAATAAATAATTCATTTTAACAGCTAAATATTTTTGAAATTAAATTTGTTATTTATGAATGATTAAAACATCAATTGAACTAAAATGATAAAAATAAAATTAACTTATCTTTTTAATATGAAATTAATTATTTCAAACAATATCAAATATTAAATTACTTTGTAATTCATAGTTACTATTAGACTATGATTAATGACTTTGAAAATCTTTAGTAGAATTCTCTTTTTATAGATTTCCCTCTTCTTCATTTGGTTTATTCACCTAAAAATAAAAAAGTTCAAAATTTACATCTGCAGATATCCATAAAGTACGCTTTTCTGTAAGAAAGAGAGCTTTAACTGAGGCTTTATTAACTTTGGAAGGAAATTTCAATGAAATTTTATAAAATTTGCCTGCTACCATTGAGAATTAATCTTCATCTACTTTTAATTTGATAGCTTTTCCTGTAATTAAAAGTGGTGTGAGAATTTGAAATCTATATTACTTTATTGCATTAAAATCTAAATCACCATCATATTCTAATTCTGTATTGTCGTAGATCAAGTATAATTCCCATTCAGGTTCTTAGGCAATAACAGGTGTTGTTTGAGAAGATAATGACTATTTTTCAAATTCCTCTCTTTGCCTTTTTCTTACTTATTATTATAGTTCTAATTTTACTTTGTTCTGTCTCATCTTCTTCGTCATTATGATTCTGAGCAGCAGATTAAGATTAATTAGGCTTTTCATCAATGACTTAAACTTTGGGTGGTTTTTTTCCTTTAACTCTTTGAAACTAAATACTTTTGCCTTTGTATTTCATTTTTAAAGAAATAAATTCTAAAGTATGAAGTTAATTTATACTATCCTGCAACTTGAGTTTGTATTTTTAATCTACGTAGGTTTAAACAAGTTAACAAAAAAATGTTTTCAGATTCTCATCTTGAGTTAGATTCGTTGCAACAGTTGGATTAATGACTAAATCAATGACTTTACAAGTATCACCCTCTAGATTGATTAAAATTATAATTATTACTTACATCATGATCTTCCTTGATACTTCCAACACTCATAGGAACTCTAATTCCAACTTCATTATTATAATCAATAAGTTGCTTCTCTTCAGGAGCATCAACCAGTGAATGTGAAGTTACATTAAAGAAGACTTTTTCTCCACTTTGATCAAAAGCTTTAAGAACAAAGTGTGGTGTGGGTTCAATCATCATACCACCTTCTTAATCTAAATATTCTTAAATATCTTTGAGCTTCTGTAAAAAGAAAATTAATATATTCTATACCAAATATTCTGAATCTGTCAAGGGTTTAGTTTTAAGATGGTTTGTTTACAAATTGGCTTTCTTTTATTAGAAAAGAAATTGGTCATACTTTTATTTGAGCTATTGAAATAATATTAATTTAGCACTTCAGGATTGCTTTTTATGAATTCCATTATTTGCTCATCGGAAAATTTGGATAAATCAAATTAGTCTTGATTTAGATTGGGAAACATATTGTAAATTAAAAATATTTTAATAAATAAAAAAATAAGAGAAGTCTGTAGTAATAATAATAATATTTAAATAGGAATATGATGTTTGATAACTTATAATATATATTTTGTAAAATTTGAAACACAGAAACATTATTAATTAATTCGAATTGATTTTGATTTGAAATGTCTTAATATGGTAAAGCAGAATACTGGGAGGAACGATACACAAGGTAAGATCAATGAATGCAAAATTAGGGATCCTGAACCATTTGATTGGTATTAAAGATTTGCAGGTGTGAAAGATTTAGTTTAAGGGTGTTTCACTCCAGAGAGTAAGCTTGTGAATGTTGGAGCAGGGAATTCAAGTAATGATAATATTTAATGTGCAAGGATTGAGTGAAGAAATGTTTGATGAAGGTTATTAGAATATTACAAACATTGATATATCACATGTAGTAACAAAAGCAATGTAAGAGAAATACAAAGATAAGGGTCCAAATTTCAAATGTAAGATATTAGTTTGAACTAGATTTGCATATGGATGCAAGGGCTATGGATTTTGAGGAGGGAGTATTTGATGGAGCAATAGACAAAGGGACTTTGGATGCAATTTTGGTATAACTTTAATAAATTTGAAGTGTGGAGAGTCGTCTTCTGCGAATGCTTAAAAAGTAATTCAAGAAGTTCACAGAGTTTTAGGACCAAAAGGAATATTTTTTATTATTTCATATGGTTTACCTGAGCATAGACTTTAATACTTAGAAAAGCCTGAATATGATTGGTACAATGAATTAGATATAATTTATACAGGAATGTTGTAGTTAAATAAGTTCACAAGCCAACGATTTCAACTTCGATTGCCATTACAAATGAGGATAAAGATGCTCCGAATGTCCATTATATATATATTTGCACAAAAGTAGATTATTTTATTAAAGATTTAGGGATAACCTAAAGGAGCTAAATAATGATTATGAAATTATATATATATAATAGGCATAATATTTAAATATATTTTCATATGAATTATTAATAAGGAATTCAATCCTGTAGCCCTACTAAAAAAAAGTAAGATTGTTTCTTAAAAAAGATAAGAGGAGATTGGCTCTCCTATCACAATTTCTGTTCAATCCGAATTTGAGCAGTTAACATTAGACACTTCTCCCAAATTAGATCCACTCACTAACTAGCATAGTGAGATTCTTGACTTTATTGATGAAGTAGATTAGGAGGAAAAGCTTAGAAAACACCAAAGTTTAAGTTTATAAAAAGATCTAATCAGAAGAAATAATAAAAATAAGGCTAACGAAGGATAATCTTCTCCACACTCTAATCAATCTTTAAATGATCAAAAGTTTAAATATATCAAAGAACTTTGGTTGCAGGAATCACCCATATAAGAAATAAATAAACAAGCTCTATCTTAAAGAGTGATTTCAATCAATGAAGAATAATATTTCAAAGATCTTCAGAGTGATAATGTTATAGGAATGGGAGTTTATCACTCTAATGAAGCTAGTCCTTAAATGTATTTCGAACCTGATATTGAAACAGATATTTATATCTCAAGTTTGATTGTAATGACTAAATTTAATTATCAATAGGATTCATTATGGGGAAATTAAATAATTTCTCGAAAATTGTAGAAGCTTATTGAATCAGGAACTCCAGAATAATAATTATTAATTGTCTAAAAACTAGAAAGAATAAGTCCATAAATTGAAAAAGATGTCTTTGGAAATTATGTAGTTCAAAAAATTTTTGATTGTTGTGGAGATCTTAAACTTAAAACTAGAATGTTCAACAAATTAAAAACTCACTTTTATGATTTATCTAAAAATCCTTTTGGATGTAGAGTTATGCAAAAATTAATTGAATATTCGTAAGGCAAAGAGGATGTCCAAAATTCTATACTTTCTTAATTGGTTTAGAATATGAGATCTTTGATTTACGATTCTAATGGCAATTATGTCATTTTTAAGATGTTAGAATCTTATGACAAACCTAAAATGGAATTTCTTATCCCTATAGTTGAAGAATCTGTATTTAATCAATTTATCGTAGTTTCATTATATGGCTCAACAAATCTATGGATGTAAAATCATTCATAAAATCATCTAATAATATGCTCCAAATTACATCGCCAACCTAGTCAAATAATCTATCGCTAACTATACAGTCTTGAGTTAAACTGAATTTGGAAACTATATTCTTTAACACATATTATAGTTTTGGATTCCCTCTCCAGAGAAAACTAGACTAATCTAACTTGTAATCTAACAGTTTTATTAATTAAGCATTAACAAATATGCAAGGTCAGTAATCTAATCTTAATTTTAGTAATACTGTTGAAAGAGCCTTAGAAACTTTGAGTAAATCAGAATTGATAACTGTGCTAAATTGGTTGTTATTTAGAAACCAAACTCAATAATAATTCGCTTATGTAGCTTCGAATTTTGTATAATTGGCAAATCATTAATATGCAAATTATGTGATCAAGAAATTTTTGATCTTGGTCGATTAATAAATGCAACAATCTATTTTAAATTTCTTAATAAAAAATTAGTAAGAGTATTAAGCTCTGAAATCCACTTTACATGGTAACTTTTAATTTAATCCAAATAGGCTAACGAATTTGTAGTCTTCTGGAGAAATAAGTGAAATGTTGATAGTGTGTTAGAATTTATATATATATATAACATATTGAATAAAAACTATGGAAATATATTGAAATTTAATAATTGACTTATTTCTTGATAAGTCAGAATGCTAAGAAGTATTTTGTGATCATAATTTTCAAATAATAATATATTAATCTCTCATGCATCTTATACTCTTCTTTAGACACCTTCATTAGGGACATAAATTTACCTTTGGGAGGGGGAATGAAATCAGTATATAATGTGTTGTAAAGATTTGGGTAGAGTACCCAGACAGCTATAATTTAATAATTTTTTAGAGTATACCCCAACATCCGACAGCTGGCATAATTCCCATGAATCTCTTTGTCTTGGCAGTCCAAGCTTCGTATCCTAATTTGTAAAATGTGGGTAAATACATTATTTAATTAAAATTATTGGAAATCTTTAGACTCTAATAAATCCAAAAAGTTTAGTTCATTTATTCTGAAATACCATTTTAACTATTATACATTTGTAACAATTAAAAATGATAGCAAAAAACTAGATAGATAAAATAAAATTGTATTTTTCAATTCTAATTGATATTTTTGATAATTCAAAATAGGATTTAAGATCCTGAATTGTTTAAAGAATGAGAATAGGGATCAATAATTTAATATGAAAATTTTTATGATTTATTAATATATTACTTATGGGAAATTGTTGTCCTAATCATGATCCAAAGGCATCATTTATTAGTTCAATAAGTGATAATAACCGTAATTATTGAATATAGTTGTAGGAAAATATCCAGATGAAATTGCACCTAAACCGATTTTAGTAGCACCAATACCTCCAATTAAGTAATAGATTAGTCAAGAGGATTTTATTAAGATTGGAATGTTAGGATAAGTATTAAAAAATTATAAGTAGGGAGCATTTGGTAAAGTTTATTAGGTGAAAAAGAGAGATACTTAAAAAATTTATGCGATGAAATAAATTTAGATAAAAAAAATCAGAGAATGTAATTTGGAAACAAATACAGTTTTAGAGAGAAATGTATTAAAATAAAGCAAACATCCTTTTATAGTAAAATTGAAATTTGCATTTTAAAATCCAAAATATATTTTCTTTGTGATGGAATGTATAAATGGAGGATAATTTTACAATGTTCTTAAATGTAAAAAGAGTGGATTACCAGAATATGTTGTAAGATTTGTTGCCGCAGAAGTAGTATTAGCACTTGAATATTTGAATACTAAATTAAAAGTTATTTATAGAGATTTAAAACCAGAAAATATACTTTTGACTGAAACAGGGCATGTAAAATTGACAGATTTTGGATTAGCGACTTTAAGAAATGATAATGAGAAATCATATCTTTTAGCAGGTACACCTGAATATTTGGCTCCAGAAATCATTACAAGACAAGGTCATTCTTATGAAGTAGACATATGGACACTAGGTATGATATAATTATATATATATTATATAGGAATTCTTATATATGAGATGATTAATGGTAATCCACCATTTAATGATCCTTAAAGAAAAGTAGAGATGATAACTAAATAAATTTTACTAAATGATCCACTCTATCCTAAAAAAATGAGTCCAGCTGCTTGTGATTTAATATAGAAATTACTAAAAAATGATCCTAAAGAACGTTTAGGAGTTAAAGGAGGCTATGAAGAAATAAAGAATCATCCATTCTTTAATTCTCTTAGTTGGGATGTAATTCATCTACAAGTGTCTCCTCTTAAAGATTTCGTTAAAAGGAATCCTTTACCTATAACACCACCAGATGATACGCCAATAAATCCTAAAATTCCTGATCATAATAAAATAGATGGCATAACATATGTAGGAGAAGGTGAAACCTTAAATTCAAAAATTTGATCACACAAAAAAAATACTATGTAACCATATAAAAAATGTATATCATTTAAATATCATAATGCATTTGATTCATATAAATTAGTAAAAACCTCTTCAAAATTGAATTACTCTTATTATTATAGATTCAATTCATAGGCTTAATTATAATCTTCATTTTTATTTTCTTATTCAGTTTTAATATTATCTTTAGTTGAATGTTCTTCATATTCCACATCCTTTATCAATTTTTAAGGTTAATTATTCTCAGGATTCAAAAACTTTACAAATATTAATACTAATACCTTACGATACTTAAATGCTATGTAGAGATCCTTACATAAACTTTTAAGAAAAGTTACCGAGCAGATACTGAGCAATCCAAAAAAAAATATGAATCCAACTAGCTTCAACAAAGCCCATTCATACTAAGCAGGATTATCTGGATAGAACATATGTATAGCAGCTGGCATAATTCCAATTCTTCTCACTTCATTACCTGGTTAGTTTTCAAAAACTATATAATGATTTTTTATAAATGGTTCTCCCAAAATGATATAATCAGATTCTGAAACTTTAATGTTGAAAATACAATTTTATATCATCTAATTTTCACTTACACTTTTACATTCTCTATAAATCAAGTGATAATTATCTATTACAATAGTATGATCTCCAAATATGAAGGTCAACCGATAATCAAACACTGTTTAGACAAGAAAGTTTTTACAATATAATAGATACATCTAATATATCGATTTCCAATTATACTTCATCATCTATTAAATTACATTCAGTTCCAACATGTAAATTTTCAAGTTTTTGAATCAATGATATCAAAATATTATAAGGAAGTTCTATAAATTATGAATTTAAGGTGAGTAAAGCTTTATTTATTGGGATACTTGAATTTATTAAATCATTTCCTTAGGTATTCTATATTAAATTTTATATAAATTACAATAAATTAAATTTTATCTACTTAGATCATCCAATAATAACCAGACCTTTCAAGTCTATTTATCCATTTGACATTCTATTCCTATTTATGAACATATTTGTAATCAAATCCTCCTATTTGTACTACAATTTCTTAAAAATTTAATGAACTCTGGTAAGTATAAAGAGCAAATTATTATCTGGTCAAATGAAGTTAAGTATTTTCTTTAACTAATTTTTCAACAAAATCTGTATCACTTTAAGCTTTTTCTTCCTATGTTTCTGTATAGCCAAATCCAAAACCAATAACACCATCTGCTAAAATTGGTAATTCGCTATTAATATAATCTACTTATAGCATCTCTAAACTAGTAATATTCACTAAGGCAGGTGGGGTTTCATTTCCCCATTCATAAAAAAGAAATTCTGAAATGCTCATTTTCCTTGAAGAATTATAAGCAAGTAACTGTATTGTTTCAGTTTAAAAAGATCCTTAAATTATTGATTGTGTCGATTAAATTTAACCATTTACTTTTTTATCGATCCATTTTGTTGAATTGAATGATTTTTTAAAATTTTGATCAACACATTCTCTTTTCTTTTTTGATTTCTCACATTATTTGTAATTATCTAAATTTGATGATTTAATATTTTAACAACTTAAACAAGAATTTGATTTGTACCATGTCCAAGGTGAGGTTAAATCAAGCTAATTTTTATTAATGATAATTTATACAGCTAATTAAAATATGCTTTAATTATTAACAACATCTCCTAAAACAACTTCTAGATTATAAAATACATTTTTAGTAAAACATATTTAAGTTATATAAGTGCCATTATAATATTAATCTAAAAAATCTTTTGGACATTTTTAAGGTTTTATGCTAGTGACAATATCATCTTTATCAAAATATTCATAGTTATAAACATGTCTTGATAATTTCTATTCAAAATAACAAAATGTTTGAGGAAGGATAATAAAAAGAAAACTAATCATTAATTAATTATTTTATACACTTTAATGTAATTTTTTATATATATGTACAACTTTGAAAACAAATTTTTAAATTAAGATTTTTATTTTAATGGCAGATTAGGAGTAACCATAAGCACCAGCACCAGAATAAGAATAAGCAGCCCCAGTAGAAAAGAAAGGATTCGGAAGAGGAGGAAGAGGATAAAGAGAAAGAAGAGAAGGAGGAGCTCCAAGATAAAATAGAGGTCCTAGAAGATTTGGTGGTGAATAAGAGTGGACACCATTGACAAAATTAGGAAGATTAGTGAAAGCTGGTAAAATTAAGAGTCTCGAAACTATTTTCTAATTTTCTATTCCAATTAAGGGTATGAAATATCAATAACATAATTTAGAATATCAAATAGTAGATCACTTCCTTAAGAATTTGAAAGAGGAACCACTTGCATTAGGTCCAGTTTAAAAGCAAACTTGTGCAGGATAGAGAACAAGATTTAAGGCCTATGTAGTAGTTGGAGATGGTCATTAACATATTGGTTTGGGATGGAAATCAGCCAAAGAAGTACAAGGAGCAATTAAAGGAGCAGTAATT
This sequence comes from Paramecium sonneborni, assembly GCA_905182985.1. Classification (NCBI taxonomy): domain Eukaryota; phylum Ciliophora; class Oligohymenophorea; order Peniculida; family Parameciidae; genus Paramecium; species Paramecium sonneborni. The sequence continues at coordinate 190,571 of CAJJDN010000065.1, forward strand.
AATGCTAAGCTCAATTTAATTCCAGTTAGAAAAGGATATTGGGGAAATAAGATTGCTTAACCCCATACTGTTCCATGCAAAGTTACAGGAAAGGAAGGATCAGTCAGAGTTAGATTAGTTCCAGCACCTAGAGGTACTGGTATTGTGGCAGCCATTACATCTAAGAAAGTCTTATAGATGGCTGGTATCTAAGATTGTTACACTCAATCTAAAGGAAGCACAAGAACAAGATCAAACTTTTTGAAAGCAACATTCCATGCACTTAAAGAAACATACAATTTCTTAACTCCAGATCTTTGGGGACACACCAAATTAGAATCAACACCATTTTAAGAACACAGTGAATACTTGGCTGCATTAAAATGAGATAAAGTATATTATAATAGATGTTCATTATTTTTATATAATCTAAAATTGATCTATTGATTATTCTTCTAAAACTTTAGAAATGTAATGAATTATTTGTTACTATAATATTTTTATTGATGAATAATAGATGAAAAAGGTATAGAATATAGAACAAAATATTTTGCATATGAAAAAATAATTGAGATTTAAAAAATATATTTTATTAAAATTTGGGATGTCATCGGGATCGCATTTAAGCAAAGAATTACATGATTTGATCAAATCGATAGGAGAGACTCGTAGCAAATAAGAANGTACAACTTTGAAAACAAATTTTTAAATTAAGATTTTTATTTTAATGGCAGATTAGGAGTAACCATAAGCACCAGCACCAGAATAAGAATAAGCAGCCCCAGTAGAAAAGAAAGGATTCGGAAGAGGAGGAAGAGGATAAAGAGAAAGAAGAGAAGGAGGAGCTCCAAGATAAAATAGAGGTCCTAGAAGATTTGGTGGTGAATAAGAGTGGACACCATTGACAAAATTAGGAAGATTAGTGAAAGCTGGTAAAATTAAGAGTCTCGAAACTATTTTCTAATTTTCTATTCCAATTAAGGGTATGAAATATCAATAACATAATTTAGAATATCAAATAGTAGATCACTTCCTTAAGAATTTGAAAGAGGAACCACTTGCATTAGGTCCAGTTTAAAAGCAAACTTGTGCAGGATAGAGAACAAGATTTAAGGCCTATGTAGTAGTTGGAGATGGTCATTAACATATTGGTTTGGGATGGAAATCAGCCAAAGAAGTACAAGGAGCAATTAAAGGAGCAGTAATTAATGCTAAGCTCAATTTAATTCCAGTTAGAAAAGGATATTGGGGAAATAAGATTGCTTAACCCCATACTGTTCCATGCAAAGTTACAGGAAAGGAAGGATCAGTCAGAGTTAGATTAGTTCCAGCACCTAGAGGTACTGGTATTGTGGCAGCCATTACATCTAAGAAAGTCTTATAGATGGCTGGTATCTAAGATTGTTACACTCAATCTAAAGGAAGCACAAGAACAAGATCAAACTTTTTGAAAGCAACATTCCATGCACTTAAAGAAACATACAATTTCTTAACTCCAGATCTTTGGGGACACACCAAATTAGAATCAACACCATTTTAAGAACACAGTGAATACTTGGCTGCATTAAAATGAGATAAAGTATATTATAATAGATGTTCATTATTTTTATATAATCTAAAATTGATCTATTGATTATTCTTCTAAAACTTTAGAAATGTAATGAATTATTTGTTACTATAATATTTTTATTGATGAATAATAGATGAAAAAGGTATAGAATATAGAACAAAATATTTTGCATATGAAAAAATAATTGAGATTTAAAAAATATATTTTATTAAAATTTGGGATGTCATCGGGATCGCATTTAAGCAAAGAATTACATGATTTGATCAAATCGATAGGAGAGACTCGTAGCAAATAAGAAGAAGACAAAATCATCATAAAAGAAGTTCAATAATTAAAAACAAAACTGAATGAGAAGAATATGCCACCTAAAAAAGTGAAGGAAATGCTTATAAGAGCAATTTATATAGAAATGTTAGGGTAACATTTAAAAGTGAAGTATAAAGTCATGATGCATCTTTTGTTCACATAAATGCAATTCATTTAACCCAATCTAAGAATTTAGCGCTGAAGAGATTGGGTTATTTGTGTTGTTCATTATTTTTGGATAATGATAGCGAACTTCTAATATTATTGGTAGCCACACTCCAAAAAGATCTAGCATCAACGAATGTTCATATAGTAGTGAATGCTCTTACTGCAGTAGGTAAATTGATTAGTAAAACTTTTGTCAATGCTTTGACAGAACCTGTATTAAAATTATTAACTCACAATACTGATATAGTAAGAAAGAAAGTATAAATTTAAGATTATTTTAGGCATTAATGGTGATGTAAATTATTAGATAGCTCAATTAAGATTGCATTGCAGAATAAGATTATGATGATAGAATCAGAAGAGGAATTCAAGATAAAGAGCCAAGTGTTATGGGAGCAGCATTCAATTTGTATCATGAAGAGTTAAAGAAAGGTGCAGTTAATAAATACAAACCATTAACAGGAACTTTTGTTTCAATGCTCAAATAGATTATAGAACATAAACTACATAAGGTAAAATTGTATTATTTTATTTAGGATTATGATTATCATAGATTCCCTGCTCCATGGTTATAAATTAAATTACTTTAAATTCTTACTCTTTTGGGAGCCAATGATTTGAAAGTTAGTGAATAGATTTATGAAGTTTTGGGTTCAACTTTAAGGAGAGCTGATGATACAACAATTAATATTGGTTATGCTGTCACCTATCAATGTGTTAAATGTGTTAGTGGAATCTATCCTTAATAAAGTCTATTAGAATAGGCTGCTAATTCTGTATCTAGATTTTTAAAATCTGATAATAATAATTTAAAGTATTTAGGAATTAATGCTTTAACTTAAATTGTTTCTATTTCATAAAAATATGTTTTAGAGCATTAAATGACTATTGTTGATTGTCTAGAATCAAATGATGATACTTTAAAGAAAGAAACTTTAGAATTATTATTTAAAATGACTAATGAATAAAATTGTGAAGTCATTATTTAAAAATTGATTCACTTTTTAAAAACAAGTTCTGATTCTAATTTTAAAAAGGATTTGTTTGTTAAAATATCATTATTAAATGAAAAACATGCACCAACTTAAGAATGGTTCATTAAAACAGCTAATACATTATTTGAATTTGGATCTGAATTTATAGATAATGATGTTAGAAATAATTTCTTTAAATTATTAATAGATAATTTTAATGATATTGGATCTGAATTTGGTGTATTCATCACTGAAATATACTCAGAATTATTAAGAAATGATTTATAAGATAATATTTTAAAAATTGTTTGTTGGGTAATTGGTGAAATAGGATCATAAATATATGATTAAGATCCAAACAAATTAAATGAATTAACTTAATTAGTAATTTTAAAATTAGATTCTTAATTAGAATCAGAAACAACGATTTCATGGATATTAACATGTTTGGCTAAATTATAATCTGCAAGAGCATTTTAAATGTTCGATTAAACAAGAGCAATCTTTTAAAAATATATGTAATCAAAGAATTTAGATTGTCAATAAAGAGCAATTGACTTTTATACTCTTGCAAAATTTAATGCAGCTCTAAAAGGATCATAATTTATAACAGTAGATCCAAAAATGTCATTTTTAGACGCTTATGTATAATAAGAAAGATTACGCGGTGCTTAAGCATATAATCCTTCATTATAAGTCAAAGCAGCTGCATTGGGATCAGCAACAGAAGCTCCTTCCCTTAATTTTGGTCCATATAGTGACAATAAATATGGAGGTAGTAAGACTAATACTTTTGGAACAGAAGAAAATAAATCAACAACTTAGAATCCATCAGCTCCTACAATAGCAGGTCCTTGGGATGATACAGGTTATAATTAAAAATAACCACCTCCTCCGAAACCTACAATAGCCACTCCTATGGCTATAGGTTCAACAACAGGAATGGGAAGTAATGGTAGTGGTTAAACAACAACTAAAACAACTATGTAATCTATGGGTAGTGGATAAATGGGATTGAGTTCTAATCAAGCTCAAAGTACATATGTACCCCCTGTAAGACCTCTTCCTCCTAAAGAAGATCCTAATTTAAAGGAAAAGCAGAAATTAGCAAATCAATTATTTGCTCCAATTTCATAAACCTAATAATAACCATAGTAATAATTATTTTTATATCATATTAGATCTACTTAAAAAAAAGGTATAACTGCTGTCGCTGCACCAAAATAAATGAATACAAATCCTAATATACCTTAAATAACTTAACCAAAATAAACAGCTTAAGTTTAAAATTTATTAGAAATTGATGAACCATTGCCAATAAAATAATAATAATAACCAATCTTAGGAGCTCCTTAAGTATATGTTCAATAACCTTAAATCATCACTCAAAAACCAGTAGTTGTTCCTTAATAATAATAATAATTATGGTCTTAACCTCCAGTTTAAACATAACCAATTCCGTAATAACAAATTAAATCTTATATACCAGCTAATATTAATGTTGATTAATATGAATAACTTTGGGAAAGAAATTAAAATATTAAAGAAGTCACTTTATAAAGTAAGATAAAATCTGAATAAGATTTCAGAAGAATGATTTAAACTATTAATATCAATGTAATTATTCTTTTTTCTATTTTTAGATTATTGAAGTCATTGATTAAGAAATAATTTGTGCTGGTGCCAATGCAGAAAATAAGAGTTGTGTTTTATTATATGGATGTTACAATTTGAATGGATCATTAGAATTAAAAATAAATAGTACAGATCCTAAGGATGCTGAATACATTTTAGCACTTATTAAGAGATAATTCTGTTGATAAGGAATTAAAAAGACAATTATATATATTTTATTAATCATTTTATTCTAGGAAATTACAACTTCTTTTATAATCTTTCAGGTTCTATTCGTAATTAGGATAAAGCAGAATTTTTGTATGAAGGTGCACTTGTTTTACTCTAATTTGATTTTGAAAATTTCGGATTAGTTGTTGTTTTTGTTAATCTTTAAACAATTTTACCCATTTTTTGCTGATTTTACTATGAAAATTTTTAAATTCTATTCTTAAGTTCAATAGTTCTTATAATAATATTGATATTTACTTTTTATAATCTTTAAGAAAAGTTTCTTTATTTCTAAATGTGGAAGGAGTTCTCTATAACCGCTGCATCAATTTCTCATTTTCTCCAACTATTTTCAAAGCCTCTTTCTTTCTGTAAGATAAATTAAGAGACTTGAGTGAATTGGCTGAACTTTATCTAGTCAATGATCTTTTAGGAAGAGATGAATAAGTTTTTTAATTTCCAATATCTACTATTCGATTAAGAATTTTTGCATTTTCCTTAAACAATCGTTACTCCTTTTGTAAATCTACTTACAATTTTGTATAGAATTTATTTGCTCTAATTTATTAGTATTTATCATTGTCTAATAAAACATTCTTAAATCTATAAAATTATATACTCTTCTAGATAAATATGGATCAGATCTTGTATTTATCAATTTAAATTTATGTTATTAGAATTATTCAGCTTGACAAACCTATTTAATTATGTCTTACTCAACATATTTAGGTCCTTTCATTATTTATTAATAAATAATTTATGCAGTAAAGAAAAAAACTCAACTTGAATGCTAGTGCTTTCTCTTGTGAAATAAATGATCCTTAAATAAATTCCAATAACCAACCATCTCAATCTACAAATTTCTAACCTGATGTTAAATATGAAAATCAAGAAACTAATTAATTTAGATATGACTATCATTATGCCTATCATTATACTGATCAAAATAGATAAAATACGAATTTTTTTTATCAGAAAAAAGCTAACCAATAGTCAAAAAGAATTGAATAAAATGAAAATAGATTATAAATTAAAAACAATAAATTGGACTTGTAAGATAACTGCAAATAAGAATAGAAGGAAAAATAAAGTTAAAAAATTGAAAAACAGATAAAGAATAATAAGGCTTAATAATCTTAAGTGGAATCATAAGATTAATAGAAAATAATAAAATAAGAAAAATTAGAAGCTCCAGAAGAACCTAAATAATTAGTATTAGGTATAAAAATAGAAATTATGATTAGACCCAAAACTTGGATATTGGACTTATAGTTAAAAAGAGTATGAGGAATTTAATAAGTAGGTCAAAGAATATTAAATTAAGAAAGCTGAATATGATGAACGTATTAAAGGATAAAGAATGCTTGAATAGAGGAAAAGAATGGAGAAGTTTTCTAAATTAAAAGAGAAAAAACAGAAAAGGAATAATTTATTAGGAATGAAGAAAATTAATTAATTGATAAGAGAATTAAGAATTTAATACAAATAATATGTGAGAAGAGAGAAAAAAAAATAATTTGGTTATGTTTTAGATGATAATGATAATATTTAAATAGTAGAACAAGAGAAGAAAAAGAAAAAATTATCAAAAATTTAAAAAGCCAAACAATTATGGGATAATTTAAATGATCCTGATTATGAAACAGTTGATGAAGATTAAATTAAGTAGGATGACTAATAGTTAATTACAATATTAAATTAGTTATCAAAAATAAATCCTTATTCTAAGGAAAAATATAATAATATGAAAATTAGACCTTGGATTACTTAAATTCCTTGTAAAGAATTAGATGACATGACATTGTAATTTATAAATGAACTAAGTTTTATGTAAGCTAAAAAGAAGGTAATTGAACCAAAAAAAATGAAAAAGAGAGTTGTAGCAGGAATAAAGGAATGTTTAAGAAGTATTTAATATACATTACCTGAAAAATCTTCAAAATTAATAATAGTACCAATAGGAATTTAAGAGTGCCCAATTAAAAGTAATTAAAAATGAATATAATTTCAGATGGTCCAGATCATCATATTTTAAAGATCTTAAAAGAAGGCTACAACAAAAATATTCCGATTATCTTTGCAAGTACTCGATCAAAGCTTGGAAGGGCTTTTAGTGGGAAATTTGGGCCAAAAATAAGTGTGATAAGTGTAATTAATTACTAAAATATGGAAGAATAATTTACTAAATTAATATAACAAAGTGAGTAGTAGAGAGAGTAATTCAGATAACTATATGGGGATATTAATGTTATTGAATATATTAATTAAATATGAGAAATAGAATTTAGTATATCTAAAAAAGAATAGTCTTCTTGAATGTTAAGTATTTTATCATATAAAAATCATTTTGAAAATTTATTTAAAATTAAATGTTTGAGAAGGAAATAGTGATTGATGGAAAAGGTCATTTATTGGGCAGATTGGCCTCCTATATTGCTAAAGAATTGTAGAGAGGATAAAGAATAGTTGTTGTAAGAACTGAGTTGATTTAACAATCAGGTAAGCGATTTTAATCATTGAAGGATCTCTCTTCAGAAATAGAGTCATCTTTGAAGAATATTTAAATAAGAGAATGGCTTTCAATCCAAGAAGAGGATATAAGCACTATAGAACACCATCAAGATGCTTTTGGAAGGTTGTTAGAGGAATGCTTTAATATAAATCAAAAAGAGGAGCAGCCGCACTTGAAAGATTAAAGATCTTTGAAGGTGTCCCTCCTCCTTATGATACAAGAAAGAGATAAGTTGTTTCAGATGCCCTCAAATTGATCAGATTAAAAAATCATAGACCTTTTTGTACTTTGGGTGATTTATGCGCTTCAGTCGGATGGAATCAATAAGGAATTGTGAATAGACTTGAAGAAAAAAGAAAATTAAGGTATTCATAATATATTAATTATATAGAGGCACTGCATATTATAAGAGAAAAATAGCAAGAGAAAATCTCAAAAGAAAAGCTATTGGAGCTAAAGAACTTACTGCAATTAATGCAGAATTAGAAAAGTTAGGCTATTGAAATATTATAATAAAATAATGTACAATTAAATATTTAAGTAATTTTTTTGAATCTATTTTCTTTATTTTTCTCGTAAATATTTTTATAAAGATGAATTTAACTAAAGATTTTCCAAATATTCCAATTTGTTTATAATTGATAATTACTTAGAGTTGTGTAGAGTTTATACTTTCTGCTTTTTTAATTGTTAAAAGAGTAAATCTTATATCTTAAGTTTTCAGATCTCTTAGATAGTTACTATTATTTTAAGCATTAGAATTTAATTTTTAAAGAATGAAAATAGTTTGAATCTTTTAACAAAAACTACGATTGTTATTTTTGCTTACTTCACTTGAATACTTCTTCCTTTTTCTGTTTAAAAGACTTTCAGGTATAGATGGTGGGGAAAATAATAATGAAAGTTATGCATTTTTGATGGTGAACTACTTCTTATTGTGTATTCAACCAATGGAGCTTTGAACATAAATTAAATAGCCTAAAAACAATGGATAAATTTTCTCCACATTTTTATACAAAACTAATTTATTTGATATTTTGTTTTTTAATCGGTAAAATTAAAAATATATATTAGCAGCTCTTATTTAAACTTTTTTGAAATGTGAATTTAGAACTTTGTCTCTACAAAATTATGACGTTATATATTATTTTTCTTGATTTAATTTCATTTCATTTAACTATAGTATTTTTTATTATCCTTATTTTTGATTCTGTTTAAGGTTGTTTTAGTAAAGATAAGTTTTATTTGGCAATATACATGATAAGCTTGATAATGATATATCAAATAAAAAAATTTATTGTTATAAATTTATAAAATTTCTTATTCATTTAAATAAAATTATGATAAAAGTCTAACTTATTTAAATTATTATCATAACATCATTTCTATATTCGATTCTATTTATTTTTGGCAATATCAAAAATAGCCTAAGAATTAGATTGTCCAGTATTTAGCACAAGTTTAGAAAAATGAGTTTGCTTATCAATATTGATTGAATTATAAGATTAAGCTAAAAGATTAAATGGTTCATCAAATTCTATAACATTTCCATTTTCAATAACCATAACTTTATCATAATCAGCAATAGTATTTAACCTGTGTGCAATAGTTATAAGTGTACAATCCTTAAGTTATTATTTAAGAGTATCTTAGATGAAATCATCTGTTTTCATATCAAGATTAGCAGTTGCTTCGTCTAAAACAATAATCTTTTTTTTCTATAATAGAATTCTAGCTAAACAAATTAATTGTTTTTATCCAACAGAGAATAATGAATTAATATCACTAATATCTGTTAATAAACCATTAGAAAATGATTTTGTATATCCTTCTAATCCTGAAACTGTTAATGCTTACCAAATATCCTAATCATCATATTAATTAAATGGATCTAAATTTGATCTAAGACTTCCAGTAAATAAAAATGGAGATTATGGTATAATACCAAGACTACTTCTTAATTTTTATAATCCTAATTATTTAATATTAATTCCACTGATTTCGATTTTTGATTCTTCATAATCTTCAATTTCATTCATTCTAAATATAGCTTATAAGATTGAAGATTTTCCAGCTCCTGTTCTACCAACACAACCAATTTTTTATCCACTTTTTATTTCAAATGTTAATCCTTTTAATATTAAATCTGAATTTTATCTATATCTCATTTAAACATTATTAAATTTTATATCACCTGATTCTGGAAAATTTGTTAATTTTGAATCTTCTTCTTGAATTTATGGTGCTTCTGATTCTATATCTATTATTTAAAACATCCTATTATATGAACTCATTTATGTTGCGAAATTTATCAATTATTTCAATCCAAATGATAATCCATCGTTGTATATAGTTAATAATAATAATCCTTAAGAAAATATTGCAACATCATTGTAATTAAGATTTAGGAAAATAAATAAACCAGCTGATGAAGCGATAAATCCAATAAAATCAATATTAAAGCAAAAAGATCTTGTTGAATAGATATACGTTAATGAATTTAAATTACATTTGTTCGATAGATCTATAAATTTTTCCCTAAATAAATTTTATTATCCATTAATTTTAATTTGAATGGATCCACCTAATGAATTTTTAATAAAATCAAATAATGGACTTCTTTAAATTAGTTCAATTTCTTTTAATTAGCTAATAATTTTATTATAAAAATTATATTGATAAAGGTTCAAAGCTAAAATAAAGCATATCATAAAAATAAAATATGGTTACAAGATTGCCAAGGTTATTAATGAAATCATAAAATTGCCAATCATTTCCAAAATATCCAAACAAACTTAATTTGTAGAATTATCACACAAAGATAAATCATTCGAAAATCTATTTATTATTCTTCCTGAAGGATTTACATCAAAATATGATATTGGAGCTTATGTAATAGAATTAAGCATCCTTTTGTGAATGTTTTAAGTTGTTTTCTATACTTGATTTAAACTAAGAAAATATTTTATTAAACTACAAATCATCAATCCAATCACTAAACAAGATAAAATTATGAATGTAGAATCTGTCTCATTTTACTCTTGATAGTATTCAAATAATGAAATAATTCTTTTGTATAGCATAATTAAAACTTCATATCCTACTTCCAAGGCTAACACAGACAAAAAAACTACAAAATTCCAATTTTTGAAATATCTCAAATAAACAGAAAAATTAATAATTGATTGATTATCAGATTCTGAGACTATGAGAGTTCTATTATTTTCAGACTATTTTGCTCCTTTAGATATTTTAGTTAATGGTTATTATTCTAAAATATTTTAATTTGTAGTTTCATTCTAAGTTTTATCTAATTATTGAGCTAAATCTTTATTAATCATTTCTAAATGAAGTTTGATTTGTTCATAAGAACCTTTAGCAATCAATTCTCCCTAACTTAATATAGCAATTTAATCACATTTGATAGCATATTAAATTTAATGTGTTGCTAAAATTACAATAGGTTTTGGTTTATTTGGGTTAATGGTTATCTGATATTCAAAAATGAATTATTTAATAGCAATTGTAAATATGTTTTGAGCAACTTTTGCATCTACAGCAGATAAAGGATCATCAAATAAGTATAAATCAGGTGTTTAATATAAAGCTCTAGCTAAAGAGATTCTTGCTTTTTGTCCTCCTGAAAGTGTGATACCTCTTTCTCCAATTTCAGTTTAATCTCTAAATTTCATTAATTCAAAATCAGATTCTAATTATGCTACTTAAGTAACCTTTTCATATAAAGTCTTATTAAATTTTTTTCCAAATAGAATATTATTCCTTATAGTATCTGGAAATAAAAAAGGTTCTTATTCAACGTAACCAATTGTTACTTTGTTTTATGATGGTATTTATCCATCAATTAACATTATTCCTTTGTAAGATGGAATTTCACATAATAATGTTTGTAAAAGAGTTGATTTTCCACATCCAACTCGACCAATAATTGCCCATAATTCTCCTTCTTTAAAATTCAAATTTAAGTTTTTTAAAATTGCTTTATCGGAATCAGATACTGAATGTTTCCAAAATGCACTAAAATTTATTAATTCTATTCTACTATGTTCTTTTTCAATTTTATTTTTTTCATCTTAAAATTCATCAATTTTATGCATACCAAAATTTTATAGATTTAAAATATTCGCAATTCTTTCAAAAGTAACTTTTATTTGAATTAAAGCTTATATTCCATTTGAAACCATATACACACATGAGATTTTTAAAGAGTTTAGTAGTTAAATTGTAGATATCATTTCTGCTATTTTCATATCGGTATTAAATTCCCCATAATACAAGATAATAAAATACAAGAAACTTGCCCACAGATAAGATGTTTACGTAAATAATCTATCAATAGCAGTTCTTAAAAGAATTTTTATTAAACTTAGAAATTCAAGTTGTCTTATAGTCAATATCATTTTTGAAAAGGCTTTTTCCCAAGCTTACATTTTAATTAATCTAATTCCTTCTATCAATTGATTAGTTATTTTTAATCTTTAATCTTAATTAATTTTAGCTTATTTTAAGGTTTCTTAATTGAATGATTATATAACAATTTAAATAGGATATGCAAGAAATAATAATATAACTGGCAATAAACCTATGATACCATTAAATCTATTCCACAATATAAAACAAGCAAAGAACATTGAAATAATTACAACACTACTTGGAAATATCATACTAAACATTTATTCTAATGTATTAATGTCTCCAGATACAATATTTAATATCTTACCTAAATTAGCTTATTTAAAAGAATATGAATTTAATCCAATTAATTTAATATAAACTAAATTAATTAAGCTTAGACGAGCTTTTGTCGAAAATATCATTGAATAATTAGCAGCATGATGTCTACTCAATAAACATATGAAATTCAATATTACTAGTATTATTCCGTAATAATGAGCACTATCATATTCATGTTAAGATATACTGACTATGGCAAAACTCATTATAAAAGAAATTCCGTTTTTTGAAACTGATTCTATGAAATAGATTGCAAAACATCTTCCTGTTATCCATTTTAATTCACCGAAAAATATAAGCCTTATTAATGTTTTATAAGTCATTGTTTTTACTTGAGAAGTTTGATTTTCTGATTTCAATATTAATTCCTTTAGATTATCCTCTGGTGATAAAGTAGGAAGATGCTTATCTGTAATTTTAAAGTTTTTATCTAAAACTTAATTCTTTAATTCTAGAGCGTAGGTTGTGTATTGTAAAAAAAAAAATTTCGAAATTTTTGAATGATGTTATCCTAAATAATATGGAAAATATTTAGAAGTTTCTGGTTGCTCTAAGCATTCCTTAGATTCATCTAACATTTTTTCTGAATTATAAAAAGGTTGAACTTCATTATTCTCATCTGGGTATGTAGATAATGGTATATTTTTTAGATTTGGGACCTAAGAAATTTGAAAATTGGTAACTTAATTTCTCTTTTAAATGGACAAACTTTAGCTGATCTCTTAAATGTTATTACAACTCATAAATTTTAAATTATATTCATTCTTGAAAAATTTATTTAGTTTAATACTCAGATATTCATGAGATTAGATCTTCTATTGATGGATTAATGTTACTCAAGCATTTATTAACAAATAGTTTTAGTTTTTATTCGTCAGACCGACTTTATAGTTTGATAACAACTTAACAACATTAAGCTATTTTTAATTAAAATTAAGTCAAATGATGGTGTATTTTAGTTTATTATACAAAATTTATGGCAATCACATATATAGTTTTTTATTATAAGTTTGAAAGGAGTCTTAGGCTTCTATGAATTTGCATATTAAATTTTTTGAAAATAAATCAAATTAACAGTAACTTAATTAATGATTATATATTAATACAAATATTTATATTATTTTTAAGATAATTTCATCAATTAGTTCTTTCTTTTTTTAACAAAGAACAAAAAATAGTGAAAGAATGAATATTAACTATCTAGTTAAAATTTCAGAATTTTGGTTTATTTTTAGGCCTTAAAATTAAAGATTTAAAATAACCAAAATCTTCAAAGCAGCATTACGGAAAATTATCGATTCATTGATCTAATTCTTAGGAAAATTGAAAAGAAGATGTTTTAATTGATTCGGTTTATTTATCTATTAACAATATCGTGAAGTTAAATATTTAAATAATATCTTTGTAATCATAAGAAATTGATGTATCCTCAACGATAATAATCAATCTAGAATATTTAGGGAGATTGTTCAAAATAAAGAAATCATTCACTTTATAAAGAGAAATAGTTAAATTATTTTAAAAATTTAAAATGATGGCATGGAATTTTTGCTATACTTTCTTTTATTTAGCGATTTTTACATTTCTATTTGATAATTATGATTTAACTTTATCGTAATTTATTTTTCTTAATAAAGGAATGAGAATGAAAGTCATCAGGCTCTTTATTGAAATTTATTTTTAGATAATAGTTTAAGAAGACCTAATTAATTTTTAGCCTTACTTATTGTCGTATCTTTGTAAATGTATGCTAATTTATATTTATTTATATTTTCATAATCTCTGATTTGGTGGATATTTTACTAATTTAAGATATATATCATAATATTAGATATTTAAATTATATTTCAGAAAATTTTTGGTTTATAATGGTTGAATAATAACCGAATTTGAATGTAATTCTGTGTCAACTATTAATGATTGCTCAAAGTACGGATACAATTGATGTTATATTTTGTTTCTAAGATTTTTTCTTATCAACTTACAATAATTTATAAATTTCAATAATACCAGCTAACAATACTGTGTAATATGTAAGAAATAAAAACCAACTAGTTTTAAAAAAAGGCATATCGTTGAAATTATTTATATATAAAAAACTAGTACAAATGGAGATTATAAAAGTTTTAATAATGAAATTCCAGATTTGAAAAACTACGTTCGAAAAAAATAGAAATAGAAGAATCATAAGATTTATAATCTAAAAAGCCAAATCGAGTTTTATGAAACCTAAGTTTGTTATAGATCGAGAAACTACATAAATCAATACTTAGATTTGAGTTGATTAAAAATTAATTATTAATATAAAGTGATATATAATCTTGAATAGTATGGAAAAATGAGTTAAATTAATAATTAGATTTTATAATAAAAATAAAGTGAAATGGAATAAACTCAATTTTCTTTGAAATAAGTTTGCAGATAAAGAATGAAAAGTTTATTTGTACAATTAAGAATTGATAATCCTAACTTATCATCATCAATTCTTGTTGTAGATTAAAAAACATTGAAAATAGTATCTGCTTATATGAAGATGTCAGAGTAAAAATAAAAATAAAAATAAGATTGTTAGAATAAGGAATTAATGCAGTTGAAAATTTACATTTGAAAAGAAAACCTTTCAATTTAGAGGCAATTTACTTTATAACTCCAACTTAAGAGTCTATTGCTTATTTAATTGAGGATTTTGAAAATGCTTAATTTCCATAATACAAATGTGCTCATGTGATTTTTAATAATAAAATGCCATAAGGAATAGTACAAAAGATATAAGCTGAATAGAATTTAGTTAAGAAATTATCAAGTTGTAAAGTATTCAATTTAGATTTTAATTGTACTAATGAATAATTATTCACATTTGATATGATTTTTGGATTAGAAGTGTACAAAGGAAGTATGTATTTACTTAAAGCAAGGAAATATAATTTTATAAGAGATGGCTGAAAAAATATGTACAGTTTTAGTATCATTTGATAAATTTTACAGTTTTGAATTGATATTTAGATAAGATAATTGGAAAATCTGTTAATAATTAGCATAATTTACATAAGGAAGGTTAAGAGAAATATTAGAAACATTAAAAAGAGGCAATAATTCACAATATGATTGTAAAGATAAAACTTGTGGGAAAATAAGAGTAGTAATTGTTGATAGAGCAATAGATGCATTATCACCATTGTTACATGATTTTTATTATTAACCTATGTTTTATGATTTATTGGAGATAGAAAATGATATATATTAATATGAAATGTAATATAGTGATAAGAAAGTATCAAAAAAATAAATTTTAAATGATTAAGATGAATTATTTAAGAAATATAAATTTAAACATATTGCTGATGTTTTAGAGGAAGTAAGTAGTGATTTTTAAACATTTATGTAAACTAATACTGCTGCAAAAGTAGCTAAAGATAAAGAATAAAGTTTAACTTTAAAATAAATGACTGACATTGTTAAAACTATGCCTTAATATTAAGATTTAGTAGCTAAATATACAATGCATATGGAAATTGTTGAGAAATGTTTAGATTTATATAGATAGAAGGATCTTTAAGAAGTAGGAGAATTAGAATAAACATTAGCTACAGGATGTGATAAGAAAGGATCATCTGTAGCAGGAGAGAAGATTATTTAAAGAGTATCTAATTATTAATATAAATTATTAGATTATTTAAGTTTTAAAAAATCCAAAATTAAATGAATATGATTAAGCACGTTTAATATTATCTGCTATAATTTAAATTGATTTAAGTGAAAAAGATAGGAGATAATTAACCGATATTCTATCAATTGATATGCAAAATGCTGTTCATAATCTTAAATTAATTGGAATCTAAACTTAAAATAGTGGTGGCAAAGTAAAATTCTATGTTTTTAGTTTAGTCCCATAAAAGAGTTAATGAATAAGTAAGAAAGTATGCTAAAAATAAGATGGCTAACGAAACTTTAGAATTATGTAGAAATACTCCTATTATTGAATAATAAATTGAAGAATTAATACTCAAAGATTTCTAGACTTCTGGAAATTATGAAAAGATAGTTTTAAATGAATAATAAAATGCTTAAGGTTAAGGTAAATCACTTAGATAAAAGGGATAAATCAAATTGATGTAAGATGATGTTGGATTTGATGAATAAGATAAATTAGTATTTATTTATTTTAAATTTAGATAATTTTTGTTGTTGGAGGTATTGGATATAATGAAGCTAGAAGTTTAATGAATAACAAACTTATTAATAAAAATTTAATTATTGGAAGCACATTTTTATTAAGACCTAATGATTATGTTAAGGAACTTGTGAAATTATAAAAAATATGATATATTTATTAATTTATGAATAAAACACTTGAAAGAAATTAAAATGGAACCTTGATTATGAATTTAAAGAATTTAAAAATCATATGTGAAAGAGAAGGATTGTATTAGAATCCAGAAAACAATGACACTTTATATTTACATTTCAAAGGTAATTTTATACTTTCATCTTTTAGGATTTGATAAAATATAAAATCTTGAACCATATTTCAATCTTGTTGCTTTATGGTTGAATAATAATGCTTTATAAAAGATTGAAGGATTAAGTGAACTTAAGAAATTAATTAGCTTATTCTTAAATCATAACTTAATTGACAAAATTGAAAATATTTCTGCATTATAAGATTTAGTTACTTTAAATTTAAGTCATAATTCAATCAAAAAAATTGAAAACTTAGCCTCTTTAACCAAACTCTAAAGCCTTAATCTATCTCATAATTAATTAACAGATTATGAATCATTAAGGGAACTTAAATTTTGTCCATCTATATTGAATTTAGATCTTTCCAATAATCATATTAATTATGAAGAATCAATAATTGAAATCTTTCAACATTCTTATACTGCTTGTCTATATTTAAAAGCAAATACTTTTGGTATTTTTAATTTAATAAAAATAAAGTTAGAGAATGTCCAAATTATAGGAAAACTATTATTGTTGCTATAAAAGCATTATAATTTTTAGATGATAAACCTGTAACCCCAGGAGAAAGAAAAATTAGTGAAGCATGGTTTTTTGGAGGAAAAGAAGCTGAATAATAAGAAAGAGTTTCTTAAATTGAATAAAAAAGAGAATAAGATCATTAAATTTATTTATAAACTTTAGAAAGATAATAAAGAGGAGAAACACGAAATTATTTATTAAATTAATAATAAATCTTATGCAAAGAAATCAGATAATTATAAAAATAGTATTTTGATGGAGAAGAAGTAGATGATCAATTAGAATTAAAGGAAAATGAATTAAAAAATATAGAATTAGAATTAGAAAAATATCAGGTTGATACTCTACCTCCTCATTAATGCTTTTTAACAACAAAAGATGATGATGGAAACATAGTCATTTTAAATAAAACTGAGGACGTAAAAATATTAATATGAAAAAAGGAAGCCAAATAAATAAGGGACAGGTATTTCAATTAAGAAATGTAATAAATTAATTAAAAGGGTGATAATAAAAATATAGAATAATAGTTAAATAACTAAATATTCGAATCAGATGAAGACTAAGAATGTACATAATCATATTAAGAATCCAAATTTATTATTAATTTAGATTCAGGCCCATAAATACCAAAAATAGATCCAAAAACTTAATAATTAAAAGAATGGAAGCAAAAGAGAGAAGGTTGGACTATAGATCATGATGAATTATTAGAAAATCTACTTATGTATCATCATTTTAATTTTGATGCTGTTAGTGACGATTTCAAAAGAATTATGGCTTTAGAGGATTAAGAATTAATGTATTTAGAACCTGAAGATTTAAGAATAATTTGGACTTATATTGAACTTTCAAAATATAGAAATAAATTACCTTAAAACATAGACAAAATTGAGTGATTTATACAAAATTTCATTACATTTAACCATCTATTTCAAATAACTTGTACTAGAACTTAATATATTATAATAATATTTAATCAAGAAAGTGGATATCATTCAATTTTATTATATCATTTTATATTTTTTCCATAAAAATATTTTCTTATAATGATGGAATTGATTCTATAAACAAGAACAATTAGATTAAGAAAAAATGAAATTTATACCATTTAAATAATAAAAAATACATAATTATTTAAGCATATATTATTGAGTAACTATATTGCCAAATTAAGAATAAAGAATTATAAAATTTTGAAGAACATGTTATAAAATAAAAGTAATTTAGAAAAGAATTTTAAATTAATTTTTGATAAATTTTTTTTAAGCAGATTATAATTTTTATTAAATGATTGAGATAATGAAGTAAATAAAAATTATTTTACTCAAAAAGAAAATTATCATGGAAAATACAATTTTTCCTTTTCAAGGAAGATTATAGAAGGAGCATTTATTTATACTTTATTATATTTTATTAATATATAATCTATTTAAGTTACCACTGATGATTTAGATTTAATGATAAAAATTTAGAGAAATATCGTAAAAGAATATTCTTAAACGTTGTGCAAGTCTGTTAGAAGCATGAATAAACTTTAGAATAACATCTTTTGTTAGTTTTTTTAGTATTGTTAATGCTTTTAATAATACTCTTTTTTTTAATAAAATTTTTGATTTTTTACACGATCTAATAAAAATTATTGAGTAAGAAAAAATAGGATTATAATAAATTTTATGTTAAATTTTGAAAATGCTTTGATATCTAATTAACAGATGACAATAATAAATTTTAAATAATATTAAAAACAGCAATATAATACTATATGAATAGGATTATTTAAATCATTTAGGAGCATGTTCAAAAAATTATTATTTTTCAATTTTTTAACTGAAATTTCTACTATGCTTGGATGATGAACTTGATGATTAATCAGTGGTTGATGAAATTTTATTCATACTTTGATTGGCATTAAATTCATAACCCTAAAATAACTCTTAATGATTTAGCTAATAATACCTAAAGAGGAAGGATCTTTTAAAACTTTTAGATTTTATTGGATTAATTCATTATTTTCCTCATCTTCAATTAATATTTATTTTTAATCGAAATTATCTTCAGTTCTCTAATCTATTAAAAAATAAATACATTTGGTTAAAATGGAGGAATTAATTCAAAATTTTATAATTTTTACCAAGGAAAATTCTAAAACCAAGGATGTTATTTGATTTCTTAACTATCATTAAAACCTAATCGTTATTAAGGTTTTCTTTAAATTAACTAATAAATTGAAATAATGATTTACTCTATTGATAAAGTCAGCTCCTTCTATTGACCAATTATCTGGTATTTCAGATTTTTTAATTTATACTTATTTGGCCATAATTTAATCTCTGATTTCTTATCTAGATCTTCCAACATAAGGTCTCTAATATTTAAAATTTATAATTACTCTTCCTAACATAAATTCATAAGCAATAACTCCTAAGGCATAATAATCAACAGCATATGTATGATTTTATCTATACATAACTTCTGGAGCTAAATAAAAGATATAATATAAAATATATATACCCATATATCCTGGCGTTCCACTTGTATCACTTGAATTTTCTGGCTTCATTATTCTAGCTATACCGAAATCAGTTAAATGAANTTTATTATATTTTATTAATATATAATCTATTTAAGTTACCACTGATGATTTAGATTTAATGATAAAAATTTAGAGAAATATCGTAAAAGAATATTCTTAAACGTTGTGCAAGTCTGTTAGAAGCATGAATAAACTTTAGAATAACATCTTTTGTTAGTTTTTTTAGTATTGTTAATGCTTTTAATAATACTCTTTTTTTTAATAAAATTTTTGATTTTTTACACGATCTAATAAAAATTATTGAGTAAGAAAAAATAGGATTATAATAAATTTTATGTTAAATTTTGAAAATGCTTTGATATCTAATTAACAGATGACAATAATAAATTTTAAATAATATTAAAAACAGCAATATAATACTATATGAATAGGATTATTTAAATCATTTAGGAGCATGTTCAAAAAATTATTATTTTTCAATTTTTTAACTGAAATTTCTACTATGCTTGGATGATGAACTTGATGATTAATCAGTGGTTGATGAAATTTTATTCATACTTTGATTGGCATTAAATTCATAACCCTAAAATAACTCTTAATGATTTAGCTAATAATACCTAAAGAGGAAGGATCTTTTAAAACTTTTAGATTTTATTGGATTAATTCATTATTTTCCTCATCTTCAATTAATATTTATTTTTAATCGAAATTATCTTCAGTTCTCTAATCTATTAAAAAATAAATACATTTGGTTAAAATGGAGGAATTAATTCAAAATTTTATAATTTTTACCAAGGAAAATTCTAAAACCAAGGATGTTATTTGATTTCTTAACTATCATTAAAACCTAATCGTTATTAAGGTTTTCTTTAAATTAACTAATAAATTGAAATAATGATTTACTCTATTGATAAAGTCAGCTCCTTCTATTGACCAATTATCTGGTATTTCAGATTTTTTAATTTATACTTATTTGGCCATAATTTAATCTCTGATTTCTTATCTAGATCTTCCAACATAAGGTCTCTAATATTTAAAATTTATAATTACTCTTCCTAACATAAATTCATAAGCAATAACTCCTAAGGCATAATAATCAACAGCATATGTATGATTTTATCTATACATAACTTCTGGAGCTAAATAAAAGATATAATATAAAATATATATACCCATATATCCTGGCGTTCCACTTGTATCACTTGAATTTTCTGGCTTCATTATTCTAGCTATACCGAAATCAGTTAAATGAACATATCCTTTATTATCTAGAACTAAGTTTTCTGGTTTAATATCTCTGTGTATAATTTTATTTTCATGCACATATTCCAAACTCAAGAATATACAAGCAACAAAGAACCCTCAAAATAATAGTTTTAATCTTACTAGTTTATTCTTCATTAAATCTTCTCATTCTTCCTATATGATATCTTAAGTCTCCTCCAGACATATAATCCATTATTAAATAGAGTGTTTCTCTATCTTAATATGCATAATTCATATTAACTAAAAATGGATGTTTTAATTCGCTCAAAAGTATTCTTTCATTCATTACTGAATTTACACTTTTTTTTGTTATAATTCTACTCTAAATTAATATTTTTTACAATGCTTTTGACATCTCTTTCATTGCATATATTTATCCAGTTTTCTTATGCTCTACTTTCCATACTTTACCAAATCCTCCTATACCTACCACAAAATGAAAATGAAATGTATTTCTACAGTACAAATTACTATTAAATAGTTCTTTTAATTGATTTATTGATTGTGTTTATATTGATTGAACTTATTGCTTAATTATTGGTGGTTTTGGTTTACTTGAGGTAATTTCTTTGGCTTTTGCAAATAATGCCTATAATTATTATTAGCTTTAATTCTAATTGCTTTACCCATCATTTGCTTCTAAATTTGGTGATTTGCTTTGTCTAATCAATTTTGTTAAATTTGCAACATCTATCTATGATCCTTTATGAGAATGTAATGCTTTTTGAAGATTTTATTCAGAATTCTATGGTGATACCTATTAACTATTAGGAACATTAATAGGTGGCCTGAAATTAATGAGAAGTTAAGATATCATCGGCTTCTTTAATGAAGTTGGGCTACTAACCTAACTAGGTTTTCCAGAGCCTTAAATATTTAAGCGCATCTATTAATTAATTATAAATTAATAATAAATTTAAGAAGTTCTAAATTACTTATTTCATTATTAAAATTCATTTAAATGCAAGATTAAGCTCTTAAAATTGCAAAATTCAATTTATAATTTCTTAATGAAAATTTGTTTCTTTTTTTTAAAAATCAAATTAATTGATAATGTTAAAATTGTATCTATAAATAAAAAAGTTTTTTATAGACTACCATATGTAATCGAAATTCATTTCAAATAAAAGTTTTTGAAATTCATTTCAAATATAAACCTAATCTTAAATCTTATTTTTAATAATATTCAATTAATATAATTTATATTTACATTCCTGATTGTAATTTATCGAAATAGAATCTAATAAGTAAAACCAGAAAAAATTATGCTTGCTATTTTCAAAATCAAAGCTTATTCAAATCTTTTTTTATTTTTTTAGACCCATAATATAAAAAGGATTTAATAAAAATAGAATTTTCAATAATAAAATATTTTATTATAACTAAAGTGCAATTGAGAAATTTTATAAATTAATGAATTTCATGTAAATTATCAAAAATCAAGGAGAATTATTTAGAATTTTCTGAGAAAAATGGCTCAAATAAAATCAGTAAAAATTAAAAATAAAATCTTGTCTGACTTATGAGTTTCAAAATTTTATGATCCATTTATGTAAAGAAATGTTTACCTATATATATCATAAAATTTTTCATTAATTAAAATTTTAAATTCTAAAATGATAGCAGATTAAATTTTTATTACTTTTGTTTAGTAATTTCAATTTAAATAATCTACTGGATTTATTTTAATAAGTTAACTTAAACATAATGGGATTAGAAAAACAGAAGCAAATTATATAATTCCTTAGTTAAAAAAAATAAATAAGAATGAATTAATACTTTGCACATAAATATAATTAAGATCTAAAATTAACTAAAATAAAACCTGGTTGGATTAAAACAAGTATGAAAATCTTTGTCTACTTATTATTACTCTCCCTAATTCTCAATAATAAAAAAAATAAAATATTTTATATTATGTATTTATTTTATGTTTAAACCGACTGTCACTTTTAGTGAAATCTAAAAACGAAAAAAAATGATAATTGGAATGCATTTGATGGAGCTCTCAGATAGATATCGCTTCTTTAGTATAGTTGGGTCTGGAAGGAGCTAAAATTACAAAACTACATCAAATAGTTAAAATAAAAAATAACATTTTTTTACTCAAAAACATAGTACAACTCTGCCTGTTACACCAACAAGTAAATCTCCATCCTTCTTAGAGAGCTCTAGACTTTTAGTATTAAAGTAAATTAATATTACACCAAGAATAAAATAATTAAAACCTAAAGCTTTGATGAGGATTAGGTAGTAGAAAACTTAAACTATTGATAAAAATTTTAATGAATCATTTAGATAAAAGGAATCTCCAGATAATCCTTAATAAAAAAAATTGAAATATTCTCTAAAAAACTAATAGAGTGAAATATCTTATTCTTCAGATCATGATGATTTTATTGATTATGTATGTAATAAAAAATTAATATGATCTATTGAATCATGATGTGCAATGATTCATTTTAATTTAAAATATTTAATGCTAAAGGTTCTTAGTCCTTAACTCTATTTAATTCTATAAACATTTTTTTAATTTTGATAGAGCAAAATAGATCTTGGTTAAGAAATATATATATATATAAATGATGAGGAACAATTTGAAATTAATATAATAAATCTAAGAATATTCATTTTTTTAAGTTAAAACAGTCCCATATTTTTGAATTTTAATTCTTTAAGTANAATAGGTGGCCTGAAATTAATGAGAAGTTAAGATATCATCGGCTTCTTTAATGAAGTTGGGCTACTAACCTAACTAGGTTTTCCAGAGCCTTAAATATTTAAGCGCATCTATTAATTAATTATAAATTAATAATAAATTTAAGAAGTTCTAAATTACTTATTTCATTATTAAAATTCATTTAAATGCAAGATTAAGCTCTTAAAATTGCAAAATTCAATTTATAATTTCTTAATGAAAATTTGTTTCTTTTTTTTAAAAATCAAATTAATTGATAATGTTAAAATTGTATCTATAAATAAAAAAGTTTTTTATAGACTACCATATGTAATCGAAATTCATTTCAAATAAAAGTTTTTGAAATTCATTTCAAATATAAACCTAATCTTAAATCTTATTTTTAATAATATTCAATTAATATAATTTATATTTACATTCCTGATTGTAATTTATCGAAATAGAATCTAATAAGTAAAACCAGAAAAAATTATGCTTGCTATTTTCAAAATCAAAGCTTATTCAAATCTTTTTTTATTTTTTTAGACCCATAATATAAAAAGGATTTAATAAAAATAGAATTTTCAATAATAAAATATTTTATTATAACTAAAGTGCAATTGAGAAATTTTATAAATTAATGAATTTCATGTAAATTATCAAAAATCAAGGAGAATTATTTAGAATTTTCTGAGAAAAATGGCTCAAATAAAATCAGTAAAAATTAAAAATAAAATCTTGTCTGACTTATGAGTTTCAAAATTTTATGATCCATTTATGTAAAGAAATGTTTACCTATATATATCATAAAATTTTTCATTAATTAAAATTTTAAATTCTAAAATGATAGCAGATTAAATTTTTATTACTTTTGTTTAGTAATTTCAATTTAAATAATCTACTGGATTTATTTTAATAAGTTAACTTAAACATAATGGGATTAGAAAAACAGAAGCAAATTATATAATTCCTTAGTTAAAAAAAATAAATAAGAATGAATTAATACTTTGCACATAAATATAATTAAGATCTAAAATTAACTAAAATAAAACCTGGTTGGATTAAAACAAGTATGAAAATCTTTGTCTACTTATTATTACTCTCCCTAATTCTCAATAATAAAAAAAATAAAATATTTTATATTATGTATTTATTTTATGTTTAAACCGACTGTCACTTTTAGTGAAATCTAAAAACGAAAAAAAATGATAATTGGAATGCATTTGATGGAGCTCTCAGATAGATATCGCTTCTTTAGTATAGTTGGGTCTGGAAGGAGCTAAAATTACAAAACTACATCAAATAGTTAAAATAAAAAATAACATTTTTTTACTCAAAAACATAGTACAACTCTGCCTGTTACACCAACAAGTAAATCTCCATCCTTCTTAGAGAGCTCTAGACTTTTAGTATTAAAGTAAATTAATATTACACCAAGAATAAAATAATTAAAACCTAAAGCTTTGATGAGGATTAGGTAGTAGAAAACTTAAACTATTGATAAAAATTTTAATGAATCATTTAGATAAAAGGAATCTCCAGATAATCCTTAATAAAAAAAATTGAAATATTCTCTAAAAAACTAATAGAGTGAAATATCTTATTCTTCAGATCATGATGATTTTATTGATTATGTATGTAATAAAAAATTAATATGATCTATTGAATCATGATGTGCAATGATTCATTTTAATTTAAAATATTTAATGCTAAAGGTTCTTAGTCCTTAACTCTATTTAATTCTATAAACATTTTTTTAATTTTGATAGAGCAAAATAGATCTTGGTTAAGAAATATATATATATATAAATGATGAGGAACAATTTGAAATTAATATAATAAATCTAAGAATATTCATTTTTTTAAGTTAAAACAGTCCCATATTTTTGAATTTTAATTCTTTAAGTA
>CAJJDN010000065.1:216860-305118 GCA_905182985.1 Paramecium sonneborni
ATCCTTAATAAAAAAAATTGAAATATTCTCTAAAAAACTAATAGAGTGAAATATCTTATTCTTCAGATCATGATGATTTTATTGATTATGTATGTAATAAAAAATTAATATGATCTATTGAATCATGATGTGCAATGATTCATTTTAATTTAAAATATTTAATGCTAAAGGTTCTTAGTCCTTAACTCTATTTAATTCTATAAACATTTTTTTAATTTTGATAGAGCAAAATAGATCTTGGTTAAGAAATATATATATATATAAATGATGAGGAACAATTTGAAATTAATATAATAAATCTAAGAATATTCATTTTTTTAAGTTAAAACAGTCCCATATTTTTGAATTTTAATTCTTTAAGTAAAACAAAAAGTATGTTAATTTGATAAATTACTATAGGATCTTTATTTACATAATAACCTGACTCACATTTCATAAATTTAACTTTAGCAGAAAATAATTTTTTTTTTAAATCAATCACATATAATTATAAACTTTATTTTAGAGACTGGGTTAAATTTAGAATAATTGTTTATTAAATTCTAATGCATAATTCTCTGTTAATTTTGTTATTAATATGAATTGTTATTAGATTTCTTTAAATTCTTTCTTCCTGATTTATAAGGATTTTACATATTATTTTAAATACTTAAATAAAATAATGGGATAAGGATGTTGTTCAAAGTCATTACCAGAACCATACTTAACTGAACCTCCAGAACTATTGTATCCTCTGACATTTAAACATGTATAAATAATACAAAATTTAGTCTAATACAATCCTGATCACTCTAGAAGACACTGAACCATAAAAAATCTCAAATATAATAATTTAAGAAGAGCCAACATTGCAAAATGATACAGAACTTATTTTTTCAAGTGAAGCTATTCCTTGTAAAACAAAGCCATAAATTGAAAATGAACTTGTTAGACATACTATATCAAAATTTGGTAAATATTAACCATCATAATCTCATTATAACAAAAA
Source organism: Paramecium sonneborni (assembly GCA_905182985.1). Lineage (NCBI taxonomy): Eukaryota > Ciliophora > Oligohymenophorea > Peniculida > Parameciidae > Paramecium > Paramecium sonneborni. Next base: position 217,849 of record CAJJDN010000065.1, read on the forward strand.
AATTACAACTTACCCACCATATGTAGTTTAGTTAACTTAATTAGCAATTTAATGATTCTAATATAATTTATGTTGGCGGATGGAAGACCGGTTAAAGAAGTGGTTATGGAATATAATATTGGCCATCAGGTAGTTTTTATGAAGGAGAATGGAAAAATGATAAAGCAAATGGACATGGAAGAATGATTCATTAAAATGGTGATATGTATGAAGGTTTTTGGTAATAAGGTAAGGCAGAAGGATAAGGGTCATTTTATCATATTAATGGAGCTTATTATTAAGGGGAATGGAGTTAAGATTTATAGAATGGGAAAGGTAAAGAAGTATGGCCTGATGGTGCATAATATGAAGGGGAATTTAATTAAGGGAAAATATAAGGCAGAGGGAAATTCATATTTTCAGATGGATCTTATTATGAAGGAGAATTTATGGATAATTAAATTTAAGGAGAAGGTTATTATGTATGGGTAGATGGTCGTAACTATAAGGGAAATTGGTAATAAGGCAAAATGAATGGTTAAGGTGAATTCAATTGGCCTGATGGCAAAAAATATATAGGTAAAAATTGTCTATTAATTTTAGGCAATTATAAAAATGGGAGAAAAGACGGTTATGGGGAAATGTTTTTTCCTAATGGTTCATTTTATAAAGGATATTGGAAAGAGGGAAATATGCATGGATCTGGTACATAAAAATAATTGAATTAAGAAATATAAAAAGGAGAATGGTTTGAAGGAAAATTCTAAAAAGATTGATTAATTTAAGTTCTCATATATTTTTAAGTAATAAATTTCAATAAAAATTTCAAAATTTTATCAATTAGCTATATATGAATTTGATCTGCCAAATCTATTAATTTCATCTGCAACTTAGTATTGGTAGTGATTGATAGCTATTTAAATAGCATTTAGACCAAAGTTCTATTTTACAATCATTAATAATTATTACATTTTTTATTGAAATATCTGCTCCTTAACGTAATAAAAATTATATAACATCTCTTGCTCCAGTTCTTGCTGCACACATTAAGAAAGTATTCCCATTTTAATCCTAAGTATTTATATTGATATTTTGATCATGATGAAGCATATCTTTTAAATCTAATAGTCTATGATTTTCTATCAGGGAAAATACTCTTTCAATGTTTGATTTATCACTCTATGAACTCTCCTATAATAACATATTTCGAAATAAAAGAGAAAAAGGATCCATAGATGATTATGAGTTCAAATGTTATTTTATTTTAATTTATCTCTAAGATTCTTTATTTACTTATGGTTCAGTATCTTTTTGTATTGTTTAAAATTTTTATTAATGAATAATTGTATTTGTATTACCATGTAATAAAGTTTATAAGTTACTAGAACTTGATTAGAATACATTTGTTGAAGATGCATATTTTTAAGTGGTTAATAAATTTTTTTATCTAATGTTTTTTTTTAACAATAATCCTTTTGTTATTGTAGGATTAGTTTCCTTTTATAAGGTTTTTGATTCGCTCTAATAATAATTTTATATTTATACAGATCCTGTTGGAGAATGTATTCTACTTCTAGAAATACTTGGTATATTTAAATTTGAAGGTTATTCAGTTTTAAATCTATCTTTTATATTCAATTTATCTAGATCTCTCATCGTTTTACAATACTCAATATAAATCTTTTCTAAATCACTAACTTAATGTCTTAAATAATCTTCAAATAAACCGACCTAAATAAAACTAAATTTTTTTTAGAATTCATTTTAAATTATGGTCTTATCTATCGAAGACAATTAATTTTCTAATTTATTTATCTTCTATAATTCTCTACATAAAGCATAATCATACATTGGTTATTTGGATCTTCAAAATCTTGTTTTATTGGATTTATGATTAATGGAAATTTCATTAATTCTTCATGCAAAAATTTATTTTTAGTTTCATCATCTACAGTATTTACAATAACTCTTAATTTAGTTTACTTTAAATCATTTACAGAAACTAAATTTAAAATATAATAGATATAATTAATTTTAAAAAAGTTCTGCATTTCAATATCACTTAAATCCAATTATGATCCAGAAGGACTTAAAATACTATTTTCACTTTAATAATTTTCAAAATATTTTGAAGAAAGTTAGTAAAAATTATTGTTAATTTCATATTACTTTTTATTGTTGCCTCTCTTATATTGTAGAAATATATACTTTAATTTAAATATTGTATTGATCTACTCCTACTTATCCTGTGCTTTTACTGAGCATTTCAAATTATGTTTCCTAACATACAGGATAATCAAATAATTGAAAATCATTTTTATTATTCTGGATTCCATCATTATCTATTTTAGTTTCATATTTTGTTTCTAAACATTTTTAGACATGATTTTAAAGATAATATCTTGTAAATTGAGATGCTTTAAAAGAATTAAAATTCTCTATAGCATCATTATCTTCTTAAGTTTATATGACCCTATCTCCAAATTTTTTGACAAGTCTCAAAGCAAATTTACTAGAAAATATTGGTACATCTTTTACTTTTGAAGCATTTATTTAGTAACTAAAGAATATATGTTAGATTATTTGGTTTCCTTAACTTCAAATTAATCTTAATTTGTCTAAATTTCATTAATATAGCTTGGTAATTAAAATTCAATTTGATTTTCATTTTCTTCATATATAACTGTGATTTTTAACTTTTTATTTTAAATTTATTAATTTGTTTGTTTAATTTCATTGTTCTTGTTATCTTTAGTTTCTTTTTTTTCATTTTTTTTATCTTTTAAGGCTTCAACAATGGTTTTTAAAGGAGCTAAGGATTCTGTTTCTTAAACACTAAAGTTATGATTTACTTTAGATTGCTTTTTAGCAATAGTACTCAATTTTTAATTAAAATGAGATTCACTAATTTTTGGTGTTCTTTCATCAGGCATATTACTTAAAGTTTATGTGAATACTCGATCTGTTAAATTTAATATTTCTTTTTTTTTTTTAATTTCTTAATCAATCAAATTTTATTTATCTCTATGCGTGTTTAACAATTAAGTAATTTTTCTCATTAGATGACAACTCTTTTCATTTAATGATTCAATTTCATTTATCTTAGATTTTATTTAATTTTTCATAATTTAAGAGCTATTGTAGCTGATTTATGTAAAATGAAATTACTCACCTAACACTTCAGATAATTGAACTTTTGGTTAAAATCTAATAGCCTCACTTCTATTAACTATAGATGGAGGTTATTAATTTATTTATTCTACTTCTTTTTCATTAATAGGTATTTAAGGTTATTCATCTTTTTGAAACTATTCAAAATTATCTTTAATTTCTTCTTATTTTGAAATATTGAAGTTATTTTATAGGAGAATTGTCTCAGTTTTATTTCTTTGATGCAATTATGTAATACGAAAATCTCCAAATGTTGCACTAGTTTTACGTGCTTTTACAATAGCGGTTTTAGGAGTATCTTATGATTCTGTTTTCATAACTGTTGTTAATAGAGGAAGTTTAGAAGAAGAGTCTTTGAGAAATCTTGAAGAATGCCTTGAATAAACCAAATATTTATTTCCTGTTATAATTGTTGAGCTGCCATTCCTTTTATGCTTGCTTAAAGCAGTTGTTGTAGGAGATGCTACACTTTGTAGATATTATCTATTTGTCATATTTGTGAAAAATTTGTCCATTTATGCTTTTTTCATTTTGTTTAAATTACTTTATAACAATTAACTATGTTTGCATAGTTCAGTCAATAAAAATAATTTATTTACTATTAATATTATTCAATTTTATGAAAACCTAGCAATAAATCATATCTTAACTTATTTCAATAAGGATAATAAGTTTTTTGGAAAAGATTAAAAAAAGAATATTTTAAAATCAACATTATTATTATCAACTTATAATAAGTATATTTATATAAGAAAATTCATAAGTTATCAGTTAATTTTTAAAATGAGTGTCTGCTACTTTAATGCAAAATTAAATTGTATTTATTTATCAAAACTTGTTATTATTGAAAATTTAATAATCAATCAGAAATTTAATCATCTGATATTTTAATAGTATTATTTTTATTAAAAATTTATTCTAAGTATGATTCAAGAGAGAAAAATATTGCACTTTTATCCATAATATTTAATGACTATGACATCAATAAATGATTAGGTATTTCCAAATAGAAAAATATTTTTCTAATGTGAACCTTCTTGTGAAAATAGAAATGATCTAAAGCAAAATGATTTTATGACTTTTTAAGAGTTTTTCGAAAATTTAAAATAAAAAAAAAACCAAATATTAGATATATAGAAAAAGTAATCAAATATTCTAAGAATAATATAATAACTGCTGAAATAATTCCTATCTGTATTCTCAAACTAAAATCATCTTTAAAAAGTTTAATTAAAATTGACAAGAAAATTGAACTAATACTTAGATCGATTAAAAAAAATATTTTGCTTCATGATTTCACTTTAACTTAACAATAGTTGAGGAGATGAAAATGGATTTAGAAATAATTTAAAAAAACATATTAACTAAATTAGAATAATTTATTGAAAAAAATTCAACTTATATTGAAGTAAATATCGAAATCCTATAGAAAATTAAGAATTTCAATTTTTATTACCATACTTTGAAAATATCTTAAAATTCAAAAGCTTATTAACTCTTTTGAATAAAAAATATTATTTTATGGAATTTAGTTGAAGAATTAAAAAAATATTAAAGATACCATATAAAATAGGATGATATTTTATCATCAGACATTTATAAAACTATATCGTTTTGATATTCCTAGCATTATATCCAATCAAGGATTCGTTTTTGATTGATCAATATTTATGCAATTTATAATTTGTCTTTTATTAATACTATAGATCAATAAATTTATAAAAAATAAAATTAATTCCAGATTTTAAGTCCTTATTTGAAGTTATTATTAAATAGTTTGATTAATTAAAAATTTCATTCTAAATAGATGAAGATTTTGTTTAAAATAATGTAAAAAATTTAAGAATCCAATAAAAAATATTAGAGGTTTATAATGACTCCTTTCGAAGATATGAAAAAGCCTCTTGATGAATTAATACACCATTAGGACGATTGATGGCTCTTGGACAATTTTTATATTTAACCAAAGAAAAAATTGTAAAACAAAGTTAGAGTATTTCTGACTTTAACTTAAAGAAAATAAGGTAAATGATGGCAGTTTTATATTTAAAGTATGAAGAAGTGATGATAATCTATTTTAAACTCAGCAAATCTTAAATAAAATTTTGAATACTTATTCGATAAAGTAAATTAATTTTTTTGTTATAATTTAGAGAGTTTGCTCTTTATTGCTTTTTATTGCTATGTAATTTAAAAATCTTCTTCAATCCAAATATGATTTTTATCATATTAATTTACTCTAAATTTTAATATCTCTAATAATTAGAATTTTAGATTATAAATATTTAAATTGTTCAAATTCAAAATTATTCTAGAAATTATAAGATTCTACGTTTAATCTTTTTAGTATTTTTTATATTAATAAGATTAATCATGTATTTGATAAGAATTTTTATAAAAAATAATAAAATTTGTTTAAGTTTTTTTTATAGTTGCAATTAAAAATAGACTTGAAAATTGAGTCGAATGTTATATATTTTAGTTTAAAATTAAGGATAAGACCTTATATTATCTAAATGTAAGCTTTAGTTAATATTCAATATAGAACAACAGCTCACTAAAAATTTAAGATTATAATATTATTTCTTTTAAGCATGAATACCTGATATAGAAATATTATTATATTAAGTAAATAAACTTTTAATTAAATCATATAAATTTGTAGTATATATTATTTAAGTAATGGATTTATTGATGAAAAAAAGCTTATAGATATATTTACAAAAAATATAAAATGAGATTAAAAAATAAAAGATATATTTTTGTAAAATTCAATAGAAGAAATATCATAAAATGATATTGAAATTGAATTGTTTATAATTTAAGGCTGAATTAATGATAGTTGATTAAATAATAAAAATGATTGCATTAATAATTTGCATGGTGTATTTTCTCTGTTTCTCCATAGCAAAGAAATGTTAATGCAACGAAATATATTTTGAGGACTTGTGTAGAGATGCTAGAGGATGCTATTTTGAAACAAAATCTGGAATCTGTGAAGAAATAAATTGTCTTGAAAGAACAAGTGAAGATTGCTCATATTTTGCCGGAAAATTAAGATGTTATTGGGATATAACAATAGGTTTTTGTTAAGAATTGACAGGTTGCGAAGAATTACAAGAAAATGATAAAGTTGATTCTAACGAAGAAAATTGTTAAGAAATAGATTGCCGGTGGGATTATTAATAAAAAATATGCGTATCTGATGCTGATCAGAGATTATGCTAAGATTATGATGTGGAATATTGTGTTGGAGCAATATAGGTTGTAGGTACGTAAAAGAGTGAATGCGTTTTAAATGGAGAAATGGGAGAATCTTGTATTTCTTTAGAAAAATGTGAAGATGTAATATATTAAGGATCATGCCATAAATAATTTTGTAAATGGGAAGAGAATTAATGTTAAACAAAGACTTGTGTGGATTATAGTTTAGAAGAATGTCCAAGTTTTAATAAATTAAGTCAATAACAATGTTATCCTTCTCAATCAGGATGTGTTGAATTCACTTGTAATGAATTTGGACTAAAATTACAATGCTAAAATCATCCAAGGTGTTTTTGGAGTTAAAATCTCAATTCTTGTCATTAATAAACATGTGAAAAAGCTACATATGCAACCTAATGTCTCAGTTTTAGTTATGTAGTAGAAAACACAGAGTGTAAATGGGAAAATGATGGTTGTCATTCCTGCTACCTGATTACATTAGTGTTCTATTCAATTATTTATATATTCTATTGATATCTATATATCATTTATATAAATATATATATATATTTATTCATTAACCCTTGATTTCCGTCTTTAATTTTTATCTTTTCTTTTTCATATACTTTTAATAGTAAGAACGAACTTATGGAGGAGATCGTGTTTTTATTATTGCTGCCATAGCTTTCCAATCTTTTGATTAACCTTCCTTTAAAGCTTATTTAAATAATCTCCTTTCTTCCTCACTCCAAGGATTCTTGTTCTTTGTTTTCTTCTCTACTTAATTATCCAATCATTTACCTTCCTTACTTGTCTAATTACAAATCTATTCCAAATATTTATGATATTATTCAATACCATCATCCATTTATTATGGCTAAACTAAATAATTCTCAGGAAATATTTCGAAGTTATCCTATAGAATCTTATGGATTTTCGGATGTTTATTGAACATATTCAAATTCTCAATCAAATTTCCTGTTAACTATTCTAAAAGTCCTGTTGCTTATTCATAATCTTGATGACATTAAGCTACAAATATTTTTGATATTAGAATTTAATTTGTTTATGAGTTATTTAACATATTAAATCAAACTTTATCACTAATCAAGTATTTCTCTTCCACTTTTATACATTCTCCTCCTTTTTAAGGATCAAATTATGCCTTATAATACTTTCCTTCATAGGAAATTACGACTAATTAATGTTCATCTGGCACAAATGAAACTTTACACTTTGTATCAAGCACTCTGAATTAGGCAAAACTCCATTCAGATCCCAAAATTGGAATAATTCCTTTCAAAAATTCGAATTTACTCTTTGGATTATGAGAAACCTAATTCTAACTTATTTGTTCTTATTATAAGCCTTCTTAATTGACAGCAAAGATATGTATAGTCCCTTAATCAGATGCACAACCTAACCATTATGATCTAAAATCAAAAGCTAAACTTGTTATTGTTGCATAATCATTTCCTCTTCTAAGCTCTTATGAAATTTATCTATTTTAAATGCATTCATATACCCACTATTTGTATCATAAATACGAATGACAGTGCCTTTCTCACTAGAAGTAGCTAATTTTGTTCCAGTTGAATTTAATTAAAGATAAGAAATGGGAGAAACATGAGCCTCTATACAATAAGCTTTGTTAGAGTCATAATTGTTTACAAATACCTTCCCAACTGATTTCTCTAATGTTGCTAAAATTGTATGGTCACCATCTGTATTAATTGTGCAAATTCCTAATTCTAATTTTAAGAACATACCTCTAGGATTTGGACAAGTTTCGATTTAATCAAGTAATTTCAAATCTGTAAAATTGTAAACAAATATCTTTTTCTCTAAAACTACAACTACTCTATCATTTTTTAATTTAACATTTTTTATCTTAGTTCTAAAACTCATTTCTCCAATACATTTTACAAGATCTAAATACAAATTGCATTATTTACGATCATCCCAAATAATTACTTTATTATCAGGATATTTAGGCTATAAACCTCCTCCAACTAAAGCCAAAATATTACTTCTGTATAGCATTTCTACATGACCAATACCTCCTTTCAAATCTCTTTAAAACTTTTCTGTTGAATTTAATGCATTGCAAACTCTAAATCCGGTATCAGTTCCAACACAAAACATACCTATAGTATATTCTATTGTTTTACTTGAATCTTAATTAAACCCTGCAAAAAGTATTTCAGATTTTGTAGAATTCATAAATGTTAATATAAAAAATAAATCTTTTTTATTAATCAGCATTTTTTAGGAATACGTGAATTCTCTTAACTAATACTTCTAAAACTCTAAGGTTCATTTCTCTAATTCAAAGGACTTTAAAAATGAATCAATAGGTATACCAAGGTTTTTTAATTAATTATCTAAGTGCATTTATCTCCATATAATTTGGCTATGAATATTTTCTTGCTATTTTATCTGGGGAATCATTAGTTTAAGATTCTTTCATTATGGAACAACACTTACTCAATTAAGGAGTATTATCTCCTTTAGGTTTTTATGGTTCTTTACTTAATTGTTAATTCCGACCTTTCCTAATGGCAGCTTATACTTAATTAAAGTTATTTTTATTTGGAGAATTCTCTACTAAAGTGAAAAGCTATAAATTATCTAAATGATCCATTGATGATTATATTGGTTCTGTTTTAGTTGCTTAAAAGGGAATCTTCTGATTTCCTTTATGTTTTGTATCATATATTTCATTCTTAATTGTCATTAATTCTTTTTCTTTATTATCAAGACTTTTTTTTAATTCAGTTATAAACTGTTCAGATTTAACTTTTTCAGATTCAAATTCCTCTAACTTTTATTGAGCTTATTCTAATAAAATTTATAGTTATTATTGCACTCTTATATGTTATCTTATATCTGCTTCCATTTTCTATAACTCAATTTCAAATTATTTGCTATCCCCAAGCGAACACAATTTATCCTCTAATTCTAATTTAGATTTTATCAAATAAATAGCTATCTATTTTAAATAATTTAAGATGATTATTTAATCTGTATTTTACAGAATTTCTCTTGATTCATTAATAGGTATCACCATCTGTAAATATTCTTTTGATGTCTCTTTTTAAATTAATTTTCATTACATAATCTAGTTTCTTACAAATATCCATAAAGACTTCTAAGATTGGAGCAACCATTCCTTTATCTTAAATTCTTCTCCTTTTCATTATATTTGCATCATAATAATTTTCTTTGTATTCATGCTAGTCCATTTTATATATATATATATAATTTATACTATATTCATTTTGTTAATCAAAAACAAGAAAATCATAAATCAAATTTTAGAATCATTATTTTTGTAAATTAATTGAAATCATAAGTTTCTCTTCTTGTTTAAAATTTATGATAAATTTAATTATTTTGACTCAAGAAGACCAGAAGTCAATATAGTATTACTTTTAAATGACTTCTATGTACTTTCTCCTATACCTTAGTTAAAATCATGAATCATTTCAACTATTGAAACAGAAGATAGAGATAAATTATTTATTTAATCTTAATCTGATTAAGCAGCATCAAATATTTATTAAATATTTTTTAGAGTAATATTAAGTGCAGGCAAATGTCCTTTTATTTATTAAAATTTTTAATCTACTTGCTACAATCTTTGTATCTCACTACTCTCATTTTATTTATATTTATTTTCCTTTTATTTCTATAAATCCTTTTCTTAAATATCTATTATTTTTTATAAATTCTCATTTTATTATTCTTATTCATAAATTTTTTGATCCTTTTCTGATATTATAAATTACAATTGTTCAATATATTAATTCGTTTATTAATCAGAATGCATCTAATCAATGTTTTTATTTTTCTCCATTATTTCCATTTCTTTTTCTAGTTATTAAATTCTCTAATACAAACTTAATTATAATTCTTAATATTTTAATTTCCAATCTTCACAATATTATACAGAGGTATTTCGAGATTTCTAGTTCTTAGCAAGTTTACCCATACTTTTTTTATGACTACTATCATTCACCTTCACTAATTTTTGGTCAAAGTTCATACTATTTTAAGGTGCATTTTTTTCATCCACTATGCTAATACCTACTTTAAAATTAAAATTCTCCTTTTAATCCTTTTTACCATATAACAGTTACTTTGCCAAAAGCGGACTATTTTCTTATATATTTGCAGCAATAATTTATCTGGGTGATAAAGAAGCAGATGATCTTTAAATACTTTTTGGTGCATAATATGTAATTTATTTACTTTAAACTTTCTAAATAAAGTACTTACACAAACCATTTAGTGATTAAATTAGATTATTAGGTTTTGATTATTAAAGAGGAGTAGTTGGTATTAATTATTTAGATTTTGTTGTATGACAAGATTATTAGGATGAACGAGATTCTGTTTAAATATTATTTATTGAATTTGGTGCAACTCGCTTCATTTGTATTATGGTCTGTTATAAAATTAATATTTATTTTTTAAATTTTATAAATAGATAAGTAGTGCATAGATTATCTTTAATTCTTCATCAAAAATGTGAAGATTATATTTTAAAGTTCAATAACTGAAATTTTAATTGATCTTAAAGAATCTAGATAAAAAGAAAATAAATAAATCGAAGCCAAAAGACATAAAGACATATTGAGAATTTGGTTTAAGCGTTTACATATTTGTTAAAATATCATCTCAACATAACCTAATTCAAATATGTTTTCATTAAAAATTTATATATGATAAATAACAAAAAAGCTTCAAAATTTATTGAACATATCAAAAAATAAATCTAATGATTAAATTCATATGATTACCTCCTTTTAAGAATTATGATTTTCTAGCAATGAATTTAAAGGATTTTAATTTAAAAAAATTTTGAAATAGGAAGTGAATTTGATAAAAGATCTATTGATAATATTGATATTATAAGGATTAAATGTGATAATATAAATATGAGTGTTGAAATATTATAAAATAAAAGAAATAATAAAAATAATGAATAAATATTTAAGAAAGTTTAGAGAGAGAGATTTAAACTATCTTTGAATGTAAAATAAGTTGAAATTTTGATAATAAAATGATTATATCATCCATTATAGGGTTATTTACGTCCACGATCAAGTAATAAATCTCTTTCATTTTTTTCATATTATAACTTCTCCTATTTATCCCTTTCTTCTTTATCTTTTTTTTCTTTAGCCTAAATATTATAGATTAAATAAATACAAATTATAAATTGGTTTGTTTGGTAGCAACTCCAATATCAGTTTTTCTGGCTGCAAAATTATCTTAAAGCATTCCTCTAAATCTATTGATTTCTAAAGTTTATTAAGCATAGGCCATTTCTTCTGCTTTTTCTTATTCTTATTTTCTTTTCTTTTCTTCAATTTATTATAAAATCCATTGCTTCTGTTACTCTTTATTATATTTATTCCTAGCATCAAATTCTAACGAATATAAGATGAAATAAATACATAGATCTTCACCATCAAATTCTTTAAGACCACTGATTCCTTCTCTTTATTACCAATCTGGATGTTATCTAAATATAGTTTCCTTTGTTCTTTTCATTATTAATATTAATAAAATGAAAAGGAAGAATTCCAGCTCATCCGATATGCTAGAGTAGATTTTTAAATAATAAGGCATTCAGCTGGCGATATTAGTAGTCCAATGCTATCACCTCGTAGACATAGATAGAAAGGCAATGAGACTTTCAATTTTATGCTCCGAGTAGTCAATTCTTCATTTGTTTTCAGCTTATTAACCCTACCCTTTTATTTCTAAATGATTGGAATAATATTTGGAGTCTTTGGTTGCTTGTTTTTCTTTATTTTGAGTTACTTTCAATCATTACTTCTTTTGGATCTAAAATACTATGCTCGATCTAAAAAGAAGTAAGGAACACTTACAAAATTATTTGAACTATTTCAAATGCCTAAATATTCAGCTGACATTTATCGAGGCATCATGATATTTAATGCATATCTTTACATAGTCTTATTAATGTGTGTATTTTAGTCTTCCATATAATCTTTAATATATATGATGTCAAAATAATAAATAACAGATTAGGTAATAATTCTTTAATATTTAAGTGGGCTTAATCATTGGCATCATAATAATTCATATAATTCATAGGAAGTCTTCTGATGATTCCATTTTTTGTTAAATGGAAATATCCTGTTTATATAGTTGCAATAGCTAGAATATTAGGTGTTTTTTCTATGGTGTTCATTATAATAGCCTCATTTTCTATATCACACTCATCCAACCCAAATCAATATCTATATCCTTCAAGTTAGAAGGTTGTACAATCTTTTATTTCAACTCCAACAATATTAATGGCATTTGCTTATCATTCACAATTTTTTACTGGGAGAGCATCAGATAAAGGATTCGAAAATGATGATGATATAGAAAAGAAATTAAAATAAGGTGCATTATTAGGTTCCTTATTCTTAATGTGTGCAGAAATAGCATTCTCCATTTTAGCAGCTATAGCTTTTACTTCTGTAAATAGTGAACTTGATTCATTATATGGAAATTTAATAAGAATGGTTTATCAATCCAAAAATTTTATTCCACCTTTAGATAACACTTATTTTTACATATTCTATATTTTTATCGCTGTTAGTGCCTAATTATAGTTATTATAATATATTCCATATGCCACTGTTTTAATACTTAATATATGGGATAAAAAACCATTAATCCCAAAAGAAAAGAATGTAGAATTCATGTTAATTACTGATGGTGATTTTCATAAAGAAGAAGAAAAAGAAAATAAAAAATCATAAACTATGAATCATAAGTTTAGATAATCATTTGCCATTCATGAAGAAGCAAAACTTAAATAAAATTAAAAAACTTCCATTTTTGTAACTATTATCATCTATATTTTGGCATTCATATTTGCTATGGCTAAACCACCAATATTATTATTAAGTTGCTTAATGGGAGCTACATCATAAAATTTTGTTACTTTTCTTATTCCTTCAATTTTATATTTGGATTAGTAATTTAAGTTTGATACTGATATATATAAGAAATGCTTTGCTTGGTTTACACTTATCTTTTCAATATTCTTTTCCATTATTTCAGTTTCATTTGGTCTTTATGGATTGTATTAAGATGAGATTTGATTAATTAATAAAAAAATTTATAAATATTTCATTTATTTTTTTAAATTGTAGTTATACATCATTCTTTTATAATTATTCTCCTTTTTAATTTTCTTCGATTCACAAAAATTCTTATTGGATTTTTCTTGTTTTATTACATAAATTTTTCATAAGTAACATTCACTCTATCAATAATGTTATCAATATTAAATTGAGGAAAATAATATTTATATGATTACATTACCTCAAACTCTAAATCGGGATTATAAGTTGCTATTTTCGGATGAGTTGAAATTATTGATTTTTCTTTTTAATTTATGCTAAGTTTTTAAATCAATTCTTCAATGTAACTCTTTAAATCATCTTCTTTTTTTGTATTACTGGAATTATCAACAATAAGGGAATGCTTTTTGATATTTTTTCTTTGAAATAAAGTGTTTTAAAGCGAATCACGTTATGAATCAATTTATTTAGTAAAGAATTGAAATTTAGAAGTATTTTTGTTGGGTGATTTAGAGATATTATGAGTGTTTGCTTTATTATCATCTTAAAGAGATTTACTAGAATCTAAATTTTAGGAATCGGCATCATGAATATTCAATTTCAACTTGTGATTACTATCATCATTTTAATCTTAATTTGGTCTAAAGAAAAGCTTAATAAATTTGATACATTTCATCAAGTATTTTTTAGCTGATCATGAAATCTACACAAGCATTTTATGTACTTTATAAAGAAGATAAAGTATTTTATTTATGTCTTCTTCTGAAATCATTAAAATATTTTCTTTCTTATTATGTATTTTATCTGTATTTAGTTAATAGTTTAATTTTATCAACTTAATAAAATGTCATAGGGCATTACATATAGCCATGTGTCCATCCACAAATTTCACAAGTTCTTCCGATAACATTTTTTTTCTTGACACTAAATTTATATTAATCTCTAATTTTACACATCTTTTCAAATTCCTATCTATCATATTATAAAATTTCATAGAATGCAATTCTAGAAATGGTAGCTATCTTACTATATCCTTAACTGAGTATAATGTAATCATAAAAACCTTGTTCAGTAAATTCTTATTCACCAATAACTGTACCTTAAGTAAGTTACTTAAGAATTATAGGTTATCTTGAATTATGTCCTAATAATGTTAATTCTCCATTTAATAAAAATATTAATTGATCAGCAAATTGTTATGCTTTAACAACTTCAACACCTGGTTATAATTTTTAGACTTTAACCTTTGTACATAATTATTCAATAGTTGAATCTTTAAATTATTTTAATAAATAAGAATTCATAAGAATAGTTTTATAAGAATCTATCATAACTTCTTCTTCTAAATTTTTAGTTAATTTATTAAGTAATTATTCCCCTAAAGAATTTTCTTACTATTCTTATTAAAACAGATGCTAATAATATTTTCTTACTTTAATTGATAGTTTATCATTTAAGTTTCTTTATCTAATAATTTATTCAATAGCCTTCATTTAAGTTTTATATTAACGCTTCTTTTCATTCATTGATCTATAAATTTCTCCTATATTAGTTATAGTATATCCCAACATTCCACATAAACTCATAGCTACTAAAATAACAAATATTTATTCATAAGCTGATTATGGAGTGATGTCTCCATATCCAACAGTCAAAGTTGTTATTACACTAAAATATAAAGATGCAATGTATCTCTAATTAAATTTTAAAATTTTACTATTCACTCCAACTCAAATGACTAATATTATAATAATCTAACCAATTCCTTCCTATTACAGAATATTCTTTCTCATATACTCCCAAAATATGCCAACTACATGCACAAAAATGTATGATAAAAATAAGCATTACTATCAATTTCATCAAATCAAATATCGCTGCTAAGTTTTCTTTAAAATTAGTATTATATTCAAATTAATCTAATAATCTTATCAATTAAGGAATTCTTAATACAAAAGATATCAATGGAATAAAATAACCATATAATATTTAAAAGTAAAGAGTACATACTATTATCAAATCAAAAGTAAATTGATTCTTTAAATAATTACTTGCTATCTTTATTCTGTTCTTCTTTAATGTTTAATCCTCATAAAAAGAAAGATTAAATGATATAAATATCCAAATCAATTACAATATTGTAGGTATTGTTTCAAATGCTATTGATATATCTTAATTCAAAAAGCTTATGTTAATTGGTACATAAAATAGGTTTATTGTTATTGTTAAAATTAAGAGAAGTTCAAAATATATTATAAATTTTTGATCAGGTTAAAAAATTGGAATGAATTTCCCATAATAATCCAGTAAAGCTTTAAATTATTTTTTAAAGAGAGAATAATGAACTCTTAATTCTGACCTTCCTTTTATTTAATACTTATTATTACGATAACGGACAATGTTTAAGTAATCTGAAGACAAATCCTAAATAATAGCATATATTCTCTTGTTTAATAATTTATATTTCATTGATTCTGTCTACAATTTCAACGTATACAAAAATCGTATAATCATTGTAATAATTATTAAACCATTACTTTTCCATACATGAGTCATTCTACAATCATTTAAATATTACCCTATTGGTTAAGTAGTAAATAAATCAGTATTTTTACTTATCAAGACTTTTTCTTTAACAACCACCATTTAACTATGACTAGGTGAAAAATAACTATGCTAATAAATTAATAAAGTAACCTTTAATTTGATTATTCTGAAGGACTATTTACTTCCTTATAAATGTTCTATAAACTTTCTTATTTCCCTATTGTGTTTCGCATTTCTTTAATTGCATTCTGACATTCAAAATTGCTCATTTTATAATAAAATATACAAATAACTCAATTTTTTGTATTTCCAAAAAAAAAATAGTTTTTTAAAAAAACAAAAATTATGAACCCTTCTGATCAAACTCCCAATAAACAAAAAAAAACAAAACCCAATATGTTTCAAATTTTCTAGTATTAATATCTGAGTATCATAAAAATTTAATTTATTTCTAGAAACCTAACCTTCACAAACCCAAGAAAAATCATTTCTTCCTATCAATTCAAATTATATTACAACTAAACACAAACTTAATCAAATTGTTTAAAACACATCTTTGAATAAGAGTATTAAAGCTTCACATAAAGTCAAACTTTCGATATCAAACTTTTAAGATGATGAAGAGAAAATTGGTAGAATTAGTGCTACAGTATAAGAAGCAAGATCAATTTTAGAAGAAAATCAATAGCCTCAATTAAATTAGCCTGATCGTTAATAATAAATTATCTATTTACAATCAAAAATAAGAACTTATTTAGTTAAGAAGAGATTGGCACCTTTAAAAAAATCTCATAAATATAAATATAGAAAACAAGTATTGAATGAATTGTTTGTTACTGAAGAAATCTATTGTTCAGCTCTTAAAACTATGATTAATTGCTATTTAAAACCTTTATCTGAATCTAAAGGCATTCTTTCATCAAGTGAAATAAAAGGACTTTTCTCCAATATTTAATCTATATACATGCTTTCCCAAGAAACTCTTACTATATTTAGAGATTTATAAAAAGATTATCAATAAGAATTCTAGAATGCTATCAAATAGTTGCTTTCACATGCCAATTTTTTTAAAATATATTAAGACTATTTAATAAATTATGCTAATGCTTCAAAATTATAGACAAATTTGAGAGTCAATAATAAATAATATAAATCATTTTTAGATTAAGCAGATAAGAAAAATCTTGGCAAAAATTTAGAAAACTATTATTTAATTTTACCAGTTTAAAGAATTCCAAAATATGTACTTTTGTTTAAAGATTACATAAAAAATCTAAATTAAGAAAGTGTTGACTATCCTATATTCTAAAAGATTCTCTAAGAATTTGAAGCTGTTGCTAATCAAAATAATAAAGCTATGGATAGTTTATTATCAAAATAATAAATTTTTGAATTGCAATAATAATATGGAAAACATGTAAAAATTTTAGAATTAAACAGACAATTTCTTAAAGAAGAATCACTTTAAATGTACTTTTCTGTTGAAAGTGAGGTTAGACCTGTAATTGTGTATTTTTTCTCTGATTTAATTTTAATAACAGAAAGAGATCAAATAAAATAAGGTTAAGTTTTTAGAACTTTTATTACCCTTAATCATTTAAGT
Organism: Paramecium sonneborni; assembly: GCA_905182985.1. NCBI lineage: Eukaryota > Ciliophora > Oligohymenophorea > Peniculida > Parameciidae > Paramecium > Paramecium sonneborni. The sequence goes on from CAJJDN010000065.1 coordinate 235,471, forward strand.
TAATGTAATAAAATGGCAGAAATGTATAATTATAAGTTTTTATATTAAATTAATGGATCAGATAATCATGTTACTTTTGTAGTATAAAGCTAAGATTCTGAAAAAGATTTAAAAGAATAAATAGATTTTGTGAATGGAATCATACAATAACTTTAAGAGAAGAAAGATAGAAGAAATAAATTGATTTAAGAAATTAAACCTGATTATGTACCTTAAGATGATTAGAGTAATTAATAAAATTTTGTTGTTACTGTATAAATTTAGGGAACTCAAGAATTACTTGATAATTCAAATAAAAAGTATACAAGATATGTCTTTGAAATTGTAATTAATAACATTATAACCTAACAAATTTATTTAAGATTTAGTTAGTTTAAATAAACATTAGAATTTGTTAAAGCCAAGTTTCCAAATATAAAAATACCAGAGATAAAGGAAACAACTTATTTTGATAGGAATGAAGCCCTTGTGGTTGATGTAACTAATTTTATTATTAAGTTTAGAGAAGAAAGATTTTAATGACAGAATTTTTATTATAACTTTTGAATTCAAAAGATTTTAAAGCAGAAAATCAGTATCAAAAATAAATTCTTAACCAATTAGGATTGCATGAAAACTTTTATAGTTTATTAAGAAAATTAAAGGAAGAAAAAGAACGAGAGTCTTAAAATTTATCAATATTGAGTTTAAGAGGAAATAAAAAACCTTTAACTACTTTGATTGAAAATAATTTTAAATAATAAGGTTTTAGAAATTTTTAATAATCAAATATTAATACTATATAAACATAAGTGAGTACTCCTAGAGGACCAATTAAACCTATGGGTGATTTACTTAAATAAATATAATAAACTGCTACTAAGAATGGAGAATAATAATAATCATAATAATAATAATAATAATAATAATAATCAGAAACCCAAGATCAATAATCAGAATAAAAATAAAATGTTAAAGGTTTGAGAGCTTCTAGTATGATAAATAGTAGGAAAGTATCTGCTTCATAATTACTTGCTGCTGATACTAGATGTAATTCTAGATAAGGATCTATGATAGCTCCATAAGATGGAAATCTATAATTAGTAAAAATTAAAGTTTAAATATTTCTAAATTTTAAACCTTTTGAATATGAATACTAAATTTGTAGAGAAACTGATGCTGAATAACTTAGAGATGAAGTGGCATTAGATATTTAACTTTAATATTCATATGATTTTAAACTATTCTTAATTGATGATTCAATTATTAAACCATTAGATAAAGATGAAAAATTGTGGAATTTATTAATCAAAACAGATGAAACTAAAGGTTTATTCAAAAAGGCATAAAATTAACCTTAATACAATTAAAAATTATTATAATTGAGAAAGTACTTATATGTGAATTGTGAGGAAGAAACAGAATTTTGTAAATGTGATCTAGTTAGATTATCATTAGTAAGTTATTAACTATTTGATGATATCACAAATTAAAGATTAATATTAGAATCTAAAAATCATGTTATTTGTGCAGCATTATATTTAATACTAAATAAATTTAAAAAGATAGATAGGAACAACATTCCATTCAACGATATTAAAAAAGTATTTATTAATTTTATTTATTCTCTTAGTTAATTCCATCTTAAATTTTTAAGTATATTCAATAAGAAACTTGGCTTAACTTCTTACCTACTATATTTGATAATTTCTATACATTGATCACAAATGAATATGCAGAAGATTAAAAAAAAGAAAAAGATTAGAATTTTAAGTTTTAATAATAAAATGCTAAATCCACAGTTAATAATGATTAGAATAATTAAATTACAGAATCAGACAATTCAGAAAATGCCATCACTCTTAAGACTGAAGCTCATTATGCTATGTTAATCTTTTTGGATATTTTAAAATCAACTAAATTTTTTGGTGTTACTAATTTTAAAGTATAAAGTGATAAGGAAACTTTAATGTATTTGTTTGAATTAAGTAAACACTATTGGTAAGAAAAGAAAAAATAAAATAAACTTTCTTCATCATATGCTATTGAAGATTGTCGTACATGGACATCATTTTATTTGTGTATAAATTATAAGTGTATTATATTTCTAAAATAACTGAATTCCTAACTAGAAATCTTAGAACTTGATTATGAAGAAATAGATTAAATTAGTTCATTACAAAAAAATTTGGGAATTTACATTTTCAATCCATAGACAAATAATTTTGGGATTCAAATTAATAAGAGAATTTGTTTGAATTTTGAAACAGAAAAGAGTTATTAGATTAAATAATTAATATAGACATATGACTAGATGCAAATGGAAAACCGTTAAGCATTAGAGCTTTAATGTGATGAAGAGTAAAATTTTAATGAGTTTTAATGAATATGAATAGTTTCAGGAATGCTATTTAGTATTACTTCTTCCTCTTTTCTAGTTAGTAGATATTTCTTATCCTCTATTTTCAGATTTAAGTTCTTTTTCCATTAAAGTAAGTTTTGCCTATAATAATATTTTCAAATAAAAACTTTAATAGAATTTATTAATAATTTATCTGCTGATTCTATATCTTTATAACATATTTTTCCTTCCCCTTTTGCTTCTATAATTTATAATTATTTGACTGCTTCAGATGCTAATTTATTAGCCTATTGCATCACATGTTAATTAGAGAATCCAGCCACTTATATAATTAAAATATTTAACCTTCATTTCCATCTATAATTTTTTAAAGATCAGTTTCTTCAAAAGTCAATTTGGGCTTTAATTTCCAATGTGATTTAATTTCATTTAATTTATTTTATTTAGGATTTCTAACTGCTAGCTAATATCCTTATTCTGGATTTGATTAACTTTATAGTCTATCTACACTCTCATGTAAACTAGGCTTTTTTATTATCCTTCTAACATCATTTAGATATTTATTTCCTATTACCTTAGGATTTTATTCTTCATTCTTTTCATTCTCTTTTATTTTCTCATAATATTCTTCCTATCTTATGTATATAAGAATTTTACATCAACACTTCTTTCTAGAATTTTACCATCTTTATCAAAAAATACTCCTTTTAATTTTACTTTCTTAGTCATTTCTATAAATTCATAAAAATTGATTTTATGATGTACTTTATTGATGATTTATTCTAATTCTTATTATTTCTCTGGACTAATAGATGGAATATAATCTTTTAGTTTATTTTAAAATTCCTATTTAGCTTATTACTTTGACTATTATTCCTTTAATAAATATTCTTTTTCTTTTTATTATTTAGATTATTCATCCTTAACTTATTTATAAGCTGATGATTCATAAGATGCTTAATAAGATAATTAATTATTTTAAAAAATTTTTTAATTTCTTACCTCTTCTTATGATTTTTTTCTCTTATCATAATTTTCTTCCCATTATTTTAAATCATTCATTCTAACTGGTTAATGAAGATCTCTAATTTATTTTAATTTAAGTTTATGTTCTTCTAATTATGGGTTTGTTATTTTTTCTTAGTATAAATTTTCTAATTTAACATGCAAAGGTGTTGTTCCTATGATTTATTTAACTTATTCATTTTATTTTATCAATTATTAAGATCTTTCTTATCTTATTTAATCCATTGATGCTATTTTATTCATAGCTTTTTCTTTTCTTTTTTAAATTAAATCTTATTCATTTTTTAATCTTATTTCTTTTTCTTATTTTTATAAAGATTCTAAATTATCAACATGTTATTTATATCTATTATTTCTTTATTCTTCTAATTTCTTTCTCTCAGTTTTTATTTTTTAAATCTAATCATTTTATTCTTTAATATGTTCTGGATTTTGAATTTAATTAATGTGTTATTTGAGAATTTAAGTTTAGTCAATTGAGAGAAAATTATTTTTATTAGTACTGAATTTCTAAGATTTTTAAGATAGAATAATATCAGTTTTCAAGAAATCCATATTACGTTCAACACTCAAAAGTCTTTTTTGTAATTCTCTTTCTAATTTTTACGTTTAAGTGTTTTCTATAACTTAGTCAGCAGTTAATTTTTTTCTTTGTTCTTAAATGAGTAATAAGTTTTAGGCAATCTCTTTTCTTAACTTATCTAATTATTTATGTTTTTTTTTCATCATATTTATCTTATCTTAAATTTTTTCTTATAATTAAAAAGTATTATTTTCGAGAAGATATAATGGTTTTGTATTTTAAATTGTAATAGTTTCTTACTTCAAAGATTAAATTACATTATCTTATGCTTCTTCAACAATAACATCAGCTAACTTAATAATATCATTAATTTACTTTTTGATTTTGTAAATCTACTTTTTTATATAATTGTGTAAAATAATCTTATAGATTATCTCCATTAAATGAATTTTATTATTCATCAAAAGATTATGAAACTACATTATTTGTATTATTTTAAATTAAAGAGAAACTCGTATTTCTATTTTTAAATTTAGTTTAATTATTTTTTGAAGCAGAAGTCAAAAGTTATTTTGAAGATTCATCATTATTCAATTTTTCTAAAAGTCTTTAAGTTTACTCTGGGACATATTTAGGTTGAATATTAATCAAAGTCCATTGTTGAATAGTTAAGAAAATTAGATTGATATTACTTGGTTATTGAGCTGAACATTCAATAAATCTAGCACCAATTTATGAAGCAAACTTCTTTCCCTCATCAGTTTAAACCTTTCTTTATTCTTTTAAATCTAATTTATTTCCTACTATAATCCAATAATCTATATTAGGATTTTATCTTGTGACTTCTAATTTACAATTAATCTACTAAGTACCTTTTTATAAAGTCTAAATATTTTAAAAACTTTGATAATCAGTTATATCATAAACTAATACAACAGCTGATGCATTCTTGAATTCAGCCAATACTTAATCTCTAAACTTCTCATTTCCAGATGTGTCAAAAATCTATTTTTATTTTTATTATAATACTTAAGCTTTTTAATTGCTATTACCAATTTCTATTTAACTATCTCTTTTTACTACTCCTATTGTTGGTTGAGGATCTACCAATTTGTTCTCTAAATATCTTCCTACTATTGTTGATTTCCCACTATTACAATCTCCAAGTATTAGTACTATGAATGGATGTTAGCTTTCCATTATTAGTTAACCAACTAAAAAATAAATATTGTATAATATAAGTATGTTAATATATTAAAAATTAAATATAATTCATCTCATCTAAAATTATCACTATGTCTACTCATTTATACCTAATTCAACCTTAATAAACTTTTTATCAAATTATTTCTAATATATCAGACAATATTACTTTTTAATTTATTAATTCTTTATCCACAAAAAAATAAACAAAAAATTTACATATCAAAGACTTAATTACATTATTGTGAAAAAAATGATATCTATTAAAAGATTCTCAATAATAAAATGAAGGTAGACATTTAAGAAGCTTTAAAAATTAGTATCAAGGATTAGAATAATCAACTTAAACCATTTAGAAGAGATCAGTTATAATTAAAAGCAAAATCTTAAAACAAACCAGAAATAGTTATTGAATAAATTAATACAGCATTTAAAATAGAAATTCTTAGTATCTAAAGAAATTGTAATCTTTAGAACATTATTTTTTTATGATATAAATATTAATTGGTTTACAATTAAATGATTAATAAATTAAATCTTATTAATATATTATATAAATTAAACAACTATTGAATAAAAAGATAACTATACTCCATAATTATTTGAACCTATTTATTTAGTAAACATTCTATTTATTTGTTAGGATTCTGTTAGAACTTTAAATCATCTTGATTAAATTATGAAATAAATAGAAATAGTTCTAATCACTTATTCCATCAGAAATCTAGAGAATTTTATTTTTTATTATTTACTTTTTTTCAAATTAGTTTTTGAGAAAGTCTTTTTCCTTTTATTATTATTAACATAAAAATCGTATTGAGACTATAAAAAAAAATTATTGGGTTAAAAAATTATTTCCAGAAATTTAGAAATCTCATGAACTTTTAATTTTGAGATAAGAATATATTTTAATGAGAAAATATTCATTATGAAATTGTATGTTAATTGAAAAAATTTAGTTTATGTGTATGGATTGGTAAAAAAATTTAAAACTTACAAATTTCTCAATAGATTTTATAAAAACTGTAAAATTTAAATAAATAATAAAATTTGCTTAAGAATAATATTGATTCTCAAAAATCTCCAAATGTAGCATATTCGCTTAAAAGTATTCTTAAATAACCATCATTGCTACGATATTTTGAATATATTTCTCCAACTTGGCTTTCTAATTAAGTAATTGTTTTTACCAGGTTTGATCAATCCAGAATTACTTACAAATAAATATATGCCATCTTATTTAGACAACTTTAAAGAGTTTCTTAGAATTTAAAAAAAGTGATAAAAGTGATCTGATTTACTCACCAAATACTTTTTAACTTTAGATCCATCTGAAAAGCGAATTTTAGATTTATCTGTGATTTCAAGAAAAATTGGGCTAAGTATAATTTGCGTCATTATTACACTCTATCAGGGTATTTATCAACAAAAGAGACTTAAATACTCTACATAAAATAATTAATATTGATATATCACTAAAGTAACTCATATTAAAAATTAAACTTATTAAAAATTCATATAATCTTTAAGTGAATCATTATGAAAATCTTATTCTAAATTGATTATAATTTGATTAAGTTAATTCATATATGAAAAAAAATCTTAGCAAATTAAATCTGAGTATTTTCTAATCAAACTTAAAAGAATGAGTTCTTATCTTAAACAAACTAAAGAGTTTATTTTATCTTTAAAATTCTAACCTTGTCTTGAATAATAAATGAATTGATCATTATTTAGTCTTTTTTTATTAATTTTGTTAATGAATATACTCGTATATCGTACATTCTAATTAAGTTTAAATAATTGAAAGTTTTAATAATTTAATTGAAGTAATTTGAGAGATTTTAAATTATCTTTTGGATATTAGATTTCTGATTCAGAACTAAAATTATGTTAGCATTCTTCATCTTCAGATATTTATCTGACATCTTCACTCAATTCATCAATTTATGTAATATGTTTTCTATTAATTTTTGGTTTATTTGGCATTTCATCATCAGAGAGTTCAGGACAAGAACTATCACTGTTACATATTCTTTTAGTATTTTAATATTTGTTTAATACTTGATATTTCATATCATTTTTGACTAATTATTTTATAACATGAATTCTTTCTTCTTTTTGTAATAATTTATAAATCAGTGGTCTATTTTAACAGAATGGCATTTATTTAGCTGTAAGATTTTGATAATTCACTAATAATGGACTTCCTATTTTATTATTGATAAAAAAAGAAAGGATACTAACACTATTAACAGCTAAATGTAAAGGATAATTTCCATTAATATTTTTGATATTCATTTTAAATTTGAATTTAGTTTGTTTTTTTTTATTAATATTTGCTATGAATCTAAGTGCAGTAAGATTAGATTTAATAATACACATTTGAATTAAAGATTATCCATTTTAATTTAATTTATTTGGATTAGCCTAACTTTGAAGAAGTAAATGAATAATCATTTCCATATTTACTTAAGTAATATTTAAGATTGCATTAGTAATAGGAGTCAATCCTTTACTACTATATCCATTACAATCAATTCCCAATTCAAGAAATTATTTGACTAAAGAAATTTATCCTTATTTGATAGATTCATGAAATGCATCAATTTCATTTTTAATAAAAATTTTATTCATTAAGCCTCCAATAAAATCCATTTTTAGTTTTTTGATTGCTAAACATAAAGGAGTTTCAGAATTATCAAAAAGATGCTAATTTTCTTGATAATAGGGTAAGATTAAGTCAAAGTAATATTTATCATTAGAATTTATAGTGGTATGAATAATTTTTTTATTTAGATAATTGTGTTCATTTTTGAATCCATACGAAATCAATAATTCGATTGCTTTATCTAAAAATTATCTAAATGTAATTTATTGTTAATTTGCAAATTATTTTATTGTTAAATGTTCCCATACATCATTTTAATTTATAATTCTCAACCAATCTAATTTTAATTAAATGAGATTATTCTGATAATCTTATTTAAGAAACTATAGCATATTAGAACTAGCATCTAATTGCTCTAATGATTTTAGATGAATAGACTTTAGGAGATTGTTTGATATGTTTAAAATCCTAAGAGCTTGATAATATAATGTAAAATACTTGAAGGGATATGAAATTCTTCAATAAAATTATTTTTTATTGATAGAGTAACTAAATTAGGGAATTATGAAACAATGTCTAAATTTGTAAGATTGTTAAAATCTAAAATAAGAGTAGATAGATTTTCCACTTTAATATCAAGTTGTTATAATTATAATCCTTATAGATTAAGAACTTTGAGATATTAAGAATCAAGAGGTTAATTTAATTTAGTTAATTTGATGGCATATTAAGGTGGTTATTTTTTGATTTTGTTTTTCATTATTAAATAAATAATTATTATTGATTCATATCTTAATATCAGAAAAATCAGCTGATTTGATAAGTGATAATCCTTATTCTGCAATAGGTAATTCTCTTTAGAGTTCATTAGCAGTTTAAGTATAGATATCAGTATCAACAGCATAAGTTTCATTTTCTAAATCTAATTATGACTTATATTATAATCTGTCAGCCTATCTTTAGATAAGGAATTGATTACAGTCTTCTAGTTTTTCTAAGAAATAAATATAAATAATAAAATACAATTAGTAGCTTAAAGATCAACTTGTGCTTAATTAATTTGTCTTTAGAATTCTCTATGTTCATCATCTAATTGTTCAAGTCTATCTTCGAATTCTTGAATATTGATTTATTCTTATTTAGTTAAATCATTCATGGCTTCAACAACTTAATTTCTAAATTCATTTAATGCCTCTACAATTTATTTTAATATTCCTTAATCACTAAAATTTTAATTTAATGCAATTTAGATTAAAGCTTAAACCATAGGTCCTTAATGAACACGATTCCATTATTTAGATGACAATCTCTTTAATGTAAATTTGATATTCTTAATTTATAATAAAGATGGATTTGATAATGAACTTACTAAATTGATAGCATCATCAACAGCATCAAGTGCATCATTGTCTTCTTCAATTTATTTAATGTAAGCTTCATGTTCTTATTCTCTAAGTAATGTAGTTTCATCTACGTTTTTTCTATTAAATTCATCATATTCAACAAGTGATTCAATTTTATTTCTTATTTAATCTCTTCTTGGAATTAAGAGATTATCTATAACATCTATCATTCTCGCTATATCTTATTCAGCATCCTATAATTATTATCCAACTTATGCCACATAAGAATTATGTTCATTTGTACGTACTTAAAATTTATATTCAACTTCATCTATATTAGTGTTAATATCAACTATCTATTATTATTATTAATCTTACTAATTCTTCTATTGCTTCAATCAATTCTGAAATTGGTCCTTATACTTAAGAATGAAGCATCACTAAATTTAAAATAGTCTTTCCTAATTTGCTACTATGAAGTTCTTCTAATTTCTTTGCATGACTTATTTTAGATGAGATTCCATATGAGATTGTCATTATCATGCATAATAATAATACTATTTTCATTAATATTAATTATGTATATCCGTTTTATCACATTAGCATCAAACTAAACTCAAAAGCAGGACTAACATCAATATGTTTATCAATCAACCCTTTATTTATCAAATTGCATAGCCCTTCTTTATAAATCAAACTCTCATAGATCCTTTTCCTTTGATTTAGTGGATTTTTTCGTATCTCTTTCGGAATTAATATTCTAGGCTTATTAATAGTTCCTTTTATTGGGCCCAAAGGTTTCAATCTTTATTATATCGGTTATTCTATCTCCTTTTCTTGCTCATTCCAAACAAACTCTCAAATTCAAATCAATCGCTTTACTTAAGGTAAAAATGTTTTGAATTCTTAATTGTGTCTCTCTACAATCCTTCTCTTTTCTTTATTTATCAACCATAAAGGGTTATAACATGTATTATCTTAACTAATTCCCCTTTTCGTTCTTTCACTTCTAACCTTCTTTTCAACTTATATATTTTTTTATTCATTTTTTCCCTATGTTAACTCCTATGAACATTTATCAACACAATAATTCAATTATTATAGTAAACTTGTCAACACCAATGGATCTTAATTATCTGCCATGAATGTTCTTAACTATTCCTATCTACTCTTACTAAACATTATCAGTTATTTTATTTAATTACTATTTTTCAATTAAATTTATATATTTATATTTTATAATGATTATTTAACTACTATTTTTTATGACTCATGCTAATCTCATTCAACAATCTTATTCTATTCAAAATCAAGATCAAGCTGTCATTCATTTATCATTCATTAAACAATTTACCACTAATTATTAATTTGGTGACTTAAATTTCAATCTTAGTATTCAAGCTAATCATTAATACACTTTACTTTATATTCCAGATTCATCTTCTAATGAATATTATTGTGTTGTTCTTTTAAAATCAAATTATTAAGATTGCTTTAAATAAATCATTTTCATTTAAGATGATGAATAATCATGTTAATAAAATGTAACAACCAATCTACAATATTATATTGATGGAAATTAATCCTATTTGTCAAATCTAATTTGTAATCGATTTTAAAATTTAACTATTTCTAATTTCCATTATAAAGTTAAAATATCTGAATCATAAACTCTTATCACTCCAGCCCTTATTATATTAAATAGATTTGTCACTTCTAAAGAAGGACTTTAAATTAATTTCTAAATGAATTTTTAGGTACTCTAATTAGAGTTATGAAAATAGTATGAAACTAGCAAGGCAGATTATGAAGCAGTTATAATTTTAGGGATTATTTTAGTCTTAATTTTATTAATACTATCTTTCCTTTTATTTTTATTTTGTAATAGATATAAAGAAATTAAAAAATAAATTAAATATCAAGATAATGTTTATAAAAAAATCAAAGAAAAAAATAATTGATAGAATTTTGTTTATTATAGTATTTAATATAAATTCACACATAATTATGATGTACTCATAGGTTTATGTAGTTTATTAATATTTTTATGAAATTTATTGAAAATTAAATTAGAAATTTTTATGGTAATAAATTTAATTAATGAATTATTACATGTTAATAAATGATTGGGAGTATTTTTCTAAGAAATGGAAAGCTTATATCATAAGTTATTACTTCTGTTAAATTATAATATTTTGATAGTAGATTTCAACTTGTTAAGTTTTAGAAATTTAGTTGCAAGAATAAAAATGCTGATATAATAAATTATGATATATTTTGCAATTTACACAGTATAGTCTATTCACAAATTCAATATCTTCCAGATAAATAGAGTCTATTTTATAAATATCTTATTCTTGTTGTCAAAGGCGGTTATTTTAAATAAGGGGAACTTAGGGATGATTATGGAGGAGTAGCTTTGTGTACTATTTAATGTAGATTATTTCTTTATGGAGTTTAGAGTTCATCAATTTATGTTTTCAAAGGTTTTAGTAGTAATCTGGAATGGCTACTGGAGAGATTATTTTAATGTCTTATTTTAGGAAGCGATAACTGATAGTGATTTGAATGAGATTCTATATCATGCAGTTTATTGTTGAGATAATTGACAATTGATTATCGCTATTTGTGTTTAAAATCAATCATCTAAACTTGCACTGGCTAGATCGGCTTTACTCATAGAATTATGATTTTACTTCTAGATAAATAATCTACTGATCTTATTGAGGTGGTTCTTTTGGTGGTTCAAATAATTTAGTCTTCATTCTAATTATCTTTTTCATAATCACAGGTTTTTTCTTTCTTTAGATCACTAATTTTTGCATCCACATAATAACATAAACAGCATTTTTAAATTTCTGTTTAAGTTTATTTCTTCTTTCTCTCATTATTCCATGCATAACTGGACTAAAACGTCTATACTTCTTTTTCATATGTTTCATTTTTTAGGATTAATGTCCACAATCTTTACAATGACAACTTTTGTTATTTTCACATTCCCCTTCTGATTCGCTTGAACTTATATTAATTTAAAAATTCAACCTAGTTGAAAGAGCATATTCTAAACATTTAGATGAGATTGGCTTTAACTTCTAATGAAATGGATGTAGAGCTTTTGCATGCTTTAATTTTTATTATTCCTATATTTCAGGTTTGAAACAAATAGTCTTATGTCTTTAAGGTAATAATATGCGTTATTTGCTTCCAGGAAGTGAATACATATTTTTTATTATTATTTAGCTAAAATTTTAATAAATGTTTCTTTTTGAAATCATTTTATATTTAATAAGCAATCATTATCAAATTATTTATTATTTTGTTTTCACTCTTTAATAATATAAAGAATATTAATAAAGAATTCAAATTTATTAGATAGAATTTTATATGTAAGAATATGTATTTACAATAATTATATAGAAAGTAATTTATAAACTTAATTTACTTTTAATTCATATTTATATTAAATAAGCTATATTTTCTTTTTTTATATAAACTTGGAATTATAAAAATAAAGATGGTCAGAATAGTCAGTATGGTGTATAAAATAATGTAAAAATAGTTAATTAATAATCATTTGGTGATTTATATAATTGTAATTTTAGTAATTCTAATAATAAAATAATATTATGAATAATATTTTGAAAATCATAATACTATATGATTTTTTAATATATTTTATTATAATAATGCATAATTCCTTAACAAAAACTCCTTAATCATTTTAGACATCATATACTAGACCTTAAACTGCACTGACTCATACAAAATAAATATTGTACTATATGATCTTAGAGTTTAGAATGTCTTAAGCTTCTGAAGATGGTCTTGATACATCTATAAAAAATAATAAATATACAAATCCAACCAGTCTTACACCTCGAAGTTTAAAAAAATTATAAGAAAGAAAAAGAGTTGAAGGGATAAGTAAATCAGAAGCAGGGACTTGTAATTTGAGAGTTAAGAATGATTAGGCAGAAATAGATGGTCCTGAAGATTATTTTGATAAAGAGCTCAAAATAAATGTTGATGAATATGATAAATTCAGAAAGAATTTTCATCGAATTGTTTTTGATGCTTTTGGCAATTATATATATACAAAACCAGAGGCTTTAGATGATGAATTAAAACAATAAGTTAATGTAACTAATCTTTCCTTTTACATAAGAGTGCATTAAACACCAAAACAAAAGTAACATCAGAAAATTTGTAAAGAAAACTGATGCTTAAGACTTAAAGTTTTTAACCTAGAAAAATTATAGATGGACTTGTTAAAAATGCTTCTGAAATTGCTACTATGAATCCAAGAAGAAAAAATATTATGGATATTAAATAAAGAGCAGAATAAACATTACATCAAATGATTTAAAATGTTGCTAAAGATAAGATACTTGCTGAATCTAAAGCATTATTACATGGCATCAGTTAATAAATGCTTAATTAAGTAGATAAGTTTATTAGAGAAAAGTATTTTGTTTTATTAAAATTAGTTCCGAACTTAAAGATCAATTAGAAATGGCAAAAAATAAAATATTTGAATTACAATCATCTAATGAAAGTCTTAACTTTAAAAATTAATAATTATAAAAAGAATTAAAATAATCTAAAATTCAACTTGATGATATTAAAAGGGTTAGTGTAGATTTAGAAAAGTTTTTACCAGAATATAGAATCATGACTAAAAAATTTGTAGATTTATCAGCTGATAAAATTATTGATAGATATGAATATTTTGAAAATACTGTCTTAACTCTTACTAAAAAAACAGCAGATCTTGAAGAAGATAAAAGATTTTTAGAAAAATCTTTACAATAATAAAAAAGAGAATTTGAAACAAAATTATAAGATTTGTCCATGTATAAAGTATAATAATAATCTAATCAATTACAAAATTAAGATTAACCAAATAAAGAACTTGAATAATATAAAGAAATGTACATGATATTATTTAAAAAAATCATGAATGTTTATTGTAATTGGACTACAAAAGCAAAAGCTCTTCTGCCTGATAAAATAGATGATGGACCAAGAGCTAATTTAGTAGATCCTATTGAAATGTTATCTAATTTAGAAAAAATGATTTAAATTTCATCTAATGAAAAACTTTAAGCATATCTTAGAAAAGTCATTGTTAGCGCCAATTTATTATAAAGAAAGTATTTTCCTGAAGAAGTTAACCTTAAATTTGATCCTGATAAAATTTATGATAGATTAGTTAAATATATTGATAATCAATCAAGTGTAATTTTAGGATATTAAAATAGAGAAAAAGATTTAAAAAAACAATAAAGAAATGTAAATAAATATAATTAATAATCTAAGTTTAAACAAGAGGATGAACATTAAGCTTTAAAAGATATCATTTCTTCTGAAAAAGTAACAGAAATGATAAAAAAAGATTAAAATAGTATAAGTTTAATAAGAAAGAGATTATTTTCAAATGACTCTGGTGCATAAGTAGATCCAGAAAAGGTTGTTGAAAAATTATTAAAATTAATTGAAACTTAGTCCATATAAATAAAAAACTTTGTTTCCAAGGAAAAATTTAACTAAAGATCACTTAAATAATTAGTATAATATACAATTAAAGTAATTTTTAGTTAAAAACAGAAGATGATAATTAAGATATTAATGAATTCATAATAAATTTTGAGTTGGAAAAATGATTAATTTATATAAATGTATTTTACATTTAATTAACTATATAGTAATAGTAATAATCATAACAGATCAAGTTTTATTTTGAACATATTGATTTCTTTTTGTCTCTTTTCTATGACCTTATTTATTTTTTTGATCTTAGTTGAGCATAATTTTTGAGACTATTTTACTGCTCTTTTCATTTATTTTATAATATCAAACATCTTTATGCATATCTATTATTATGCACTTCCTTCTATACAAACAGTATTTGAAGTCTCAGAAAGACCTTAACTACTAGAAGTATCACTGTCATGATATTCTTCTTAATTATTTATGAAATGTTTGATAAGAGTAAAATATTCGAGATCTTTCTTTTATTCTAAGGTAAGCTCATAGTATTTTCTTAAGGTATTTAATTTAGACTCTGACATGGGTTTGATTTATTCAACTTTGTGAATATGATGATTATTCATAAAATAAAATTATTTTTCCTTTCTTCTAACAATATTAACTTATGAACATATAAGAACTTTTTAGAATGTCATTCGAAAAAATTCTAAATTATACATATTCAAATTTATCAAATTATATAAATTATGTTTATTATATCAGTTGATTTTCTAATAATGTCAAATTATCAAGCCATCTGAAGAACTAACTTATTTCTCTGTCAAGTATAATAATTTATTTTTATATATAATTTGGAACATACTATTTATTTTCTTATTTTGAATGCTAAATAAGCTAAATTCAATAATGAATGATGCGAATCTATAAAGATTATCTTTTGCTGATTCAATTTTTTTTAATATGATTACATTGTATCTTTACTTAATTTATGAAAACTAAGAGCAAAAAATTTTAATTTTACAATTCCATTAAAATATATTAATCATAATCTAATATATCAATAGATTTTTTGCTGTGTTTTCGTCTAAAGTGATTAGAAATACTTAATAATTATTATTTTATCAAATCCCTACATTCCACCAAAATGCTATCTTAATAAGCAATTAAAAATATACTAATTTGATTTTTAATATTTTGAATTTATATATTCATAAACATAAAAATTTAGAATGAAAATAAATTAGTAAAAATATATATAGATTATTTTATAATTTTATAATTCGATTAAATTCATTAATTTAATAAATTAATTGAATAAAAAAGGGTTGTCAACACGAGGACTTCCCAAGCGGTCCCCCACCTTAGTACTAACCTCGCCTTAAGCCGCTTAACTTCGGAGTTCGAATGGGATCCGGTGCTTTAGGCTTAGTATGGCCGACAACGATATATTATTATTGTTTTCGCTTTTAAATGTCTTTAATTAGGAAAACATAATTTAAATACTCAAATTAAAAATTTTAATATTATTATATGAGAATGAGCATCAATAATAAAAGTTAACTAAAATTCAATTATTTATAATATATTAAATATCCAATAATCATTCAATCAATGATTTATACAAAAAAATTAAAGGCTAAAATATTACAAAGAGATATTGGCCTAAATAAGTCCAATTTAGATCATCAATTAAAACCTCTTCCAACTCTAATTTTTAATAAATTAAATAAATTACTAATTATATATTATAATTGATTGTTTTATGATAATCCTATAGAGATTTAATATCCAACAATAAAGAACCAATTTTTAGGTCTACTTTCATTCATTTCTAAATCTTAATTTAACTGTATCCATTGGTTAATAATTGTTAATGGTTTCATTGAACGATGATTATTGAGATTTCCAAAACATTACAAGATCTATGACTACACTTTCCAAAAAGGACGCTTTAATATAGCGTAGTTTATCATCGATATTAATATCTAAACAATTTTATTAAGGTTGATTCAGATTGGCAGTAACTTTTTATTCTTAAATCCCTGTACTAAAGTTAATATAATTAGAATTAGCATAAAATTAATATAAAAATTCAAATTTTTAACATTATAGTTTAATGTCAATTCAAAAAAAGTCATCAAAAATAATCAGACAAGGAAATGAACCTTAGAAATACTAGAATATGTATTATGAAGTTCAACTTCCTTATTTTAATCCTTCATCGAACTCAATATTTGCTAATCAATTATTAAATAATCCATCATTTATGAATATATATTAATTAGCAATAAGTAGCTATCTTTAAGGGTAATATAAGTAAGCTATATTTTTTGCTGAGAAATTATTATGCTTAAATCAAGATTAAAATACTTAAGCATATTTGGTATTTATGCTTGGAATTGTAATATTATTTACTATAATAATTTTAGTGTCATTTTGCAAATGCCGAATATTCAGGAGTATATAATTTGTTTTTAAAGTACAAATTAACATAAGGTGATTTCGGAGTCTTAGCAGCAAGAGCCCTATACGCCAATAAGTAATATGAATTGGGAATAGAGATATTACAAGATTAAATAACATCATAAAGTGATTGGATAAGAGGATAATGTTATGAAGCATTAGAGAATAAATAATTAGCAGTTTCAAATTACTATGAGTGTTTATAAAAGACTCCAACAAATGTGAGAGTGTTTTAATAATTAGTAGATTCATATTTAATTTCTTCAGATGAGAAGGAAAATCTGATACAATAAATATAATTAAATTCAGATGAAGCCTGGTTGAAAGATTATTATGTGAGCAAAACAATAAATAGTGATATTGGGAATTAGAAAATGGCAGATCATTTATAGGAAGAGAAAAGGAAAATAGCTTAGCAATTATAGATTGTAGATAAAGTGGAAACTTAATAAATGAAACCATCACCTTTAAGAAGTCCCTATATAAGAAAGGAGGAAATTCCAATTCAAAATGATTTAGTTTATGTAGCTTTAGAAAAGAAGAATAATATTGATATATTGAATGTTAAAGCAAAGAAGGCATATTATAGTTATGATATTGCATCTGCATATGATTGGTCATTAAAAGCAATAAAATAAGATCCATTATATTTTGATGTGATTCCAACATATGTTTCATGTTTATTAGAATTAGAATAAATAGCAGAATTATATTATTGTGCTCATAATTTGATAGAAAACTATGCATCAAATGCTTTGAGTTGGTTTGTAGTTGGAGTATACTATTTTTCAACAAAGAAATATGAGGTGGCAAGAAAATAATTTTAGAAATCTATACAATTAGATTAACATCTCATATATAGCTGGATAGGGTTGGCTCATTCTTATGCTATTTAAGATGAATCTGATCAAGCAATGTCTATATATAGATCAATCACTCGTTAATTCCCTGGTTGTTATTAAGCTCATGTTTATATTGGGATGGAATATTTAAGGACAAATAATTTGTAGACAGCAATCTTGTCTTTATAATAGGCTAAGGATATCAATCCGACAGATCCTATGATATAAAATGAACTTGGAGTTATTGCTTATAAATAAAAGAAATATAATGAAGCCAAAGATGTATAATATAATTTAAATTTAGTATTTTTTAAATGCTTTAGTGTTCTGTCAAAATTCTAATCATAAGATTCGAGAATCAGCACTTTAGAATTTGGGACATACTTTTAGAAAATAAAGGGAATATAAAAATGCTATACTTATTTTCGAAAAGTGTATTTAGGTATTTAAATTTAATATTTTATAGTTAAACTCAGTATCTCCATAAATTTTCTTTGGATTGGCATTTTCATATCATTTGAGTGAGTTGCCAAATAGTCTTAGTAAGGCAATTCATTTTTATCATAAATCTTTGTCATTAAAATCAGACTAGACTTTTGTTTAGGATATGTTAAGTAAAGCATTGTAAGAGGCTGCAGATATGGGATTGTCAGAATATGTAAATTGAATCTATATAGTAAAAATATATAATAAATTATATAAATTTAAAGATTTAAATCAATAAAATATGGGTGATAATCCAATGGATGTTTTTAAGGAGGAAATGGAAAATGAGGAAGTATATCTAAAAGTCAATGCAATGCATAGAATTAGAGTAATTGCAACTCTTTTAGGAATAGATAAAATAAAGTCTGTACTTTTACCATATTTTGAAAGTAAATATATGATAATAAATTAAAAGCTTTAATGAAGAAAGAAGATGATGAAGTCTTATTTGCAATGGCAGAAGAATTAGGCTATATTGCGTATTTGAATAGGTTAATTTTAGTTAAATAATTCAATAATAATCAATATGTTTATTACCAATTTTGGAATAGTTGGCTGGATTTGATGAGACTGTTGTACGAGATTAAGCAGTCAAATCAATTATAATTGTGTGTGGCTATTTAGGAGATAATGAAATTTCTAATAATGTTGTTCCTATGGTAACAGTTTTTGTATATTGTTAGATTTTAAAATTAGCATCAAATGAAGCCAACTTTACTTGTAGAGTTTCAGCTGTAAATTTAATGTGTCCTATGTATGCAAGATCTGGAAATTAGAAAGAAAAATTGAGATAGTATTAATTATTAGATAAAATTTTTAAGAAAATTTAATGAATTATGTAGTGAAGAAACACCAATGGTTCGAAGAGCAGTTGCATCTAAAATTGGTGAGATTGCATAATTTATGGATAAGAATCATGTTATTGAAGTTTTAATAGCTGTTTTGAAATAATTATGTTAAGATGAGTAGGATTAAGTTAGATTATTATGTATGGAAAGCATTATGAATATTGCTAAGATTCTAAATATTAATGAGAATAAAACAAATATCTTACCATTGATAATATCTTCAGCCGAAGATAAATCATGGAGAGTAAGATTAGCATTGTCAAAGATATTTGCAGAGGTACTAGTTTTAAGATTATTATATAGTTAGCAGAAGCAGTAGGCAAGGAGATTGCTGACTCTTCATTAATTTAGATATTTTCTAATTTATTAAAAGATCCTGAAAGTGATGTTCGAGTAATAGCAGTTAAAAGTTTGGCTAAATTTATTAAGTATGTATCTCCAGAGAAACTTACCCTAATAATTCCTTTACTATAATTATTAGCTAAAGATGCATTTGCATAAGTGAAATGTATGTATATAATGTTGATAATACTAAGAGAATGCTTGTTTAGTAATTGGATAGATAGCTACAATACTACCTCGTGATAATAGTTAAAGCAAATTACAATCATATTTAATTGAATTAATGGGAGATGATAATCAAGATGTAAGAAAGAATGCAGCATAATCAGTTGGAGTATTCGCTGCTGCTCTTGGTCCTGATGCAATAGGATAATTTATACCTCATTTAAAAAAAAGTATGGAGGATCCAAAATGGAGAGTTAGAAAAGAAACAATGTAAACTGTTATTCAATTAGCTTTGTATTTATAATTTATTATTTAAGAACAATTAAAAATATAGATGTCTTTTTAAAATAATTAGAACCTGTTTATGTTTTGTTTTTGAAGGATAGAGCTGCTGAAGTGAGAACAATAGGTTTATGTAGATTGAATGACTTAATTTAAACTTACAAAATTGATTGGGCATTGGGAAGCTTTTTTTCTAAATGTTTAGAAGTTCTTAATAAGGATACTGGATTCTTGTACAGAATAAATGCCTTATATGCAATCTAACATATTGGATAAGTGGCTGATGGACCAATGATTTAAGATAAATTATGGCCTATTGTTCATAAATGTTTAAAAGATAATGTTCCTAATATTAAATTTGTTAGTATTAGGGTGGCAAAATCATTATCAAAAAGGATTGATCATCAAGGAACACTAAATCAAATAAAATAGTATACTTTTTCATATTAATATAGAGCAATAAATGAATTGATTGATGATAATGATAGAGATGTTAAATTTTATGCCTAAGAAGCTTTACAATATTGAAGTTATACATAAATAATATAATTAATAAGTTTTTATACATTGTTTTAATATAATCAACTCAATGAGTAGCTGATTAGTTATTTGGTGCTGTGAATGGTCTTCTTTATTCAAGAAAATCATCAAATTCTCCATCTGCACGTCTTTTCTATAAATACAAAATCTATACCTATTATTAAGATTTGGTCTCTATTAGGCTGCTCTTAATTGTCTCATTACATTCATTACAATCTCTGCTGTTCTCTCTATACTTAATTACTTTCCTGCTCCTAATTTAGCCTTTTCATCCTTCACCAATTCACTTTTATATTTTATCATATATATAATACCTTATGTGATCAATTACTTAATCTTCAATAGCTTGACCTCCATTCTTTCTTTATTCATAAGCTTCTTATTGATTAGCTAAATATTAATTCCAAACTGTATATGTAAACAATTAATATGGATGAGAATTGTAAGATACTAATTCAAAGTCTCTATCAATTTAATCTACCATTCTTCTTTCACCACCATGTTTAATTTGAGTCACTTAACATTCAGCTATGTGTGGTACTATAAAAAATGTTCTCAAACCCATCTAAAATAATTCCTCTAATTCTTTGTTACCAAAGAAATACTATTTACAATGTCTTGAGATCTTTCTGTATGAATGATAAGCTATAAAATTTAAATTTATTTCATTACCTCTCAAAAATGAATTATGATCATAACGACATCTAATACCAATTGTGAATTCTGAACTTGATGGTCTAGGAGCATTAAAATTTTTAGGATGCCAATTATTTTTCCATCCAGCTCTTGTCCAGAAAAATGACTTATTTCTAATCTTATAAACCATAAATTTAATATCTTTTTTATATTAAAAACTTTCTAAATTAACCATTCAAATATACATGTTTCATTATTTATTCACTTCTTAATTCTTCTCCTAAATCTACTTCTATATTTTAATGTTATTTTATTATCTAATTTGCATGCTCATATTCTCCAAATTAAAATTATTATGTTGGAATTATATTTTAAGAAAATTAATTATTTTTTTATTATGTTGTCTGAATATTGTTTAGAATTTGAAGATCATAATCGCTCTACTTTTACTTTGAGTAATTTAGAATTAAAAAGCCACTATGAAGAAAGTTATTCAAGAATTGACCAAGAGAATTAATAATTTACTTAAGTCTCAAAACAAACTTAAAAAGGAAATAACAAAAATCATTAAGAAGCAAAAAATGTCCCTAAAAATATGGGAGTATTAATCAAGAATTACTTTAGTAATTATAACTTTAATTTTAGTCAATAATTATAAAGATGTTGTTAGATAGAATATTACTATAAAAAAGTTCATTAGTAAAGTTAATAATAAAAAGAATTATACTCGTAAAGATTTAAAGGTCCTTTTTTCAAATGAATAGGCAAGACTTTTATGCAAAGAATACCTTTCTAGTTTTTAAATTATTTAGGATATACTGATGTCTACTAAAATTGGAGATTCTGAAATTATCCTGAAATATGTTAAAAAATTATTCATTGGAACTCAAGATCCCTCTTCACTCTCCAGTCTAAAATATTCAAGCAAAGAATTATGATTTCTGTATTTTTTAATTATTGATACTTAAAATTTAGTAATTTTTATTAGATTTCCTTAATGTATAAAGTTTTAGATATTATCAATGGCTGGAACATTGTAATACCTTGTCATTTTGCAAAAATTCTCATAAATAAACAATTCTACTCTAAATTCTTCATAATCAAAATATGAAATTAAAGATAAGTCTAAAGTACACACTAAGTTAAGGAGACTTAGAATCGTAAAAAAAAGAGGTGGAAACTTTGGGTTTTTAATAAAACATATCTCTAGCACAAGAACTAACAAAAATTAATATTTCTACAATATAATGAGTATTTTTTAGGGTTGTCATGCTGATTGTCCATAATTAATCATAGGTTTAGACCATGTTTGGTTAAATTATTTGTTGCTCAGAAGAATTGTGTAGTTATTGTTAAATTACATCATGAAGGTTAATTTATAGATGAATGAAAATAAATAAAATTAAGAGGTTGTTTAGAAGTGTAAGTTAATTTATCTACAGGATGGTTTGGCAGTTCAAATTTTATGAATAAAATACATGATCATTTGCTTACTTTTTTAAAATTAATTTTTAAAGATTTTAATTAATGGGAAAGAAAGAAAAGGGAAAGCCTAATCCTTTAGGTGAAGTAAGCAGGGACTATACAATAAATCTTCATAAAGCTGTTCATAAGGAAACTTTTAAAAGAAAGGCACCTAGAGCAGTCAGTCATATTGTTAGATTTGGTAAAAAGTGAAAGGATTGTTTAGCTTAGAAAAATATGTTAACTGATGATGTTAGAGTCGATCCATAATTAAATGAAGCTATTTGGGCAAGAGGAATTCGTAATTTACCAAGAAGGATTAGGGTTAGATTACAAAGAAAGAAGAAGGAAGAAGATGATGGAAAAGGAAAGTATTACACTCTTGCATAATATGTTCCAGTTGATTCATTTGACAATCTTAAGACAGAAATTACAAAATAATGATGATTAACATAAGTTTATTAAAATATTCAAATAAATTCATATCATAAATTTATGTAATCCTGGTAAACTTGTGCATTATCTGGTGAATTGATAGAAACACCAGTAATATCTAAAGTGAGTGGACATATCTATGAAAAAAGATTGATTGAGAAGCATATCGAAAGTACAGGTACATGTCCAATAACAGGAAGACCTTTGAATATAGATGATCTAATAGAAGTATAATTAAAATTTCAAATATAAAGGTTAAAGTAGCTAAAGTTTAAAAACCTAGACCAATTACAGCTACATCAATACCTTCATTGCTTTCACTTTTGTAAAATGAATGGGATGCTTTATTATTAGAGCAATTTTAATTGAAACAACATTTGGAATAAGTAAGACATGAACTAACACATGCTCTATATTAACATGATGCTGCATGTCGTGTGATAGCAAAACTCATAAAAGAAAGAGATTAAGCTAGAATAGAATTAGCGCAATTACAACATAAATTAAATAATAAAGTAGAAGTAGAAACTAATAATATTCCAGAAAAATTACCTACTAATTATATTTCTGAAATAGAATAAAATGCAATAAAATTAACAAGTCAAAGAAAATTATTGAGAAAGCAATAATCTTACTTTGATTAATTTCCCAGTCCTTAAGTATTCTTAACATATATTTTAGATTTTGTCTAATTATGAAATTAAATAATAATATACTTAGACATAGGGTAGTACTTCATTAGACATCTAATCAAATTATATGGTAGTAGGAGGTTAAACTGGTTTAGTTTCACTTTATCATTCTTAAGTTCTTGTTTATTAAAATCAATAAAATAATCAAAGAATTAATTCAATCAAGTTTTTCACAACAGATGAACACATAAGGTTTGTCTCATCAAATTCAGATGGAGATTTAATTCTTTATTAATTCAACACAGAAACTATTTAAGGTGTTGTAACTTCCACTATAAAAGTTGGATAAAATATTACTAGTTTAGCAATACATCCACTTGGCTTCATTGCTATTCTGGTCACCTTTGAAGGATTACTATTATTTTATGATTTAAGATCTGGTTTATAAATAAGTAAAGTTACTGATTTTGAAGGTTAATGTTAATTTACATCTATTGCTATTCATCCAGATGGATTATTAATAGCAATTGGTTAAGCAAATTCATTAATTAAAATTTGGAAAATAACATCTGGATAATTAGTAGCCTAATTTGAAGGATAAGAAGTATATCAATAGAATAAAAATCTTAGGGATCTATAAATTAGGTTACTTTCTCTGAAAATGGAGTTAATTTAGCATCAGCCACTTAAACTGAAGTCTTTCAATGGGATCTAAGAAATCCTGGTTAATTTTAAAAATTGTTGGAATCATAAAAAATAAGTTATTATTCTATTATATTATTTAGGTAGCATTTCTTATGATACTTCAGGTGCCTATTTAGCTGTAGGGGAAAATAAAAATATACATATGTTTGATATCAAAAAGTAATAAGAGTTTTTCAAATTCGAAAGTCATAGAGATATTGTGACTGCTATTAAGTAAGATTTTTATTTAACGTAGATTTGCTGAATTTAATAAAAATATATATAGTTGTAGTTTTGATAAATAAATCAACATCTATGGTAATTGAAAAGAGTTTTTAATTATATAAATATTATATTATTAATTGTTAAATATTTTTCTTTAAATTTGAAAATCCTTTCTAAATCAAATTTCCTCTTATACTTTTGTTATAGCTAATTTACAATATCATAATCAAATTTGTATCTTAACATATGTTGCGTGAACTATTTTTAAATATTTTAAAGATAATTAACTCTTTAATTATTTTTTTTATGATTGCTCCCAATTATTTTAGATAATAATTATCAATAAATGATATGATTTTGATACATTAAAATAAGATAGAAAGAATTAATTCTTTAATTTTAACATACAATATTGATGAATTTAAATAAATACATCATTAAATAGAAAATCAATTTGCTTGCTATTTTAATAAATTTTAACAGCAAAAATATTATTTAAAATTAGAGAATGAAAATTTCTATAACACTCTACCTATTAAAGAGATAAATCTGAGTTTAATTTTCAATATACTACGAAGACATGAGAGAATTTGAACTTTATTAATAAAATTTGATTTATTTTGAATGATTAATCAGAATATAATGATGAAAGAGTAGGATTTAAAATAATGAAATTCAATTCAAATTTAGTGAATTATTGATTAAAAAAATAAAAAAAATTGTTTCTGTAATAATGTGCTGTCATGATTATGATATTTTTTAAGTTGTTTTTATAAGTTTAAAATTAAAAATAGAACATTTGTATTAAAATGTTTGAATATTTTAAAAAAATTTGAAATAATATTTCAATAAATTTTATTATTGTTTTGATTTTGAATGAATCCTTTTTCAAAAATAAAAAAAATGCTGAATATTTTAATGAAACAATTTATATAATAATATTTATTAAGAATTTATCTTATTAAAAGGACTTAATTTAATTAAATATGGATAGAAATATTTTGTGTTTTGTATAATAACATTCTACGTTGAATTTGAACAAAATATTCTGAATAGAATGATATTCATTATCTTATAACTGTTTTAGTTAAAAAGAAAATGAAATATGATAATAATAGAGTTTGTATCCTTGAGAGATAATATAAAGAGTTGGAATGAATGATTATGTATTTTTGTATATTTGTTTATTTATTTATATTCATTGTTGAGTATTAAACTAAGAGAGAGGAGATTGTTGATTATTGAAGACAATTTTTGATTCAGCAGACTCTGAAGCAAATTCTCTAAAAATAAGATAAATTGTAATAATACCTGTCATATATATGCTTTTCTGAATCAGAGGAGATGCTACTCTTAATATCAGAACAACTTTCTGATGAATAATACTCATTTTAAATTTCTATAATATTAACGTTGAATAGTACATTCACACTTTTTAATAGCTTTGGCAAAAATCACTGAGCGAAGACTATCATAGCCGAATGATGAATGAAGAGACATTTTATGTTTTTACAATTGTATTAGAAAATATTTAATGGATTTCGTTTTTAACTACATTGGTTTTAAGTTAATTAATACGAAGTAAGAATAGCATCATAATTATTATGTGATCAAATAAATTCATTAATATAAAATATTTTTTACAGTTAAAGAATGAACCTTAGTTATGATTTAGCAACAGTCACAAATCCAGTAGATGATGTTCCTCCATTAGGATTATCAGTTTGTCAATAAGTTTATCTAGAATTGGCAATGTTAGGACTTATAGCAATTCCATGGATAAGTTTGAAATTTTAATAATGAATAGCTCTTTCTATAACAACATCTTCATTGTTAAGTTTGTTAACTTACATGATGTTAATAATTCTAGTGATATATTTTTATATTTTCTTTATGGCTTAAGGAAAAAGAGTTTTGGAATTTTACATGGCAGGTATAATAAATAAAATAATGAGGGTGAATTTATCTTCAAAAAGGAGAATACATAACTTTTGATTTTATCGACACTAATAACTTTTATATCTTTTTTTACTCTCACTATTCTATTTCTCTCTACATAAAACACTAATATTTATAAATCATACTTTGATGAATAAAATACATCTTATATGGTATTATTTATGGTATTATTTGTAATTGGTCTAGGAATATTGGAGGAATATTTTTGGAGAAGTATATAATGATTTTAAATATATAGATTTTATGATTAAAACACTTCCATCTGGATGGATTGCAGCATTATTTGTTGGTTTACATTTTGCATTACTTGTAATGATGATAACTAGTTCAATTGTAGAATGGCAATATTGTGTTTTATTAGGAGTATTATCAATTGTTTGGCATATGGTTATGGTTTATGCAAGAAAAGTAATTTAGTATCATTTAAGTTTAGTTACTTAAATTTTCATCAGTCTTGGTGTATGGAATTGCTGCAAGATTTGGCATCTACACTGCATTCTACATATTATTTTTGAACATTAAATTAGGTTGATTCATTTAAACTTAATACATAAAAATATATATTTTAAAATCAATTTGCTTTTTTTTATTTACCTTTTTAGTTTTATATTTAATTTATTTTACTTTTTTACGTAATTTAATTTTCATTTCCACAAATATTCAACAATTATGGTTATGATTTAACTATTGCACTGCTATTTTTTTTACCTACTCTTGTTTGTTACATAATTTATTATTATTTATCTTAATTACAAAAACAATGTATTAATAAAATTATTGTTATAACTGCTGCTATTGCTATAATACAAAATAAACTTAAAAATAGATTTTTTTATAATTAATTTAATTCGTCAACTAATTTTTGATTAATTAATTTTAATTCTGAAATTTATTAAAATAAATACGATTAGGATAATTTGATCTCATCTTATTCTTTTTAATCCTTTTAGTTCTATTATTTAATTTAATTAATTTCATATTTAAACAATTCTACATTATGAGACAATATTAAAATATTTTGAGCAGTCACTTTAAATAAAGATTGTTTTGATTCAAAAGGCAAGACATTAATATATTTACTTTCAATTCTTTTATCATTTTGATTAATGTAAAAATAATCAGCAACAGAACATGTATCATTTATAGATCCATCATCTTCTTCTGAAACCTCATTTAAATTGATTTCTTCTTTCTCTTACGTTGAATTAACAATTTTACTTTCTGGTTTAATTATCTTTTCTCTCTTGTGAGAATCAATCAAATCTCCAATAACAGTTTATCCAAAAACTCTAATTTATATATCAAAAAAAATATACCTAATTTGAGTTAAAGTGCAATGAAATTCTGCAGTATGGAAATCTATAATATGTATTTTTAAATATCTAAGAAATCGTTAATCAAAATTGAATATCTACCATTCATTAGAGTCCTCAGCTAAAAAATTACCTAAAAGTTCCCATTCCTTTGTAGGATATACTACACTTCCATAAACCTAATAAAAGTTATTAGAGTTGATTACTTAAAAATTTTTAATAGTTGATGAATATAGTTCTTTATTAATAATAGTTATTATTTCTAAAGAAATCTCTTCTTGTAAACATACAATGAAAAACACATTTTTTTAATCACATTCAGTTATCATATATCTAGTATTTGATATAAATTTATACAATTCAACTGAATCAACTAAAACATTATCAATTTATTATAGAGCATTACTTTTAGTTAGAATTATAGCTCCCCCAAATTTATTAGCAAAATTTTGTGCTGATGGTAAGTTTTTTTAAATTTCTTTTATTGGTTGAAATAATAAAACATTTTCAAACCAATTATCAATATAAGTTAACATATTTATGCCTCTAAATTAAATATTTCGAATAACCATAATTAGGAAATTTTCATTAAATGATAATTGATCCAATAATTAATCTAAATTGTTGATAATCTTATTTATTTTATTGTATGGTTGAATGGATTCGTCCCATGGTAATAAAATTATAGGTAAAATGATTAATAATATCAGAATTTTTATTTTCATTATTAAATTTATATCAAATTTGGAAGTGATCTCGGTATCGTTATGCTTGATCTTCGCTAATCATTAAATTAACACTCAGTCTTCCAACGCTACAAATATTTGATTGCAGAATTTGTAATCATATCAAGAGAATTTACATAAATAGGTTTGGAAACTGTTTCTGGGGTTTCTAAATTAAAAAATGCATCTAAATCATTTGGTTGAAAGTTTGTTTAACTTTTAAGAGGTTCTTCAATCTCTTCTATCATACTGAGTGTAGATTTGAAATTCTAAAATCCAATATCAAAAGCACATAATTCATTCTTAATTTTATCAAATTGATCTTTAAATTGTTGCTGTTACTATTATTGATAACCTAAATATTAAATCAAGATTTCTTAAGTGCAAAAATAAATAATGTTTTTGCTCACATTTACTAAACAAGGAGTTAGTTCTGTAATATTTGATTCTTACTCTAAATTTCCTATAGTATATTGGGCAGTTATCTAGGTTCGCTATTAAAATTGTCGCTTTACTTAATTATCTACATTTTCAGTAAGCTCAATTGATTTCTTCCTTATATTTTTATTCTAACTCTCGGCACTTCTCCATTTTAACTTGGATAACAAGACATCAATGGCTTATCTTTAAAGATCAGTTATTTCTGGTCCAGTGCAACCTGATAACAAATCATCCAAATTAGTTGCTGATCCATTTTAAGTCTATCTATTATTATTTGTATCAAATAATTACAACACTGGTA
Source organism: Paramecium sonneborni (assembly GCA_905182985.1). Lineage (NCBI taxonomy): Eukaryota > Ciliophora > Oligohymenophorea > Peniculida > Parameciidae > Paramecium > Paramecium sonneborni. The sequence goes on from CAJJDN010000065.1 coordinate 264,791, forward strand.
AATCCTTTTCCCTTTTAATTAAACTATTGAATCGATTTTTTAAATTGTTCTCACTCCTCTTTCCATCCATTATTTTTGATATTTCTGCCCATCTCCTTCCTTAATCTTTTACATGATTCAGCAATAATATGTCCTCATCATCAGTCCAAGGTTACCTTAAATAAAAATTAATATTTTATATTACTTAGAAATCTTTGGATTCAAATGATTAAGCCATCTTTCTCTACATTATTTACTTGATCTATAAATATTTGAATGTTAATTTAATTCTTATGCTATTTAACTCCACTTCTAACCCATATCTACTGATTAATATTATACAATAATATCGTATAATTTTTTATCTTCTTCTGCCTTAAAAGGTTATTATTGAAGTGCAATTTTTTGCATTTAAGACCATTTCTATTTGCATTGATCCTTATCTCTTCTACAAATCATTCTTGAAATCTCTTCAAATAATTCTGATGATAAGTCTCTTATGTCCTCATTTCTCATTATACTAAATTTTCCAACCAACCAAATTAGAACTTTCTTCTCATTAAGTGTCCAATTCTTTTTAAGATTTGTATTCCAACCACTAGTTGTTAGTATCTCTTGTTGGATACGTTAGATTTCTTCATCAGATGGAAATTCATTGATTCCTAAATTAAAGAACTCCTTCATGTATTCAAATTTAGTAAACTTTATCTCCTAAGCTTAGGGATAGAATAACTAGAACTCTTAATAGAAATTATAATCTTCACAATCAGAGTTTTTGCGTTGAGAGATCGCGGTCTTACACTTACTTTTCGAATTTCTTCTTTCTGCCAAACTCTTATTTCGATTACTCATATTTAATTAATATAGAAAATAACACACTATAAACATTCATTTACTCTTAGACTTTAATCTACTCAACTTTTTGCTTCCATTTTTATCAAACAAATATAGAGTTATAGCAATCACAAAATTAAAACAACTAACTCCAACAAAAAAATAAGATTGATAGACATACCTAAAGTTATAAATAATATTAGTACCCTTAAAAAGGATCTAATTGACCTTACTAATTAATTAGATGACTATTATATATGCTACCAGTAATTAATGGAAATAATGCTAAGGCAGTATTTTACATAACTCCTAACAATCCAAAGGCAGTACCTAAATTATATAATAAAATTAATATACCTATCATTTGAGATTTGACAACAAGTGGAATGGATGGAATTAAAATGGCAGAATAAAAGGAATAGCAAATACCAAGGGATAGTAATGGTAAAGCTGAAACTCCACAAGCACTCTTAAAGATAAGTAAATAATTACATCACAATAAATAAGTAGTAAACACAAATGAGTTATTATAAAGATGACTGTAGTCAAGACTATAAGGAGAGAACGTTAACGAATTTTATCACTATAAATTCCAACAAATGGAGTTACACAGGCTGCAAAAACATAAGGAATTGTGAGTAAAACTCCAGCTGATTATTAACTGAAACCAAATTTAATTTAGAAGAATGCATTTCCATTATCTAAGAAAGGAACAAATAAAGCTTCACTTAACATAATAATGCATGATAAAATCCAATAAGAACCATCTAAATGTTTTAAATCTGATAATTTGATTTCTTCTTTAGCTTCATGTTCATTCTTCTATTATTCTTCAACTTCATCATCATTCTCGTCATTATCATCATCTTCAGTTAATAAAGATTCAGAATAATCACTTTCTGTAGTTTCACTTTTTTTTATTTATAAACTCATCTCTTAATTTTATAATTCTTCTTTCTTCTCTTCTTTTATTTCTTATACTGGATTGTGTTCTTTCCAAATATTCATAAGTAATTCATTTTTTTTATCCAAATAAATTAATGCAACACCACATCCCCATGAAAAAATCACAATAAATAAGCCAATTAAAAAAGTAAATCCTAAATTACCATGATTAGCTTGGATTATAGGACTAACAAAACTATTCATTGCACTACCTAATTTTGGTATTGATAAACACAATCCTAACGCTAAACTCACTTATCCACCTTAAAACCACTGTGACATTATTGCAGCTTAAGCAGCATTCAAACTCTCAGATCCTATCCCAAATATACATCTTCCTGCTAACATTGTCCCATATGATAGTGTATATCCTCCAATCACTACTATTGTCTAACCCAATATCAGAATTGAAGAAAAAATGAGTATGCTTACTCTTACTCCAATCTTATCTATTAGAATCCCTCCAAAAAAAGGTAATATGATATTTGGAGCAGAATAGATGGAATAAAGCATATTAAATTGTACATTGTTCAAATTCATCTCACTTTATATTGTAGATTGCAAAGCCATTGGATTATCAAATGCATAAGCATCTCCAAATAGTAAAAAGCAAGCCAATCCCAAAGCTAACCACAAAACCCATGTTTTTTACAAAGGCTATTTTATTAAATAGGATTGTTTGCTATCTAACATTAATTATTTTATTTTATAATTCTACAATTTTTTATTCTTTTCATTAATTATTATATCATATATTAATAACAATTATTATTCGTAAAATAAAATAATATTTTCTTTTTTAAGCTAAATCAAAATATTTGTTATGAAAAAAACTCTAAAGTAACTTGTTTGAAATTTTATAATCCAAAGCCTATAGCTTAGATTAATTAATTTATCTTGATTAAACTTGAATTTTAATTCATCAAAAAAATATTATAATTATATAAATTAATCAATATACATTTTTAAGACAAGATCTAACAATAAGCATTAATATTAACAAATTATAAAAAACTAAGTTGACAAATAATTTTTAACAAAAATATTTTAAAGTAAATTATCGAAAAAAAATCAAAAAAAATTCATAGAAACAAGAAATTTAAAATGAAATTTCAAATGAAAGAAAACTATGAATTAATAATTCTTATTTGATCAAATTGAACTATAAATTTGGCAATATTAAAGGTGAAATCATGAAAAACCATTATGATTTTGCGACTTCATCTAAATAAGCAGAGGCAGTTGTTGTTGATACTATATCCTTCAAAGTAATTAAAGTTGTTAATTTTAATAGTTTCATGAATTCGATAGCTGTGTTGTTAAAATATTGTTATAAAAGTTACATTAGAGTTTATCAAATAGGATTCAAATAATTCCCATCTGAATATCATATGAATATCAGAGCATCATAATAATATCATATCTATTGATAAGCCATTTTCAAAATTAAATACATTATTAATTTAAATTTAGGTTGCCATAAATTTAGTATTTATGCAAAATATTTTATATTTAGTATACATCTTAAGCAAAAGATATTGAGAATCTCTGGTTATCAATCACGAGAAATTTCTAGGATAGATTGAACCAACTAAGTTAAATTATCAAATTTGTTATATTTGAATAGTTAACTATATCTACAATATTTAGCTAAATATTTAATAACAAATGTGTTTAATTAATTCATAACTTGTAATTATTCAACAGAACAAATGTAAAAAGGACTTATGACGAAATTAAGATTTAAGTAAAAATAGAAATTCAGAATTGTATAATTTAATCTTAAACTCTCAATAAAATATTTTATTGTTTGTTGTCTTATTTTTTTAGTTAAAGAGAAATTATAAATAACATATGAATAACAAAATAATTTTTATCATCTAGAAATTAACTACGAAATATCTGCAATGACTAAAAATAATATAATTGAGCACCGAAAGAAAGATTGCTAAAGTATGTATTATAATTCAAATCTTTAATACCCCGTTTGAATTTTTTTATACTTCAATTCATATTTTCAACTATTTCCTATATAAAAATAAATTTTAGGAATGTAAAAAAATGAATAGAAAGAACTACTGTTGATTAAATAAAATAATGATGCCACTCTTAATTCATTATAAGAGAGTGAATACTAAGTACTTATTAACTTAATTTAGTCAAAAAAGAGTCTTTTAAATGAATTGTAAACGGATGAAAAGCTTAATGTGAAACGTATGTCTTAAGAGTTGCTGACTAATCATTAGATTATACATTAATGTATTTCTCGTATTCTATATATCTAGAAAAATTTATAAATCTAACTAAGACACATGTAAAATTGAATAAGAAAGTCAAAAATGCATTCATTTAGAAAAAAAACATTTCTTAAAAGAGTATTTCAACAAAATAAGATGAAAAATTAATAGAAATTGATAATTTTAGTTAAATAGCTATTGGCTCGGATATTCATTAAAATAAGATATCAAATTGTTAGCCTCAGTATTATTTATTGAATTATATAGCATTTTAATGCTCAAACATAGAAGAGCATATCATCTAAAGAAAAAAATTAGAAAATAATAAAAATATCTCAAATAAGGTTCAAAACAAAAAGATAATAAACAAGATTAAAATAATGTCAATAAAATCTTTCAACTTTAAAAAAAACCTAAAGAAGCAAAAGATTAAGAAACAAGTCATTCTAAAAAATTCGTTTCATACCCCTCAACAGAAACCTTTATCTCTGAAGATCTTGATTTATCAAATCAAAGTATTTTATAAAAGTGTATTTATAGAGTATTTTCAATAAAAATAATATTACATGTATAATTTGGTTGGGCATCTCGAAGGCTAACTAACAGATACATTTCAGTCTTAGATGTATTTAAGACACTTTTTATAGATCTACGAGAATTTATAAAAATCAAAAAAAATCCAAATTTCATTAACTTTTTCAATATCACAAAAAATAAAAGCACAAACAAGTATTTTTAATAAAATTATTAGAAAAATAAAAAACTTTGGTTATTGATCTTGATGAGACCTTAGTACATTGTAATGAATATCCATAATTAAAATCAGATTTTTATATTCCAGTGAAAGTGAATAATCTAATTTATTAAGTAAGCAATAAATTTTATTAGGCTGGAATTAGCATTAGACCATATACATAAGAATTCTTAAAAAATATGGCCTAGTATTATGAAATCATAATATTTACTGCTTCTAATGAAGAATATGCAAATTAAATTATAAATTATTTGGATCCATAAGGAATCATTATTTCTGGTAGATTGTTTAGGGAAAATTGCATAGAAATAGAACCAGGTTGTCATATAAAAGATTTAAGAATTCTGAATAGAGACTTGAAAGATGTAGTCTTAATAGATAATTCCGCTTTCTCATATGCTTTTTAAATTGAGAATGGAATTCCAATAATCCCTTATTTGGATAATAAAAAAGACAATGTATTTATTAATATAATCAAAGGAATTATAACATTTAGAGTCATATTTGAAGGTCCTAATAAAATATGACGATTTTCGTAAAATCAATACTAAATTATTTAATTTATAAGTAATTTAAAACTGCAATTCGATTTAGGATGCTATTAGATAAATTATTTCTAATTCTAATAGCTAATTTTTTCTGAATGACAGCATGAATTATTTGTATAATTGAACATGTTTATATATGAAACAGAAAATTGCAAAAATAGGTTTTAATTAATAATATTATAAATAATATTCTAATGAGTAAGAATCACATATTCTCAAAGAGTATTAATATCATAAGAGATCATTAATATGAATATAAGCCTTCTTAGTAATCAGGTTAGAAAGAATAGAGTAGAAAAGAATCTGAAGAAGAGAATGGAAATATTCGTTCAACTTAAATTATGAAGAAGCCTATTTCAAAAAAAGTAATAATGATCTAAAATACTGGTCAATCAGGGAGAGTTTAATCTTAATAAGTCAACAAGAAGAAAGGAATTCTTAATATAACTAAAAAGGATGGTGAGATATATAAGTATTATGGATAGAATAATAAGTAAAACAAAATGGTTCATATTCAATATTTATCAGAAATTTGAAAGAATATACAAATTAATAGGATCTTAGAGAGTTGATTGATGATGATTCGAATATTTTAGGAGTTAGTGTAATTTATAATTTTAATTTTAGATTAATAATAAACAGGCTACAATCACATTTTCAAATTAAGTTTCAGCAGAAAATGCTATAGGTATTGATTATTTTGATATACTATCTTAATTTAGAATAGATAAATAACAGTAAGGATAAGAATTAAGAGTGGAGAGCTGTGCCAAATTTTAAATAAAATGATAAAGTAATAGTGATAGGATAATATTCTGACAGAAATAGAAGTAAGGATGATGGAAGACTTAGAATGGATGTAAAAGAGTCTATTTTTGATCGTATATAGATAAAAAAATGATAAATATAATTTTTTGTTCAGATTATTTAATTATTATTAATGTATTTAACTGCCAAATCAAAAGATAATTTTTATCCATAAAGCTCTGAAGAATAACGTGAGTTGAATTAATAATTAAGATATGCAATTGAAGATAATTAAATGTTAAAAGCAAAAATAAGAAGTTAAGAATAAGATATTGAAGTAATAAAGGAAAATGAGATTAAGAATATTAAACATTATGAAAAACGAGAAGATGATTTTATGAAGCTTATTAAATAAGAATAAGAAAGAAATAAAAAATTATATGAAGAATTAGAATATCTTTCAAGAGAATTAAGAAATAGAGATGATTAAGTAGTATAATTGGAGGAAAATATTAGAACACTAAATGCTGTTGTTGAAGATTAATAGAATAGAATTGAAGAGGAAAAGAATAGAAATAAAGAAATTTAGGATTAAGTTTAAGTTAAGGTTAAAAAAAATGACGATATTTTGAAAGATTTAGCATAATTGGAAAATAAATATTCAAAATTTAGAACTAAATTAGAGACTGAAAATGCTTATCTGAAATAAGAATTAGATAAATTACAAAATAAATATAAAAATAAATTGCAACAATATAAGAAAAATATAAAAGATCTCTAACAGGATAACAATTAATTGAAAATGGATAAATTAAAATTAGAAGCTGACAATGATTAATTATATAATTTATCAAAGTAGTTAGAAAGCCAATTGGGAAAAATATTACCTGAAATGCCTGTAATGGAGAAATAAAAGTAAAAAATAAAAACTATATTAAAAGTTCAAATGTTTCAAATGAATTAGAAAGAATGAAAGTTAATAACATTTAAATGAATGAATAATTATAACAGGCCGACTATGAAGTAAATTCAATCTAATAAATAGATATCGTAATTGTAATAGCAACTTTAAGCTGCGATTCAACATTTAGATCGCACAAATTAAGATTTACAATTTATTTAATAAGAGAATCAAAGATTAAAGCAATTAGTAGATGACAGTAAAGTTGAATAAAAATAAAATGAGTATATGATAGAAAAGATGGTTGAATTATCAGAAAAATAAATGGATGATCTGGAATCTAAATTTAATAAAGTTTAGGCTTAAGTAAATTCTTTACAACATGAAAAAAGATCTTTATTAACAGAGTGTAACAATCTTAAAATGACAATTGATTAATTAGAAAATAATGAAGTGGAGTGGCAAAAAAAATTGAATAGATTGAAAAAAGAAAATAAAGAATTGACTAAATAATTATCTTAATTAGACTAAAATATGAGAGAGATGATTGTTGAAAAACATTCAGAATTGAAAAAATAAAATAATAATATTTCATTAAGATAAAGTAGATTTAGTTAAAAGCTTAATAGTTAAAATCAATCATATAGATCTATCAGAACTAATAATATTTTAATGAGTGGGACTAAAGATTTAGATGATGATGATGATGATGATGACGATTTAGAAGAAATGTGAATAATAAAATATATAAATAATTTAAATAATGATATTTTAATAGAAGTAAACTTTGAATGATAATAATCTGCACTCTCTAATTTATAAAGGAAATACTGGTATTGAATCTTGACTCATTTCTAGTTCATCAGGTATGCATATATTGGACACACTATCGATTGCAAATTATTATAATCCAGATTAATAAATTAAGGAGCATTTACTAAAAATAGCCAAGGAACTTTATAAATCTGATTAAGAATTACCAAAATTGATGTAAAGATATGAATTTACAATTTCTATTCTAGAAAGTGAATTATTGAATGTTAAAGTAAAATCTTCACATAATATAGTAATATTTGTCACTTTATGCAACAGTTATGAAAACCAAAATTAAGGAATTTTATACAAACTCTAAGTTTTAGTTGTTTTGTAATGTTTATGTCCCATTGAAGTTTATTAGAACTATTAATATTTTTTGTTATAATCCTTCCCTTACTGGTTATGTTGCACTAGTTAAAACTGACTAGATGATAACTTTGATTGCGATGGAATAAATGCTATCTTAAATAGATAATAAAGAATAAGAAAGTTATTACACATTTGATGAGTTATTTGAGGATGTAAAAATATCCATCATTTTAGATTTCAATTCCCATAATCAATATGACTCCTGAGAAAGAGTAATAAAAACCTCTTATCAGAAGACATAAAAAGTCTTTATCTGAACATTAAATGTTTGATTTTTAAAGAGACTAAAAGCAATCTCAGATATTGGCATAAATGCAATCTATTCATTAAGATTAAGCTTGTATTTAAATCAATCAAAAATAGTTTATTTTTCCTAAGTCAAACAATAATCATTACTTTAGGATGATTACCAATTCCCTTCTTTAGATTAGAAAAACTCAAATAAAAGTGATAATTCATTTCCAGAAGAATAAAGGAAGCGTTTGACATATATAAACTAATTTGATTAACAATTAACATAGGATATTTATTAGTAGAAGTATGAAGAAACAATACCTGATCCTGATGATTTTGATATGTTTCCTCCGCTGGAATTGAATTCAGTAACAAGTTGTCCACCATCGAATAAATTACAACAAACTGATTTAAAAAAATAAATGGCTAATCCAATTTATACAGGAAGATTAAAGTTTTTTGATGAATAAAAAAATTATGGATTTATTGTTATGGATGAAGATAAATCAGATATTTTTGTTCATTTAGATGATTTGTAAAAAGCTGGAGTGAGTAAAGAAGTCTTAAAATCTGCTAAATAAGGGTCTTTAATTAGGTACATTTATAGATATAATTTAGATTTTAATTTAATTGTATGGTTTATGTTGGAAAATACAAAAAGTCTAGGAAGGCTGTAGAATTGAAACTACTAAGCAACTAATAAGCAAACAACTTCAAATTATATTAAATGATTTGATATCTGAATATATTTAGAAAAATAAAACATATTAAAAATTTACAGTGTTAATAAATTGAAATCTAAAAAAATTATTGACAAAGCTAGTTTTAGAACATGCCCTATAATTTATACAATTTATGATAAAAAAACAGACTTAAATATTGCTTTCACTTTGACTGACCTCTAATTAGAAACAATAATAAAATATGAAGATCTAATAATTCATTTTGATAAAGAGTAAAAATTGATATTATAAAACTATTTATGAGGGATCAAGTATTATAAGAGAAATCTTTCAATAATACAATCTTAATTCAATAGGTTGAGATATAAATACTCTAGATATTGATTTAAAATAATATACTTCTAAAATTAAGAATTGGATGTCACTGTAAAAAATTATTATGCAAAAAATTGGAATCCTTATCTATTTATTATTAATCATAGAAGAAATTGATATATGTAATTTAGACTGATATTTTAGAGAGTATTTGAAAAAAAGAATAATTATATTAGTAACAACATTTTTTGATATTCAAATAACACTAAGTTTTATATATGATTTTTATTAATTTAAATAATGTCTGGAACACTAATAATAAAGCCATTAAGTGCAAAATTGACACACGATACTGAAACATTTGGAAGAATGGATCCATTTTGTTTAATTAGAGTAGGAAGTTAAACTTAAAGAACTCGCTCACATACAGATGCTGGTAAGTACCCATCATGGAGTGATTCTCTTTCATTCCGCAGAACTTCAGAACTTATTGCTGATGTAGAGGTTTGGGATAAAGATGAAGTTAGCAAAAATGACTTGATAGGTCAAGGATCATTGGCTTTATAAACATATTTCACAAAACCAAATGGAACTGAATGGGTTACCCTGACTTATAAAGTATATTTAGTTTTAATATATAGGGTAAATCTGCTGGATAGGTTTTAATCGATGTTTAGTTCTTTCCTGATGGTGGTGTTAAACCACCTATGATGCCTGGTTACTCACAACCATATTATCCACCAAACCAACCTTATCCATAATAGCCATTATATCCTCCATAACCAAACTATCCACCTTAATAACCTTATCCACCTTAATAGCCTGGCTATCCTCCATAAGGATATCCAGCATAAGGATATCCATAACAACCATATCCACCATAACCAGGATATCCACCATAGCCAGGATACCCACCATAATAACCAGGATATCCACCTTAATAACCAGGATATCCACCCTAATAACCAGGATATCCACCTTAACCAGGCTATCCACCTTAAACAGGCTATCCTCCTTAATAACCTGGATACCCATAATAGCCTGGCTATCCACCTTAACCTGGATACCCTTAATAGCCTGGTTATCCAGGTTATCCTCAATAAGGATATCAAAAGCCTTTTTGAAATATAAATCATTATTAAGAAAAAAGTAACATAGATTTTATATATATTATTTATAAATCTACAAAAGAGAATTAGAGTAAAATTTAACTTAGCTTTATAAATATTAATTCTTTAATAAAATACTTAATATATGACTGATTATACTATTATTATCTCATTTAGCATTCTTCTTTGCTTCTTATTGTTTTTTGAGCTAATTAGCATCCACAAAGACGATAGTCTTACATCTCTTAATAACTTTTAACCATTTTAATTTGCACTTGACGCATTCAAGCCTATCCTCTTTAAATATATATACTTTAATGCCACCTTTTTTGTGGTCTTTGCTTTCTTTCTGAAAATTGGCTTTGTTTAGCCTCCATAACCAGCTTGTTTCATGTCGTACCTTCTTCTACCTTATGCAAATGGACTTTCCTTGCTCTTTTTATATTAGGAAACTTTGCAACTTTAATGATTTCCACATTTTCTGCAGTAGGTTTTTCTATTCTTTGGTACGTTCACCATTTAATATTTTTTAAATAAAATTTAATCATTTTTAAAAAAATTTTTATAAGAAAAATATTCAAGAAATATTATATTACAAAAGGAATATGCATAATTATCATTCTTTATATCGATATGATATTACTTAGATGATCAGTCAATGTCCTTTAATAAACTATTAATCTCTTCTGCAGAATAATCAGGTAAATTTGGTTAAATAATTGGCTGAGAATTTGATCGTTTAAGTGGAGTAAATTACTTTTTGTTTTTCATTTAATCAGCTGATTTATTTCTAAAAATATTAATTATAATAAAAACACTCTTTCTTCGAAATGAAGAGATCCATTTATGGTTGAAACTTATGGAAGTGGAAACTATTCTTTTACAAGTAGAGATTCAGTTAATATTTGTACTATTACTTCTTGTTAAGAATTATCTTGTTTCTTTTTTGTATTCTATTTTCTCTATTTGATATTTTAATCTTCTGATTTAACCATTAAATAAAATGCAAAGCATATCACACAAACCAATAAAATTCCAATTTATTATTACAAAGACAAAAATATTTAAAGGTTATTGTAAAAAATAGTCATCTATTCTAACATACTTGTTTTTGCCTGCATCCAATTTGTAATTTCAGTATTCAAATGATTCTTTTAACCAATTTATTGCATATCATTTTAGTAAAGTGCTAAATCTACTTCACTTAATTTAACATCTTGAGCATTAATAGGAGTATTGAATTTAGTATGAATCTATATTTGCTTTTTAGGAATCGCTTGCACAATACCTAAAAACACTATAATCCAGAGCATTAATTTCATTTAAAACGAATATTAATAAAAATAATAATGTATAGTTAAACATATGGAAAATAATAAGCAACCAAGACTGCAAAATTGAAATTCTTTTGTTAAATGTGTAGAAAATAATGTTATGATGAAAATGGATTTCGTTGTCATTTAAACTCAGGTCATCATATGAAAATGATGCGGCTTTATAATGAAGATCCTGACTTTTATATTGAATAATTTAGTTAAGAATTTGAAACAGCTTTTATGGAGATATTAAAAGAAAAATATAAAGATTAAAAGATCGGCTCCAATAAAGTTTACGAAGATATGATTAGAAAAGTAGATCATGTACATTTAAATGGAACAAAATGGACTAAATTAGCAGATTTCATTTAATATTTGATTTCAAATAATAAAATTGGGTTCGATCATTCTCAAGGAGATATTGTAATTTGGAATCTGAATTTCAACCCAGAAAAAATAAAATATGATAAAGTAGAAACAAAAAAAGTTAAGTTAGTTGAAAAATAAAATGCTTTAATTGATAAATCATTAGAAAAGCAGATCATTAAAGGATAAAAACTAAATGAATAAGATACTGATAATTAAGAATCTGTGGATTTAAAATTTTCAGAATAAAAAATTAATAACAATTAAATTGAAGCATAGCCATAAGAATAATTTATATCATTTGATATAACTTTCAATTAGGGGAATAAAAAAGACAGTCAAATTGTTTTGGATGTTGAGAATTAAGGAAATAAATAGTGGATAGAAGAAAGTCTTCTTAAATAATAAGGTTTGAAGGAAAATATGGAGAAATTATATTAAAATATCAAGTATAAAAATAATTAAAACACAGTAAGCTAGCCCTTGTAAATACCAGAATAAGTTGCCGATGATTTTCCATGGATTAAAGAAAACATTTTTGTAAAAATTATAGATAAATAATTAAACAATGGAAAATACTATGGAAAGAAAGGAATTGTTAAAAGAGTTATTGATTAATTTGGTGGGTTAATTGAAATTTAAAGTAGTACTAAAGAAAAAGTTATTATTGATTAGAAATTCCTTTAAACAGTCATACCTAAGATTGGAAACTTAGTAATGATTTTGAAGGAAGGACAGCATAGAGGAAAAATAGGAAAACTTGAAAGTATTCACTAAGACAACTATAGTGGAAGTGTATATTTAGAAAATGAAAATATTCTTTTAGAAATGCCTTTTGATTTATTTAGTAAAATTAATTAAGAATGAATTATAATTATACAAAGGTCCTATTTTACAAAATTTTGATAGAATTGTTTCAATCTTGTTTTGAGTTAAAAATACTAAATTACATAAGAATAAACTTATAAAACACTTTCTTGGCAACCTTTTTTTTCTCAATTTTCAATGAATATATAAAATTATTCACACTTGATCTATTTAATAAATATTTGATATAAATTCCCAATTTGTAAATATTAATTAATTTATTTTTGATAACATACTTAAGATAATTAAGAAAATAAATGAATAGAATTACTTATATATATTATCTAAAGTTTTAAAGGTTTAAAACAGCAATCAAAAGAACAAAACAGCCTTGTAGATTTATGGATTTCTTGCAATATGAGAACATAGCCTAACTTTATAATCACAAATAAGGTTTTATTATTATTTATAAAAAAATTCTTATTTTATTTGTACCTACTTATCTATTGAATTAATGACATAGTAATAAATTTGTTATCCTTCTTTAACAAAAATTGAATATGAAATAAAGCAAGATGTATTCTTGTTTTCATCATAATTTTAGAATTTAATTAATATTGTTTATAATATTAATACTAAACTGATGTTGAGATATCAAATAAATTTTTTTTGATTTGATAGATGGAATGGGGTCTTAAAAAGAAATTGAAAATAAAATTTGGGACACTAAAAATTTTAAATAATACTATGTTGTATAAATAAAACAAATTTCAAAATTCCAAAATTTAATATATAAGCTCAAAATTCTCATTTGTTAATTCTTAATAATTTATTTATTAATATCTCTTTTAGATACTTTAACTAAAAATCTAAATTGTTATGACGTGCTAATGAGTCAAGATCTTTATTTTCAAAATCGTTAAAAAGAGTTCGGAAAATTTATAGGTGATTTGAGATTTTATGTTCAAAGAGTAAGTTGGAAAGAAGATTAGATATTGAGATTTAGATTGATTTTTTCTTTAATAAACAATAAGGATTGATTCGAATACATCCATCAAGTTGCTGGACAATATCATCTATAGTAATAAGAATATAGAATACCATGATTTATATTGAGATTTCTATTTAATAGTTTCAAACAAAAATTAACAAGTTCTTTGGAATTATCATAATTGTTAAGTTCTATAAATTTTTTGGTCTAAAATGTGAACAATATTGATTACAAAAATTTTGAGAATCCAAAATCCTTGACAATTCTACTCTGAAATGAACTCATTTATGGGTAGAATGATATCCTAAGATTGTCTCTTATAGTTTACAATAGCTTCAAGCATCTAAGATCCTAGACTCTATAGTTTAATACAATATACTTTCAAAAAACTGCATAGTTTAAACTTAGTATTACATCCTATCTTCCTCTCTTTAAAAAATCGAAGGAAAGTGATAGTTGGGTACATCATCTAATTGACTAAGTTCTTCTTAGATTTTTTCATTTAATTTTTGAGTTTCTGGAGAACAAACAACACTTAAAGAATTGCCGGATAAAGGTGTATATGTAAAAGCACACTAGAGTAGCAAAGAATATAAAACCTATTAGAAATTTCTAATGGAATCACCTATGAGTTGACCTTGAATAAGGTTAGTTTGTTTCCCTTAAAATTTACTATTTTTTTGAACAGAATGACATTGACTAGACATGAACTTCTAATTTAAAGTAATTATTTTAATCCAATTTCAAGTTAAAATACAATAGAGATTTAATATATTATAAATTTTTGAATAAGAAAAGCATTTTGACAGAAAAGAAAATAAGAAATAAGCATTTAAAAGTAAAAAAAAGTTTGAAAACTTTCATAATTTGAAGAATGATTTATCTTCTGTTATATTAATGATTTAAGTAATATGTATATAGATAATTGTATAGGTTTTAACATATTAGTTTGTATTTGAGTAATTTTGAATGGATAAAAGTGAATAAGTTATTGCAAGAAAGATAAAGTGAAAAGAGAATGGGTATTAATAATATTGAAAGTGTTATTAAATTAGTTATTTATGTTATAGAATAAGAGGTTTATATTTATATTTATTGAATAAATCTTCAATGTGTGTTTTAAGTAAGAAATAGTGGTTGAGAGATTTATTAAAAATTAAATTGTTTTGATTAAAAAATGGAAGAAGATTAAGAAAAGTATTTGGAAGATGCCCGTAAAGTTGTCAAAGAACAAGCATATTTTATGAGGGCTTCGTTAGAGAAGGCTTAATTAAAAGATGCCTTGAGATATTCTTCAGCAATGTTGAGTGAATTGAAAACTTCTTTGTTGAGTCCAAGAAATTATTACATTTTGTTTATGTAGGTGTTTGATGAGATGCGTATATTGGAGAATTACTTCAAAGAAGAGTATAGAAGAGGAAGGAAAATGCCAGACTTATATGAATCAGTTTAGCATGCCACATACGTCATTCCACGTTTATATCTACTAATCACAGTGGGATCGGTATTCATATAAACTCATGAAATTGGAGCAAAAGTGATCTTGCTTGACTTATTGGAATGTATAAAAGTAATAATAGTAAATATACTAGGCTATTCAACATCCATTAAGAGGATTATTTATTAGATATTATTTTTTGAAATTGTGCAAAGACAGATTGCCAGACACAGGATCTGAATATGAAGGAGCTGGAGGAAATATTGATGATGCCATTGAAATAATTATAAGAAATTTATCAGAGATGAATAAATTATGGATAAGAATGTAAGGTTCTAAAGAGAAATCAAAGAGAGAAAGAGAAAGGATGGATCTAAAGGTAACAATTGGAGAAAATGTTACAAGATTGAGCAACTTAGAAGGAGTGTCATTAGATACTTATAAAGCAAAGGTTTTACCTAAAATCATTGATATAATTACCAGTAGTAAAGATGCAATCTCTTAAACATATTTAATGGATTGCACTATTCAAGCTTTTCCAGATGAGTATCATTTGTAAACTCTTTAAGAACTTCTTAAGGTTTGTACAACTCAACTTGAACCTACAGTCGATATCAAAAATATATTCATTAATCTTATGGGTAGATTAGCTGATTTTGCATTAAATAATGATATGGGCACATTTAATTCTGAAGTCGATATTTACAGCATGTTTAAATAAAATATTGACAAAGTATTAATATCAAATTTATATATAGATGTTAGATTCTAACAGTCAAATAGAATTTAAAAATCTATTAGATTTATAAGTTGCTTTTCTCAATTTTACACTTAGATGCTATCCCTCTAATTCAGAATATGTCAATGATATACTTAAATCATGTTGTAGATTATGTGAACGATAAAATGAAACTGATTTCACTGAAGAATGCTAAAAAAATATTGTTAAGTTTCTAGCTATGCCTTTGGATACTATGAGTTTATCTATTCTAACTATGAATGAGTATCCTAATCTTATGAAACATCTTCCATTTTAAAAAAGAAGACAAGTTGCTATCAAAATCTGTTAAGCTGTTGTCAACTTAAATTAAGTTATAGAAGATTTAAAAATCACTGAAGAGTTACTCAAATTTATTTCACCACTCTTGATTACATAAAATGATTATGTTGAAATTCCAGAAAATGAATTTGAAGAAGAATAATAATTAGTAGCCAGAACTGTTCATCTAGTTTCTAATCAAGACTTATCAATTTAAAACACTATTTTATAAAAATTTATTGCCAAATTCAAACTCGGAGATGTTAACAGATAAAAATACACTTATCCTGCTGCCATTTTTGCTTTATTTAAATTAGTTTAACAAATAGCAGGATAAACAGAACGATAATGTAATTTATATTTTATTATTACTTTAGAAGAAATATCCTACAAAGCCTTATTTGACTAAATCAAAGAATTAATTGAGGTTTTACAAGGAAACTTTCCAGAGTTAGCTTTGAAACTTTACTTAAACTTTTTGTTATGCATCAATACTGTTGATCAAACTCAAGAATTTGATGAATTCTCTTATGATATAGGAACATAGATTATCACCATATTCTAAGATGAAATTGGAGATTCTAATTTAAAAGTTACCTTATTAAATTAAATTATGTCTACTTTTGCATAATTAAATTGTATTAATCCTGAAAACTTTGATACTCTTGCTGGAAATGCCACATAACAAGCTGCTAAATTATTAAAGAAGAATGAATAAGCTATTGGTGTCCTCAATTCCACTCATATGTTTTACAATAGATATTAAAAAAATGCTTAAAGAGTTCAAGAATGTTTCAAAAAGGCTTTGAAAATAGCAAACCAAAGCATTGGAAACAATCCAAAATTTGTATATGTTTTTATTTAAATTTTGAATAAATATTTCTATTTCTTTGAATAAGTTGAAGTAAATAATTTATTAATCAATTTAGTTTAAAGAAGCAGAAATCTAGGAAGTTATCAAAATAATTAATGAAAAACTACCCAAAGCATTGTCAGATAATGATGAGCAATCCAAAAAGATTAAAATATTATGGACAGCAACATAAGAACTTGTAAAAGAAAGAAAAAGAAGATCCATTTAAGCCTATCAATAAATAAACATTTGAGTATGATATGAACCGAATATTTAATTATCAGATCTATTGTCTTCTCAATTTTCAAATATTTAACCCTTATGCATACAATTTAAATATTACTATTTTATAACAATATAAAATATGTATAACAGTCTTGTAAGTAAATAAATTGATATATATAAACCAGGTTACTTCAAAAGGGTTCTATAATCATCGTTTTTGTTATACCAGCCAGGAATAAAAACCTGTTAAAATAGAATTTTCATTTGAAGAGTCAAAACCAATAAGTCATTTGATAAGAAATATTTAGCCAAGAATAAGATGGTCTTCAGCAAATTAGCCTAAGTTAAAACTTAATAATTTTAATGAGAGAGGGAAGTAGTTCTATATGGAAACTCCAAAAATGAATGATGTATCTAGATAAAGTCAATCAGCAGGAGGTTGTAGACTAAATACCAATGAATTTAGAGCCACTTATAGTAGATGGATTTGTTCACCTTTGTAATAAGCTTCAAATACTGAAGAAACTACAAAAGGATTCTATACTTTAAAATATATAGGAGAACACAATTAATAGATAGGAGTGCTTACGAAAAAATTGAGTATGATATCAAGTCCAAAAAAAGTAAATTAGAGAATTCGAAGTTACACTCCTTCTATTGTAATTAATAATTAATATATTGTTAATAAATATGTAATTCCTAGAAGATTAGGTGAACATAATTGAAATTATTGATTTTTATAAAATTATACTAATTAAAAATGTTAGATTATCGTGCATCATATTTCAATGTTTAAGGAAATAAAGCAAGCATTAATTTAAATGTTAAATTGTTTTAATCAATGAAATCAAAAGGACAGTTAATAAAATCAAAATCAAAAGAGCCAATAAGAGGACAATTAAGAACCTTAAAGAAATTGGAAGATAACATTGAAGAACCGCAAATGTAATAAAGAGCTTTAACAACATAAAAGAAATTAGTACCATTGATAGAGGAGCCTTAATAAAAGAACGAGGACCTTAATCCATTGCGATATAATTTAATTCAATTATTGGTTTTGATGGGAAAAAAAGAATATTATTTTGATAAAATAGTGAAAGATGATTTAAAATTAATACGAGTAATTTCTTAATCAAAAGAGAATCCAGAGGAACATCTATAAAAAATAAAAAAATTTTTAAGCAATAAAGTTCGTTATAAGTATAGGAGCACATTTAAAATGTTATGTACAAAATTATAATTATTTGAAAGTGTAAATTTAACTTGAATTATTGAAATACAGTCCAAAAAAGAAATCAGTTGCAATAAAAAACAGTCAAAGAGATTATGAATAAGATGAAGAGGATGATACACTTAAAAAGAAAAAAATAAGTGCAAGGGGAATATAAGACTATCCTACATGGAAAAAAAAAAATAATGTAGCTTTAAATTAAAAAGTATTTATAATTACTAGTGGATATCATGCACTTAGAGATGCATTATTAGAAAGAAATTGGGCAGAAAATGATGATGCATATAGTCCATTTTTTGATTTGAAATGGACATGCAGTTTGAGAAGTGATGATTTTATGAATTTAATGGAATTTCAATAGATTAATCATTTTGATTGTAATTAATGTTTATGTTCAAAATATGGATTGGCAAGAAATATTAGATGTATCAATAATTGGGAATCATTCTTTCCAAGATGTTATGATCTTGGAGATTTAGTCGATTTTTCAGATTTTATAGAGGATTTCAAAATATCAAAAATTCATAGTATATTACTAGATTTTGAATAAAGTTTAACTAATCAAAATTAAAATAAAATCATAGTTGAGCCTGAAGATGATGGAGATTACAATAATAAAGGAGATGATTAGAATAATACAATAAGAACAGAACTAAATTATAATAATAATAATACAAAGTTTGATGATTAAAACAATAATACATTAAGAATAAAAGAAGAAAAATAACAACCACTTAATGTTAATTAGTTAAATTACAGATAAAGATTCAGAATTAGACTTTGTTTAGTTGTGATGAATAGAGTAAACAAATCTTTAACTAATATGGTTAAAAGTATTCTTAAAGATGAATTTCCTTTCATTCATCCTGGAGAATGGATTGTTCTTTTGAAAGATCCAGATAAACCTAAAGAAATCTTAATTTAAGATTATATAGAATAATAACTAAAATTAAATGGATACGAAGATTATGAAGGAATTCAATTTCTTAAAAAGTATGTTCCTTAAATAAAAGAATTACTTAAATAATTAAGTAAAAATCCTTAAAACTCTCTTCAAGGAACTAGAAATATTTGGATTGTAAAACCTGAATATTCTTCAAGAGGAAGAGGAATTAGATGTCTTGATGATTTAAATTAAATTTTAGACAATGTCAATAAGGAGACGATGAATTATGTTGCTATGAAATATATTGAAAATCCTTTGATTATAAAAAACCGTAAATTTGATATAAGATAATGGATATTAGTAACAGAATTAGTTCCATTAAAAATATATTTCTATAATGAATGTTATGTGAGATTTTCAGCTGAAGAATTTGATATTGATTAGTTTCACAACAGATTTGCTCATCTTACAAATAATGCTATAGCCAAATATTCATAAAAATTTCATAAATCAGAAATTAAAGGAAATATGTGGACATAAGATGATTTTTAACAGTATTTATTAGAAGAATTTGGTTGGGATGTTTTTGCTGAGAAAATACAACCTAAATTTAAAGAAATCGTGATAAACAGTTTAAGATGTTGCAGTGATTAATTAAAAAATAGAAAGCGTTCCTTTGAAGTTTATGGATACGATTTTATGATTGATGATTAATTTAATTCTTGGTTAATCGAAGTTAATATGTCACCTTCTAGTGATACTACAACTCCAGTTACTGCCTAAATCATACCTAAAATGCTTGAAGATATTGTTAAAGTTGTCGTCGATAACTAGAATAAAACCAAAAAGAAAATTGGTGGTTTTTAGTTGATTTATAACAGTGATACTAAATTATTATGATGAAGTTTAAATAAATTAATATGTATCTAATTTTAAAAAGAATAATGTGATTATAATTAAATTCAACTCATTAAATTTATTCAATGTTCTATCTATTTTAGATTAACATGAAATCAAATTATAATAAAACTATCTTCTAAAGTTTCTATTTTACTTCATAATTATTTAGGGATAACTTAGAATTTTTAATTAAAAATATTCTTGATTAAATATCTAGATAATTTAATATTGAGAAGAATTATTAAAATAAATAAATAAATATTTCATTGTTAATATATAAATATTGATAATTAGAGATTTTCTTATTAAAATTAATATAATTTTATATTTATCTATACTATTAAAATATTCAAAGCAAATTAACTTATTCACATGCTTTGGAATCTAATTTTTTTACATCAATAACTAATTTATCTTCTTCTCTTGAGAGACATTCTGGTTAAAATTCAGCTAAATAGTTTATTATTTTAATTAATTGTTCTTGCTCTAAATTTTTAATTGTATGACAAAATTTAAGACGAGACGCTTCATTACTTGGTTTATTTCTAAATGAATTTATAAAAAAATTACTTTAAGCGAAAATCAAAAGAAGGTTATTATAAATTAGGCGGTCTTTCTGAATTTTGTTTTTTTTTTTTCTTTCCTAAATTAAAATCATCTTCAATAACTTTTTATAAGCTTTTGCATTGTTATTCTAAATAAATTGATTATTTATAGATTATTGATCCTATTATTGTGAATAGTAAATGATTGTACCCTTTTAGTTGTATAATTAGCAATTCTTCCAAACTAAATCTAAATCTTTAAAGAATTCAGAATGATTTAAATATCTATTGGACTCTAGCTTCTTTTTAATAGTTGTTCTATGAATAAGAATAATATTTACAAATCCATTTTGTTTATGATAACTTTATTGTAATCTTCATCATCATAAGGATCTACAAATTCTAGAGATATTGGATTGTTAATGAGATTTTCTATTATTTCTAATAATTTCTGTTATAATTAAGCCATCATTTTATTTATGAGTAGAGTGAATAATTTATTGTCATAACTTCAAAAGTATAAGAATATAAAGTTGCCATAAAAAGTTAAAATAGTAGAAATGGGACCAAGAGATGGATTATAGAATGAAAAGATAATAGTAGAAAGTGAGAATAAAGTAAAATTCATAAATCTGTATGAATTCAATTAATCTAAAGATTATCTTAATGTGGATTTTAGGCAATAGAGACTACTAGTTTTGTATCAAAGAAATGGGTACCATAAATGGGGGATGCTTCTGAAGTTTATTAGAAAATAGATAAAGTTCCAAATGTGAGTTATCCTGTTCTAGTTCCTAATGTAACTGGATTAGATTAAGCATTAAAAGTTGATGTAAAAGAAATAGCTGTATTTGGAGCTGCATCTGAAGCATTTTCTTAAAAAAATATAAACTGTTCTATTGTAAGTATAATTTAATAAGTTTAGTCTGATTCACTAAAAAGATTTAATGAGGTAGTAATAAAAGCCTAATAAAATGGAATTAAAATAAGAGGATATGTATCATGTGTTATGGGATGTCCATATGAAGGGGATATTAATCCTTTAAAAGTAGCAGAAGTAACATAAAAATTATTTGAAATGGGTATTCAAAAAATAAACGATTATTATAAGGTTGTTATGAAGTTTCATTAGGAGACACTATTGGAGTTGGAACACCTGAGAAGACTAAAGATTTAATGTAAGCTCTTTCTTAATTTGACTTTTAAAAATTGGCTGTTCATTTTCATGATACTTATGATAGAGCTATTCCAAACATACTGGTTGCTTTAGAAGTAATTTAATTCAGAAATTAATAATATAGCATGGAATCTAAGTTGTTGATTCATCAGTTTCAGGTTTAGGAGGTTGTCCATATGCTGGTAAACCTAGTGGAAATGTAGCTACAGAAACTGTAGTAAATACATTAAATTATTTGGGAATAGAAACAGGTATTGACAAAGAAAAACTCAAAGAAGCTTCAGATTTTATTTGTGGTTTGTTAAATCGATAAAATATATCAATCAATTTTTGAGAATCAAATGAAAGGAAAGAATCACTCATCTGGATTGAGTGCATCAAAAAATATTCCATTTATAATAACTTAATATTGTGTCTCTCTCTCTATACATTATATATAGATGTACTGTTTGGATCATATTATTGAGGATTGTCTTATTTTAGTTTTGTTTATGATTCTTTTAACGCTCTCTTTGATTACAGACATCCCATTTTTATATAAAAATTTATAAATTTTCAATCATTTTTTCCATTATTTACAAAAATTTCTCAAAATATATTCATTTGATTCGAATTTAAAAATATAGTAGATACTACTATTTTTTCACATCATTCATTTCTACATTAATTTTTATATCTAATATTTCTATTATAATATTCTCTATTCACATCATAAATTAACTTTATTTTAATAAAACTCTTGACCTATTTTAATTAAATCCTTATTCAAATTTACATTAATTTAACAAATAAATTTTAAGACTGCTCTTAATTATATAAAAATTCACTCCTTAAATCATTATTTATCTTTCTTATTTATTGACTTTTGGAAATCTAATAGATTGAGATTTTAAGTTAAATTATATTAAATTAATAAATAATTAATTTAAACAAAAATTAGGAATATATTTCAATTTTATTGTCATTCATATTATCTATTCATAAAATTTAATGAAATGAATTTGAAATTTTCAGTTAAATTAAATATTTCGACATTTCCAAGAATAAAAGATTTAAAGATATAATCCTAATTTTATAATGGAAATATTAATAAAATAAGAAATCACTTTAAATTTTGATGAGATTAGAGCCCATAAAAATCAAAAGATTATTTAAAAAGCTTAAAAAATTAACTTTTTCTTAATAATAAATTAAACTGCTTTTTGAATAAAATCTTTCATTTAAATTAAATAAATGTTTATAAGTTTACTTTTGAAAAAAGTGATTTTTTAAGTCTTTTTATATTCAATCATTTTCTTTTAATGATTTATCCAAGAAACTCCCTCTCACTGTTGTATTTTTTGCTTATCTAATTCTATCAAAGAGAGTCATATTAGTTTTTGTTCTTTTCATTTCCTTTGTATCATTTTCATTTTTTTTATCGTTCAATTTATCATAATACATAGCTATTTTTTATAATACAGCTTCTAAATTAAAATCAGGGAAATAAAATTTAGATGATTTATATCTATCTAAATCCATTTCAAAATGAACATGAACAATATCTTAGATTCTTTTTTAAATGCCATCAAATGAATGAGCCACATGAACACTATAATTATCTGCTGCTACATTATTATCTTTATTATTGCTATCCATTAATGCTGTATTACTTGGTCCTCCAGTTGTAAAAACACTTGAACTGTATACATCATTTCCTAATATACTTTTTTCAACTTTTTTTGTTGATTTAGTATCACCACCTTCAATGCCTTAAAAGAACTATAGAAGTTAAGTAGTTTTCCTTCTTTTTTTTTTTCTTGTTATATCAATACTAAAATCTAAATATTATTACTACTTATTATTTGTTTTTTTTGAAATAATACTATTTTCTCTAGCTTCTATTCTTTATTTGATTTCATTTTCTTAATAATTAAGTAGTGGAGACTAATCAAAATTAGTATCACTTCCTTTACTAATCTGTTTGTTAAATAGTTGGCCAGCTTTTCCATCTAAAATACTATTTAAATTATTAAAAACCTTAATGTTAAGACATCCCACTATCAAATTCAAGCCAAGATACTTTTCTAATTCCAATAGTATTTTGATTATTATGTTTACTTTTTACCATTTTAAGTTTATTATGAATAAAATTTTAAGATCCAATATTTTAAATTTTGACTTCTTCTTAAATCATAGATTCTTCTAATAAATCAACTCCTCCACCATTATTTTAATGATATTTTCCTTTAATTGATTAAAGGGTTCTTCCTCTATCAAGACCTTAAAATTTAATTCTATTCATGCTTTTTTTTAATTAACTACCTTAATCCCATTCAATAATACTTTCCTAAAATGTAAATATAAAAGTTTTTACATTTGTTAAATTGATTTTTTATCCTTCTTTATGAAACATAGCAGTTTAATTTTATGATTTTTAATCTTATAAAACAGTTGCTATAGAAGGTTATTATATAGGTTATTATTGAGGTATGTTTTCATATTGAGATAAGATTTTTGGATCTTTAGACAGAGAGTTTTTTTTATTGGGTACAATTTTTGAAATTTCATCATCTTTATCATTTAATTCAAATCCTAAATTAATGAGATAATTATCATTTATATCTCTTAAATTATAATAAAATATATACTTTTCTGGTATAATGTTATTTAGTACAATATAGCCTAGAGCAGCTTCTTAAACTTCAATAACGCCATTTCTCCAATTAGTTTTTGGTAGAGTACGATATGGAAATGAGAGTCTTTTATTGGTTTTAATTGAAACAAATGAACTTGCTATTTTATTTTTATTTGGTTATAGAAAGACAAATGGACATCTATATAAATGAATGGATTTTACTAAATAAATCGATGAGTCCATCCACAAATTTCACAAATTTATCCGAAAGCTTTATAATTAGTATTAAATAATAGATTATCTTTAGCTAGACAATATTTTTAAAATTCATCATTATTTTCTTATAAAATTAAATAGAATTATTAATAACTAAATAAAATAGATAAGATTACTCAATAACTAATAATTAAGTAAATTTAATAGCTCTTGCATTATATTCATAGGGAGTTTGAGATATAAATTCTCGTTCACCAATAACTGCTCTAAATTATATAGGGAAATACAGTACCCTTGAGTTAACTTTTTTAAGAATGTTTCAGTGTAATAGTGATCATCTTCATCTAGTGAAAATAGAAGTTGAATATACTTTAATGATCAGCAACATACTCAACAGCACCAGATAAAACAAACCATAATGCTTTAGGAGAGTCATTTCTTTGAAAAAGTACTTATTCAGGATATAACTTGGTTTCTTTAACAATTTAACATAATCTATTAATAATAGCTTCACTAAAATTTTCTCTTAAGAATCTTGATTGTTTGAGTGTTTTACTATAAATATCTATTAAGACTTCTTCTCTTAAATGTTTAGTTAATTATTCTATAAATTATTCTGCATGTTGATCTTCTTCTTATTTAACTTTTAAGAAATATTCAAAATACTTTTTGACCTAATTATTTAAAGATATGAAAATACTTTTAATTGTAAATTATAACTTAGACCTCTTTTTCTAATATGCTAATTAATTTCTCTAATTCTTTATTTATATAGAGCCTTCTTATCTGTAATTTATTTAAATATATTGCCAATATTAGATAAACAATATCCAAACACTCCACAAATTAATAAAGTTACTATTATAACAAATACTCTTTCTACGGTTGTAACTGGAACAATATCTCCATATCCTACAGTAACTGTTGTTATCACACTCCAATATAATGAAATAATATATCTATCAAACCATTCATAATTCATAGCATCTGGTTCATAATTAGTAAGCCAAGTTCTTTCTTATCCATAATCCTAATATTCTATTATTGCAACCCAATGCCATGCACATCCACAAAAATGTCCAGTTAACAATAAAAAAAATATCAATTTCAATAAATCTAAAAATATTTATATACTATCCTATAATTATTTAATTATTTTTATAATACTTCCAAATTTAATACTTCTTCAATACTTGTCATTAATGGTGATAATCTTGTTAATCTTAATAATAAAGTATATCTAACAAATGGAATATCCAAATATGATATTAAAAAGGGAATTATTACAATTATATCCCAAAAAAAATTCCCTTTTACATAATGTTTCATTATTTGCTTTCTATCTTCATGCATCAATCCTTTATCGTAATATGCTGTATTAAAATTTAAAAGAATTTCTGCTATAAAAACCCAAGAAGGTAATAAATCAAATATCCATTCAAATAATCCAGATGATCTTACATCAAAACTTATGTAAATTGGTATATAAAATATATTAACAACTATAAATAACAAAAGAATGATATCCCAAACTATCTTAAATAAACTATCTGGTTTTATCACTTTCACATATTTACTCATGATATCATTTATTTATTCAAAACCATTTAAAAGTTTTTAAGCTTTATTTTAAAAATGATGAAATATTATTAATCCTAAACTTGGTTTCTATTTGATTAATCTATTTATTATCATATATTCAAAATTTGCACTGTTATCACAAATAACTTCAAATATTCTTTATGTTATTAATCTAAATTTAATTCTTTCTGTTTTTGTCTTTAATTGTTAAATAAAACGAGATACTAATCTAATTATTATTAATGATTTCTATGCCCAAACATCATTTAATCTTTCTATTTATTTAATAACAATACCCTGTTTTCATTTCTCTACTCTTTCCTCTCAAAACTAATGACTATTATTTAACTGTATCACGATTCAATTACGCTTTCTTTTATTTCTCATTTTACTCTTGTTCTTCTTCCAATTACTATACAAATGTTTAATATTTAGCTATTTTAGCATCAGATTTTATTCCTAAATTATTAGTACCACTTTAATTTATTGGAGATGCTATTACAAAGTCATCATACTCTAATTTTTATTAGAACTATATTGTTTTATTTGACCTGCGCTTTGGACTTTTTACAGTTAAAGGATTTTACTTCTTTAAATTACAACTTAAAGAACTTATCGATCCTTGTGGTTCACTTCTTTTTCCACTATTATATCTAATTTTCTTACCTTAGATTACTTATCAAACAATCTTCCTCATTTATATCTGATTTATTTCCTAGATTTAATGCTTATTTATTTTTATTATCAAAAATATCTCTTTTCATTCTTAAAGCTTCAAGTTATTATAATTGAGAAAACTCTAGAGTTTGATCCAATTATTATCCATTTATTGGACTGTTTTATTCCAAATCAACCAATTATCCTGATGATATATTATTGCTCTGAATTCCACTTTCCAGATCTTAGAATCCAGCGTCTCGACTTATCATAATATTATTTATAATATAATAAAATTATTATTAGCTAATTTACCATTCCCTATTATTTCTTAATTCAATATTTTAAATCTATTTTTACATTGCCCTCTTATTAACTTAAACTCATATTTAAAAGGTACAAATTTTACTAATTTTATTATTAATGTTTATATCTTTTAAATTCCTTATGGAAATATCAAGTGATCCAATTAAAATAAACTTTTTTTTTATTTGCTATCCTTTTATCCTTTCATTAATTTTAAAATTAGTAAAATTTAATTTTTAGTTTTTTTAGATATTTATCTAAATGATTTCTCTATGTTTGTAAATTTAATTCAAATTTGTTCTAGATATTTGATTATTAATAAATAAATAAAAATATTAGAATTATTAATCAATCACAAAAAGCAAATAAACTCTATAATTATAATTAGTTTAAACATATGATTTAATTTATTATATATTTGATTATCCTTTACTCAATAAATATAAAAAATTTTATAAAATTTAAATAAGACAATGATGCGAAAAAAGGTCTTCACTCTTTTGGAAGGATATGTTTCATTTACTTAATCATTTCATAAACAAAACAAAGAACTTTTAATGCTAACAATAAGAGTTTTATTGATTATAAATGGTCTTTAAGAATTATCATTAATTTCTGGCATATAAATAGACACAAGGTATTCATATCGCCTAATATAGAAAGATTTTCAATATTATTTCACAGTTTATAATAACCAATCATCTCATTATAATTGAGAATTAATCAATGCTTATTTATTTGGTTATTCTACATTTTTTAATAAATATTATTTGTGTTGCCCTTGGGACATTTTTTAAAAATTATCAAAATAGTTAGTATATATTTCTGTTATTGATTAAAATATAGCATAAAATATTGATACTTCCTACTTGGAATACAATATTTTATTAAATTAATCATTACTCAAGTATAAAAATATATATTTTGACAATTTGTAATTTGATTATGTATGTTTAACAATTTTTATGGATGTCAATATGTAAACAAACCTAATTAATTGATTTTACGGGAATATTTTACCATTAAAATCTATTAGTTGATTTATTTTATGAAATTTTGACAATATTAGCAATTTTATTTGCTGAAATATCAATAGAAGCCTGTGTTATTTTATTTTTAATTAAGTACTTTTTTAAAATTTTATTTTTAAAGAGTATTCTAAATTACAATTCAACATTTTATTTAATTTATTAGGTAATTATGATTAATCTAATATTATGTTTTGAATTCAACATATAATTTATTTTTGTTCTTATTACCCTTTCGTTTTCGATTTATATTACAATAAATATAAAAAGACGGTTATTTGATTAATATTTACTTGATAAGAATATCACTTTATAGAAATGTTAATTAGTTGAATGGTTGAATTATAGTAAATTTAAAAATTAGCATGCATTAATGTAAAAATCACTAATGATGGCAAGTTAATCAAATATTAAGACTCATTCTATGGATCAATTAATTCAGATTTTATTATCAAATAAAAAAAAAAAGGACTAATAAATAATCAAGATATAATGTAATTATTCTTAATAATTTTATCCACTAAAATCTTTAATACAATTTCATTCTTAACATAAGTGTGATGGGATTTTAAATAAGGCTTATCTCAATGTAATAACTAAAGAAACAAATACTTAAATTAAAAGAATTTAAGATGCTTAAACAAAAAAATAAGAAATTCCTAGATTAACTATTTCAGGATTCCTTTAGGCATAATATAAAAGCATAGAAAGTTTAAAAATCTTAGAATCAACCTTAAAATAAAAGCTAGGTTTATTAGAATATCTAAGAATAGGATTTTCATCTCAATCAAGATGGCAAGATAAAATTATTCCTTATGTAAAAGCAATCTCTGAATGTAAAATAATGATTTAAAAGAAATATAATTTATAAAGGTTTTGTATAATGGGTGAATAATATTCTGACATTTTAACTTTAAGAATCTTGCAATTATATTTTGGAATTATAATGATGAATACAAAAAAAGTAAATGTAAAAAACTATAAATTAGGCTTTAGAAATAGAAAAGATAGTTGATGATTTATTGAGATATGATAAATAGTTTAATGAATTAACAATTAATAATCAAATTCTTCTAACAAGTAAAGTAAAATATACATAAATTAGATAGATCTATGATTATACAAACAAGTTTAATTCATGATCAGGGTTTATTATTAAATTTTAATAAAGAACAAGTTGCTAATTATTTTTAA
This sequence comes from Paramecium sonneborni, assembly GCA_905182985.1. Taxonomy (NCBI): domain Eukaryota; phylum Ciliophora; class Oligohymenophorea; order Peniculida; family Parameciidae; genus Paramecium; species Paramecium sonneborni. The sequence goes on from CAJJDN010000065.1 coordinate 294,635, forward strand.
TGCCCTTTAGAAGCTATAGGAAATTATAAACATATCTATGATTTCATGCCTGATCATATTGCATCTTTACATGATGAACTAATAAATAAATTCTTGGAAAAAGGATAATCAAAATTAATGTAAGTAGGATAATTAATTTTTTTAAAAACCCCTAAGAATTTTATATTACCAAGTAATATTCATTTATATAATCCCTTAAAAATGGATGATATTACTTTATATGCTGTATTAACATCATGTCCATAATATTTTGAATACATAGTTTTTGATTAGGATGGCATCATCATTGGATTTACTTAAAAATTATTTAATTTTATTAGTGATTTAATTACTGAAAATAATTAAAAGTATTATAGAATCTAAGATATAATTGATAAAGGAGGCCATATTCTTCATTATATCTCTTAAATTCCTCAACAATTAAAATAACTCTAAGAAAATATTATTAGTACTTAGAACTATTAATTAATAAATTTAAGATCTTTTTGGGAGTTACCAAACAATAATAACGAATGCATAATTCAAACTTAATATTTAATTAATTAAATGAAACTAGGAAATAATAAAACAGAATAGGAAGATACAGAATTTTTAATTGATAATATTCAAGTTAATTTATTGGATCCAAATTTTTAAAATAAATTTTTTATGATTCTAAATAATAAAACAACCCATTAATTTAATGAAATAAAATTAAAAATCGAATTGGCATACACAATATAAATATCAAAAATTTATAATAAGATTTATTTTATATTAGAAATCAAAGATTATAGATTATCTGATTAACCAACAACTTTGATTTCAACTTATTAAAATAATAAATCAAATGGTAAAACTTAATCGTTGAGTATATCATAATAATTAGATTTTGAAATTTCTGATAAAATTTCATCAGAAGGTCATTAAATAAGAGAAATTTAAATATTCAATAATTTTCATTAATAATTATTGGTAGAAAAATTGTTGTTTGATGATCCTGATATAGATTATGAAGGAATTTAAGATAAAAATTCTTCAAAATAAATGAATTTTAGTTAAAACTAATCAAAAACTCCATTCATATTAACCTAAAGGCAAACACACAGATAATTATTGTCTGGTTAACAATCTTATAGAGGATCTATGTAAAAAACTGATTTTGTTTTACCATAATTATCAGTATAAGAATAAGTTAATAAAGATTATGATATATTAAATCAATTAGAAAGAGATATGATAGAAATTTCAAGATTTAAATAAGATCCAATTTAAGAATATAATGATGATAAAATTGAAAAAGACAATGTTGATTACATATCGAAATCATTATAAACTTCTAAGAATATAGACTAAAATGATCATAAGTAACACAATCATAAATTCAATTCTCTTTAAATTGCCTTAATAAGAGAAATTATTGATACTAGCAATAATATTAGATTATTAACTAATGCAAAAACTTTAACCTGGATCTTAGAAATTTTAATTTTAATTTATATCATCATAAATACTTTGCTGGTTTAGAATCAGTTTATTAAATTTAAAGAATAAATATCTGAACTCAAATCTATATAAACATTAAATAATATTATTGTTTCAAATTATCAGTTGATATAATCTACTTATTTGGATAGATTAAATATTTATACTTTAAGTCCACTTTTAGAACAATCTCTAAATTAAAGTTTATCTGAATCATTTTAAACAATAATTAATGATTAATTAGATTTATAGAGAAAAAGTTGTATCTATCTTGACAAATTTGCAAATGATTCTAATTTTGAGAAATGCTTCATATATTTTAATCGGATTTAAGAAAATTAATTATCCTATTTCAGAAACAGCATTTTAAATAATCATACTTATGATTTTTAAAATGCTAAGAAATAACCATCTTACCTTTAAGAATAAATATTCTATTTGATTTATAAATTTTTAATTTATTCTGACTAATTCAATGAATAATATTCAGAAATTAAATTAAGCAACGTTTTTATTGTCATGTTAATTACTGGTCTATTAATGATTATAACCATATTTTCATTTATTTTTAAAGTTGTAGCATTGAAATCAAGTCTCAAATCAAAATTAGTTACACTACTTTAAAGATTATCTTAAGAAGAAATAGTTGAATAGATAGCCACTTTAACAATTATAATTGATAGTTGGAAAACCTAATAATGGAAATAATATAATTATTATGACTTATGGAACAATAAATAAAATCTAGTTTTTAAAGAAATTGCTCCTCCAAAAAATAAAAGAAAACTTTCGTCAAACAATATTCAAAAAAAATTTTAAGAAAAATTTTTAATCTTTATTGAAGCACTAATTTTAATATTTTTTATTGTATTTTTTGTTTGTGGGTTCATTTTACTTTTAAATTTATTTGATTCCTATATTCCCTCAGTTACTGTAAATTAACAGTTCTTATTATTTTAATAAAAAGTAGATTCAAGTGTAACTTTAGGATAAATTATTAAAACTGAACCATTAATTAATAATTTTAGAAATTAAACAGAATAATTCTTAATTATTTAAGAGTATTTTAAAATAATTAATAATTTACAAACTATCATTTTTAACATCACTGAATCAATAGTTTAATATGATTTTATTGATTCATCATCAATCAATGAAATTTTAAATTCTTTGAATTCAGATTATTGTTAATTATATAACTTACCTTTTTGTACAATAAATTAAACAGGAAAATAATATTTTTAGAATGAATCTTATTCTTAATTTCTAAAGGAAGGAGTTAATGGGATGATTTAACATATGTATTATTTTTCAGTAAGTGAATTTGAGTAAGAAAAATAAAAAGGTTTTTTTGAAACTGATGAGAAATTAATCAAGTAAACAATCAGTTAAAGATTATATATTAATATTTTTATTTAATTTGTATTAGATATATAGCAAATAATAGATCAAAGTTAGGATTTATTAATAAATGGAAATGAGAAAGCAAGTTTGTTAATAATAGATAAAATTTTAATTTATTATTATGTTTTAGGTTGGATGTAAGTTTTTTTATTATATATTTAGCTTAATGTTTCTTCTTTTAATTGTAAATACATATTTAATTAGAGCATCAGGATTAGAAATAAATTAATATAAATATTTAATATTGATGATTCCTGAAAACAAGCTGGATAATTCTGTAATAAAATAGAAATTAATAAATATTAGAACATATTTTTTTTGAATAATTTTGTATGTAATATAAATATTAATCCTATTTTTAAATGAAAATACATAAATAATAAAATTTCATTTAATTAATTTTTATTGTAAAAAAATTATTAAATGAATATTTTTGCTCATTTTACTTCTATAAATAGTTTTTAAGGCTTGATATTATATTCACTTTTTGCATACATTGTGGCTACTTTAATTGCAGAAATAGTATCATCTTATATGGTTAAGCCTAATTAAATGGAATAATAAATGAAGAAAATTATTAAATAAAGAGAGATAAAAGATAAGAAGGCAGAAGAACTAATAAAATAACTGAGTTTAAGATTATCAATTTTATGTTATAGTGTCAAATTTAATGTTGAAATTATTTATTTCCTGCATAGGTGTCGAATTTTAGATATAAGGTTTTTTAATTATTTTAAATGAATCTCTATTAGATATTGGACTATTTTCTCTACTACTTATTGTAGAGATAAGTTTATTCTATTAAATTTTATAAACTTTTTAGTTTGAAAATGTATTACATTTATTGGATATCATATCACTTTTCTTATTTGATTGTTAAGTAGGTGTTTTTAAAATTATTTTTTCAGTTTACTCTACTTTTTTCCTAAAAGCAGCTTCATTCAAAGATGCGCAAACACTCTTCAAATGTAATTATTATTCATACATTTATAGTTCTTCTTATTTAAAAATTACAGATTACTTAACATTATCAATATTCAAGCTTTTTTGCTTAAATAATTATTCGATTGATTCCATCATAGAAAAATGTTAATCTGAATTTTAAATAAATTAGTTAATATGTTCAACTCTTTGTAAAGCTTCTTATTCTTATTAATTCAACATTTGAAGAGTGGCAAATAATTGTGATTCTTTTTATTCTAAAAACTTTACTGAAGATTCTAAGTTGGTTTTTAAGTTATTTAAATCATCAATTAACTAAGTTTAATTTTTAGATTAAAAATTAATTGAATTTTCTTTTTCTGCTAATGAAGACTCTTATTCAATTAATTTTTTCTTTAAATTATCTAAAGATTCCCTTTAGCCATTAATATCCTGATTTCTTTATAATAAAGTTTATTCGAATTCCAATAATTGCATCTCTTTAATATTAATATCTTTTTCTTTTTGTTAAATAGCATCTATTATTTCTTCAACTTCTTTAGATGTATCATTCATTTTCTTTCTTTCATTTAAATACAAAGCTTTATATTTATCTAAATCTTTTTATAAAAGAATTAATTGATGTTGCATCTGAATTCCATTTAATTTAACTATCATGCAATCTTTTCTCTCACAATCAATTTCATAAGAATTGCCAATTCTATTACTTAAAGTTTATCCATTTTACTAGTTCGAATAATTATTCTAATTTTTGCTATTATTTTATGAAATTCCATTGAGTTAATTTACTTTTGGCATACAGAACCTAGAATAATAAAAATTATAATTAAAAATTTAACAATAAAATTATTCTTCGAGATTAATAAATTATTCATTCAGATGATAAATATTCTATTATGATTATTGATTATTTATAAATTACATTCTAAATGTATTGATTTATTATTGAATAAAACTAATTGAGAACTATTAGTTTTTGATTGAAAATTTTTATAATACAAAATATAGTTTTATTTCAGATGGATAATAATGCTAATAGTTTATCAAAGCAATATAAATAGTGTTTTGATAGATTAGAATTTTTTAACTATAAGTTGGGATTTATAAGAAAATGAAATTGATTTGTAAATGAAAATGTTCAAAATATATTGATGATAATAAAGTTGGATTTTTAAGCTATCGTGATATGATTGATTTATAAAAAGTTATTTTGATCACCTCTATATTTATTTGGTTTTGAAATAAATCAGAATTGTAAGGAGTAAATTTTTAAAGAAATTGAAGACAAAAATACAAAATAATTTGATTACTAAAAATTATTATTATGTAAATACTCAGAGTTTGTAAAGATTTTGATAGCAAAGTTAAGGAAAATGATAAATTTATACAATACAATTAATTTAGTAAATAGATTATATAATCATTATAATTGATGCATTTGTGGCTCTAGGAGGTGAATCAGATGAGAGTGAATATGTAAATTAAAATAAAATTATTGGAATATTATCAGATGAATTGAATTTTTATATTGATATTGATGAATTATTAGAATAACTTGAAATATCAAAAGAAAGTTTAGATTTTTAAATATTTTTTAGATTATTTAGAGCAAAAAATAAAAATTCAATAAAGCAAAATAAAAGTTTATTATCAATATTATTTTATATTAATTTTAAAAGCTTTTATCTCATCGATCCTTAAGTCAAAGATCTACTTCTAGTATTTCAACAGTAAAAATTAAATTGAAAGATTTTGAAAATTTTCTAGAAAAACTATAATTGGAAGAGAATGAGAATATTAGTTTTCGATCTTAAAAAAAATGATGAATAATTATACATACATACTATATTTATTTGTATATTATTTTATTTTTATAAATATTTGCAATAAGTTGAAGAAAGTGAAAAATAAGTTAAGTTGAAATAGATAATATAAGAATTCGATATTGAAATATTTAGATTAGATATAAAACTTATACTAAACAGCTACACTGTTTTACAAAGTTATATTTATATTAATCAAAAATTCAAGATTATCTTTTATTTTTATTAAGTTATTTTAGAAGATTCTCTAAGAAACTAACTTATCTTGTTCTTTGAAAATAGGTTTCATTTGCAATAGAAATTGATCTTTCTCTAGGTTTATTCTGAACTTAAATTAATGATATCCAACTCATGCTGTTTATTTGTTATTATTTATTTAGAGGAGATTTTAAGGTAGGTAGAGAGGGTTCTCTAATATGTAAATATGGTAAATAAATTTTTTCTTTACGAAGTTTTATTTTACATTTACTATTCATATATTATGGTATTTCACCAGATCTTTTCTCTGAAGTTATGAGTGATTTATAATTGATCTAGTTTTATGATTTTATTTAATACTGTAGTAATAGTTTAATGCAATTGATCACCTTTAGCACTTTTAGTTAACATTTAATATATTTATTATAGATTATTAAAATAATCATTCAACTTCCTTTTAATTTTGAAATTCCTCCAAATATTAGAGGAATAACAGCCTGATTAAATGTTCTAAAGACCCATTAAAATGCTAATTTAGGCAAGCTATGGAGACCTATAAAGTAATAATTATTGTTATATAATACCTATAGCAATACAAAATCCAACAAAACATAAGATAATCAATATTGGATACAGAAATAGTGGATTGCCCATCCATCTTAAAACATCATCATACATAAAGAATAACAATAAGAACCAAAATGGTTTTGGTATATTTTAAAGGAAGTCTTATTTCTAAAAAATTAATTCATATTTATTATTACATGTTTTTAAATTGCATCTTAATATTAAACATCAATATCTTCTGCCAATTACATTTTTACTTAAGTATAAAAAACTTCATTTAGTACTATATCATCAGAATCTGTATCTGATGCTATTTAATATTATATTTTTTGACCCGAAGGAATTATTAGAGTTTTTGCCTTTTGTTTCATTGTAAATTATTGTCTAATAAATTTAATTTTTCTTATTCTCAATAATTCTAATAATGAAAACACTTTGTCTCTTGCTTCTGTATAAATGTGAAAGATTTCTTCTTCTGTCAATTTCTACCAATTTCTTGGTTATCCATCTGAAGCTCTAACAAATTAAGATTTAAATTATTAAAATAATTAATCTTTAAATCTACCACTAGCTACTGCTATTACTTATTTTAGATTATAAAAACTATCTTCTTCAAATTTATTTAAATAATCTTCAACCTATTTTAATTAGACTCTCAATCCTAATAATAATATCTCGTATTTTTAATATTTATCTTAAATCATAGAATAATAATCCATTTCTATTTATAACCAAAATTTTGGTGATATATTTAAAACTTATTAACTTACAATCTTGTCACATTCTGATTTAATTATATTGTCTAATTATTATTTAAAAGTTGCTAATTAAGCTTCTACAAATTATTTTGTATGATTATCAAACTATTATTTAAAATATCTAATATGATCCTCTTCTTGCCATTATCCTACTTCTATTACAGATTTTGTTATTTTTTCTTCAAATTATAATTTTAATAAATCCAATTCATTTAATTTATCTGGTAAATTATAAATACCTAATCCATTAAATAATTTTATTACTTTCTTTTTTTAATTATTCAAGATTTTCAGCTAACAATTCCATATAATAATGTTTGAGTTATTCTGTTTATTTTTAAAAGAATGTATAAAATCTATTAATTAATTCATCTTTTAATTCTTTTTCTTTTTCTTTGTAAACTTCAATATGATAATCTCTAGCATCTTTATCATATATTTTTCTAGCCTTATTTAATATTGTTTAACATTCTTATCCAAAATTATCAACATATTTAATTCTTACTCTATTCTATAAATCCTATTATTATTTAAATATATAATAATTTTACTTCATTTAATTATTTCACTCCTTCCAATGCCTCTAATTTTATTTATTAACATCTCATATTGGAAATTAGAATTTTCTCATTTGGTAAATTTAAATCTTTATTATTTGATATCACTTCCCAAATATTTGATAAATATTATGGCATATCAGACCATCTAACATTTTTTTCATAATCAAAATTTTAAAAAATAAAATTAGGATCTTGTTAATTTGCTAATTTAGAATGAAGTTAATTTGTTTATTCAGCAAATTCTTTTTTCATTTTGTAATATACTAATGTAAATACTTAAACACTAAATAATTCATGAAAATCTGTCTCTTTATATTAATCAGGCTATTATAAATAGAATTAATACTTTTGGAATCTCTTTCCAAATATTCAATAAATAACCATTCAATCTACGAGAAGCTTCATCATAATTTGCATCTTCATCCCAATCTCTAACAACAAAGATAATATGTTTAACTGTGTCCTATTAAAACAATTTTAGATTCTATTGCATAATTATTTTTATGATTGATAATTGACAACTTGTATGTTAACCTAATGCATTAAGAAAAACATTTATTATAAAACAATGTGACATTGCCAAAGCCATTAATGCTGTTTAATTTTCAACCATCTAATAAACTTTTAATTATTATTAAATACATTTTCCCCTGATTTACGCTCTACAGAGTCTGATCCTTCAACATCTAGTACTACAACATTATTTTAGACATCTTTTGAAATCCAAATACCAACTGTTGTTTAACCTACACTTTATTATCTATTCTAGACATCAAATTTTGTTCCAAATAACTAATTTAGCAATGTACTCTTTCCTGTACTTTGACTACCTATTATTGACACAATATTGTAATTTTTCCCTATTTCACTTATACCTGAATTTTTCACAAAATCCACAAGCTAATCTCTATCTAATTTTTTATCTTCTAAAGCCTTTTTGTCAATAAGATGGTATCTGTCTCCATAATTCTCAATCATTAAATTATTTAATAAACACGTTCTTTTACAAACACTATTAATTACTCAAAATTAATTTAATTATATATTATATCATTTTTCACAATTCATACTATAATCATTATTTACAATCCAAATCAATTTATTTAATAATATCATATAAACTTATATTTCAAGTCTTAATCCATGTAGACTAAATCAGATATTCTCATTTAAAAGCCATTTTTTCTATTTCCAAACGACTCATTATTATGGAATTTTTATTGGATAAATCATCAACAAAGTTTTATCAAAAGCATTTTATGATTAATATTTCCTTTTTTTCGGATTTTTATCTAGAAGAAAACACTTTAACAAATTAAATTTATTTTATCTCCTTTTTAAGTCATTTTCAAGACTATCAATGGAATACTTTTTACAATTTTAATCATATTACCTTAATTATTCATTAATATTTAGGAATAAATATAATATGTTTTGATAATATTTTTTATTCGTAATTTGAAACACAATATTTTTTAATAAATTTTGATCCTTTGAATGAAATTGGTACATATATATTGGAAATCCAAACATTAATATTTTTATATTTATTTTTTCCAACTATTAAAATGTAATTATATATATATTATATTTTAGAAATCCGTTTTCATTAAATCCAAAATTTAATAAAAAAGTTGATTCTTTTAAAGATTTTATAAAATATTTTAAAATTTTAAATCAGAATATGCTTTTATTAAATCTTATTGCATTCTTTAAAAAAATTTCAAAATTTCTTTTTATTCTATAAATGATGAAATTATTTACTTTAATTAATAAATAAACACTTGAAAATAAAATGTAATGCTATTTTATGTAAATTAAATCTTTTTCAAGTTTGAGCGTAAAGTAATTGTGACATTGGTAATTTTTTCATTCAAAAGTTAGATTTTTATTATGAATACAGGAACAAAATTAATCTATTAGTGTTTATCAAAACCTATTGTAAGTTTAGGCTTTGTATTTTTAGCAATATTGAAGGTTAAGTTTACAAAAATTATTAAGCATTTATTTTAAGACTTTTTCTTTATTTAGTAATTATTAAATTCATTACTTTTCTCTATTAAATTATGATGAATAACAATTTTGGAAAATAAAGATGACTTATAATATATATTGGTAATTATTTTCAAATTATAAGGATAAACTTTTTTCTGATAGATAAAATAATATTACTTAGCCATGTTTTAGTTTAGAAAATCTTAATTGATTTATAAAAAATTTGGATTAAAATATTGCTTTAATAAATTAAGAATGAGAAATTAAAAAATTGATTTCTATAATGTTGAAGAGTTAAATTTTAATTTCTTTATATAAATGATTAAATATTAAAAAAAAAATAAATTCATAAACATATGAATTTTAAGTTTTTTATTAAAATTGAATCAATTTGTTTTCCAAAATAGTTGTTTTAATATGAGATCACTATCTTGATAATATTTTATGTTATATTAAATTATTTTTTTTTATAACAAGAAGATTAAAAGTTGGAGCGTAATTTATGAAAGAGTTTTCTATCTTTTCTACATAGATAATTATAAAATTAAATGAAATATCGCATTTTAGTTTTAGAAAGTAAAATTTATTATAATAAAAAATTAAAAAATGAAAGAAAAAAATACTCTCATCCCTGGATATGAAGCAAAATTATTGTCTGAATAAAGTGAATTAAATTTTTTAAGTTCAAGGGTGAACTACAGTAAATCAATATTTCCAAAGACATCCCCATTTTAAGCTGATTTTTATTTTTTTCCTACAAACGAGAAAAAGCA
>CAJJDN010000065.1:305155-364952 GCA_905182985.1 Paramecium sonneborni
CCGTTTTCATTAAATCCAAAATTTAATAAAAAAGTTGATTCTTTTAAAGATTTTATAAAATATTTTAAAATTTTAAATCAGAATATGCTTTTATTAAATCTTATTGCATTCTTTAAAAAAATTTCAAAATTTCTTTTTATTCTATAAATGATGAAATTATTTACTTTAATTAATAAATAAACACTTGAAAATAAAATGTAATGCTATTTTATGTAAATTAAATCTTTTTCAAGTTTGAGCGTAAAGTAATTGTGACATTGGTAATTTTTTCATTCAAAAGTTAGATTTTTATTATGAATACAGGAACAAAATTAATCTATTAGTGTTTATCAAAACCTATTGTAAGTTTAGGCTTTGTATTTTTAGCAATATTGAAGGTTAAGTTTACAAAAATTATTAAGCATTTATTTTAAGACTTTTTCTTTATTTAGTAATTATTAAATTCATTACTTTTCTCTATTAAATTATGATGAATAACAATTTTGGAAAATAAAGATGACTTATAATATATATTGGTAATTATTTTCAAATTATAAGGATAAACTTTTTTCTGATAGATAAAATAATATTACTTAGCCATGTTTTAGTTTAGAAAATCTTAATTGATTTATAAAAAATTTGGATTAAAATATTGCTTTAATAAATTAAGAATGAGAAATTAAAAAATTGATTTCTATAATGTTGAAGAGTTAAATTTTAATTTCTTTATATAAATGATTAAATATTAAAAAAAAAATAAATTCATAAACATATGAATTTTAAGTTTTTTATTAAAATTGAATCAATTTGTTTTCCAAAATAGTTGTTTTAATATGAGATCACTATCTTGATAATATTTTATGTTATATTAAATTATTTTTTTTTATAACAAGAAGATTAAAAGTTGGAGCGTAATTTATGAAAGAGTTTTCTATCTTTTCTACATAGATAATTATAAAATTAAATGAAATATCGCATTTTAGTTTTAGAAAGTAAAATTTATTATAATAAAAAATTAAAAAATGAAAGAAAAAAATACTCTCATCCCTGGATATGAAGCAAAATTATTGTCTGAATAAAGTGAATTAAATTTTTTAAGTTCAAGGGTGAACTACAGTAAATCAATATTTCCAAAGACATCCCCATTTTAAGCTGATTTTTATTTTTTTCCTACAAACGAGAAAAAGCAGTTCAATTATGAAAAGAAAAATGAATTTGTGAGGAAATTTGTAGATAACATGTTAGATCTAATATGGAAAGTGAAAAAAATAAAAAATTTTCATTTGACCTTAATAGGAGACTAAGGGTCTTCAGATGAATTTATTTAAAAAAAAAAGTCATCCACGTTTACTTAATTAAATCAAAAACACTTAAGACTTATTTTAGATTTAGAATAAACAATAAAGAATAAGGTGGAAAAACTACCTTTAATACATCCTGGTTAATATATAAAAGTTATTTGGGATATAGTAGCTGTAATTGCAAGATTATATTTTTTGTATATAATCCCTATTGATTTAGCTTGGGTTACTTAATAATTTATATTTCATGATTTTAAATACATTTCAATACTGTTTCTGCTTATTTTAATTTTTGATTTGTTAATTAGTTTAAATACAGTTTACTTTTAAAATGGAGAAGCTGTTACATCTAGAATTATGATTGTGAAACACAGTCTTTATAACACCTATGGATTATAGTGGTTATCAGTATTTTAATTATTAATTTATTTCATAATTGACAGATATATAAATATATCATTAGATATTGATAATAATGTAATAAATATAGGTTTGCTAATATTTTTAGTTCATCATAAAACAATAATAAATTATGCAAAAAATTATGAGGAAGGATTAAATATCTCTAAAAAAACATCATCTATATTTGCTTTATTTAAATTGATAGCTTTTTTATTTTATGTGATTCATTTATTTTCTTGTTTTTGGTTTTGGGTAAATTATTAATAATAATTTAGGTTGGAAGATATAGTATCGAGAATTATGATGGAAAGAGTTGGATTATGTCAACTAATATGTTTGAATAGCATTGGAATACATAATATCTTTAATCCTTTTATTATACAGCAGTAACAATCTTCACAGTTGGATATGGAGATGTAACTCCATAATCTAACATAGAGAAAGTAGTGACTATTGTGTTAATAATGATATCTAGTATTTAGCTTCCTTATAGTGTTAATACAGTTGGAAATATAATTACAGAAATGACAGCATTTTCAGAAGAAAGAAAAAGGAAGTTAAGGATTATCAATTCTTATATGAATAAGGGTAGGATGTCAACTGGTTTATAAATGTAAATCAGATAATATCTTACATATTATTGGGAAAACATAGTTATATCTTAATCTGAAGAAGAGAAAGAGATAATCGATAGTTTATCTGAGTTTTTGAGACAATAATTAATTACTGAAGCTCATTAGAAAATATTTGATTAATGCACATTGTTTAAGATACCATTTAGTGAATTATTCAAACAACAATTAATTAAAGAAGTAGAGGAAGTGCTTCTTACTCCTGAATAAGACTTAAAATCAGCAAATGATATTTTTTTGTATTATATAGAAGATGGTTCAATTTAAATTTGTTTATAATAAGGTAGAAAGATTAATTTAGGAGTTGTTAATAAAGGAGCTTCAATAGGTATAAAGAACTTTATAATGGGAACTGAGTCTTTAGAGACCTATAAAAGTGTTGGATTTACGAAGGCAATGGTTTTAAAAAGGAAAAACTTTCTTAAAATATTATAAGAGCACCCAGATGATTAAGAATTATTTTGTGCTGTAAGAGATAAAATGGTTTTATATTAAGATGATTAATATTTTACTGTTTCTTGTTTTTCATGTGGAAAGGAATCTCATAAATTAATTGAATGCCCATTAATTAAATTTGTACCAAATAAGGAATTTATTATTAAAAAATATCTTTTTCCCCAAAAATAATCTAGCAAACCATATGTAAGAACAAAAAAAAAAACAAAATCATTAATCCTAGATAAAAAAAGACTTGAATAGTCAGCTCTTTTAATCTAAAAAGAAGATCCTATTTTATTTTAGTTATATAAATTTGATAATATGTATAATATAGATGAAGAATAATAATAAAAACGAAACATAAGATTAGCAACTTCATTTTAACACATTGATAATTAAAATCCATAAATTAAAAAGAGAGAGAGATATTTTTCAATATAAGATTAGAATTAAAAAATAATTAAAAAAAAATTTTAGCGTCTTGTCAATAAATTGATATCAATAAATAAAATATATCCTTATTTTTTAATTTAAACATATGTTCAATATGAAAAATAGATTGAATAACGATAAATTAATATGACCTTATAAATTTTGGAATAAAGATGTAAGAATATTCTATAATTTGATAACAAACAGTTTTAAAAATATTCTAGTGATATGTCATTAATTATATAAAAATTATCAAATAAATAGTATATTGATGATTAAGATTTTGAAAGTCCATAAACATTTAAGTTTTATTTTAGAAAAGATAATTTTTCAGTGGTCAAATAGAAAAATTTTCTCTAAAATTTAAGTATTTTAAAAAAGTTTATCTAATATGTCCAATACCCAGGAGATTTAATTAGATAATTTAACTTAACTTAAATTGGATTTTTCTTATTAATGAGTAGAAGAAAGCCAGTGATATGTTTTTCAGCTGACCATATTATAAAATGATATGTATTAATGGTTTATATTTAAAAATAATATATATTAAGTGGCTTTTATAAATTAACTCATTAATTAAGGAAGTTCAGTCGGTTTTATTTATTTAGAATTAGATAAATTTATTTTAATTATTCCTATAAAAAATAATTGATTAAAATAAATAAAATTTAATTTAACTTGATTTTATAAAGTTTTATATTAAAATGAGATTGAGTATAATAAAACTAAAAATAGCAAATAAATTATAAATGCTATTAATGAGTTATATAAGGAATAAACATTTTGAATGTTGACAGCTTAATAAAAAATATAATTTTTAGAATTTTAATGATTTAAGAGATAAAAACCCCGAAGGAGCAAACTCCTTTTATTTCTGAATATGATGAAAAGGACAGGCCATTAAGAAAAAACAAAAGCACTCGCCATTTTTTTTCAGACTAAAATAAAAGTCCATCTGAAAAGCAGGAAAGGAAGTTGGTGTATGCTAAAAGATTTTTAAATGTATTAAAAAAAAGAGTGGAGGATAAAAGTCTAATATCAAATGAATTGATAGATTATGTAGGTGATAAAGCAGCATAGAAACAAAAGAATGGATTTAATCTAAATATAAAGTTGCTTTCCACTCATTTGGAGATGGAAATAAAAATGAAGTTTAAAGAAAAGATGAAATAATTAATAGCTTCATCTTTTGGGACATTAATACTATGGATATAACGAATAGAATTATTTAAACCAGAATCTCCTGTAAAAGTAATTTGGGATTTTGCATCTTTGATATCTCGTTTGTACTTTTTGTTTTTAATACCACTTGATGTAGTATGGAATAAGTACTCATTTATGTTTGATATTTACAATATATAATCATTTGTATTTCTGTTGATTTTGTTAGGAGATTTATTAGTAGGATTAAATACTTCATATTATACTGAAGGGATTTTGGTAACTGATCGAAAAAAAATAGTAAAACATAACTTTTTAAAGTGTTATGGATTGGAATGGATGTCAACAATATAAATAATGATATATTTTATATTAACATAGAATGATGAGATTAATGATAAAATAAAAGATTATAGAATAAATTTAACATTGATAACATTTTTAGTTCATTATAGTACAATATAGGAATGTTTAATATATTATGAGGAAGGTTTAAATCTAAATAAGAAAGCATCATCAATTTTAGAGTTAATAAAATTGGTTGGGATTCTATTTTTTATAGTTCATTTTTTTTCTTGTTTTTGGTTTTATGTATGAATAAATATTAACTTTAGATAGGAGAATATAGTCATCAAATGTATGGTACAAGTTGGATGGAGAAGATTGTAGATGAGAATTGGACTGTATAATATGTTCATTCAATGTATTTTTCAGCAGTAACTATTTTTACAGTTGGATATGGTGATGTGACTCCATAAAGTAATATTGAGAAAATAGTTTGTTGTTTATTTATTGTATGTGCAAGTCTTTAACTTCCATATAGTATTAATACAGTTGGAATGATTGTTTAATAAATTACTGAGTATGGAGAAGATAAAAGAAAAAGGTTAAGAATTATAAATTCATTTATGTAAAAGAAACAAATTACTTTTAATTTATAAAATGAAATAAGATAGTATTTGAATTATTTTTGGTAATTGAATAAAGAATCAGATGCATAAGATGTTAATATGATAATAAATTAATTGGCTGAATCATTAAGAAATAAATTAGTCTAAGAATCTAATGCAATAATCTTAAATTAATGTGCTTTATTTAGATATAGATTTACATCAGCTTTTAAGGCAGAATTAATAAAGAGTCTAAAAAGGAAGATTATGCCACCTGAAACTATGGTAGCATAAAAAAGTTAATTAATTTATATTGAACAAGGAGAAATAGATTTATATGGAGATAAAATGTGTAATTTGAAATTGAGTTCTTTTTCTTAAGGTTCAACATTAGGTTTAATATCATTTTTATTAGGAAATGAAAAATCAGAAACATATAAAACTCATGGGTTTTCATTAGTAATGACTTTATCTTAGAAAAAATTCTTTCAAATTTTATAGAAATATCCTGCTGATTATGAAATATATTGTTAAATCAAAGATTATTTGATATTTAATGGTAGTGAAACAAGTATATTTCCTAGAAGATGTTATGTTTGTTAAAACAATTAACATTATTCAAAAGACTGTCCAACTGTTCATTATGTGCCTGATAGAGAAAAATTAATAAAATAATTAACAATTGATTAATAATAAAGTAGAGCAATCTTTTAAAGACGATTAAGAAAAATTGGTAGATTTAAGAAAATTAAGGAATAATTAGAGAAAAATGCATTTATTATTTAATAGTAGAATATTGATATTTTAAAAATTTATGATTTACCTGAGAAAATAGAAGAAAATATTAGAATTAATAGTTTAGATGGTTATAAAAATATAAAGAAGGGATTCAATTAAAATAAAGCACTAAAAATGAAGTTTTAAAAATTTGTTCGTAAGGTAGTATTAATTAATAAATCATATCCTCATTTCATTACAAATGTTTGTTAATAATTTAGATCATGCACAAATTATTTTAGTACAATTTCATAATTAAGATAAATGTAGATAAGATATGATTATTTAAAATAAATAGCAGGAATTGATCTACATTTATTGGAAATACTTGATTTTTACATAAAAAAGAATATGTAAAATCCATTTATAAACAATTTGGAATTTGATTAGCCAAAGAATTTCATTCATTATAATCCAAAATACAATTTCAATAATGTAAAAGTCAATATGGATAAAAATAAAATGAGAATTGTGACTTAATTTTTATATTATGTTTTTTATCCAGCCTAAATAATAAGATAAGTAAGAGCAACTAAATGTACAGTCGATTTAATTACATATAAAAGAAGAAATAATATTATAAAGAAGTGATTAATATAAGTTATTATTATATAAATATAGTAAAATTAATGAAAGCATAACAAGCAGCAACTTTGTTATTAGAAGAAACACTTTTTCAAGTAGATTTAAGAGCAGAATAACTTAAAAGTTATTTAGAGAAAGTTACTAATACAGTTAATGGTCATTCATCATATTTAAATAACTTATAAGTTCAATTGAATCAAGTACTCAAATTATAAGATGTATTAAAATCATTTAATAGTTTTATAGTATGAAACATATTTATAGAGAACAGCTAGATCTATGTCTTTACGTGATCAAGAATTTGAACAGTAAGTTTCTTTTCAGTTGGAAAAACCATTAGCTGAAAATGGATCAGATTAAATAGAGAATGCTATTTGTATGGTTATAAACAAAGAAAGAGTATTCAGTTAAGGAATGTCATATCTATTTAAACGAAGTAAAGATTGGGAAGCTAAATTAAATAAATTAGAGAGTGATCTTATGAAAAGAGCATTGAAGGATGAATTAGAAAAGGGTTTGAAGGAACAAAAAACTAAATTGTCAGATCAAATTGAAGATTTGAATAAGAAGCTTACTAAACGATTTTAGGATTAAGAAAGATTAGCAACTTAAAATTAAAATCAGTTACAATAAAGTATTAATGAATTAGAGAAAAAAACATTATGGAAAATAAGTGATTGTGAAAAATTATTGTAGTAAAGAATTAATGATAAATTTGTGGAAACTTCATGTTAAGGTGTTTATGATAGAGTTATGAGAGATATTGCAAAATAAAAAGATGAAGGAATCAAAGCTGTATAAAATGAAATAGCTGAATTAAAAGCTAAATTTTAATATAATGAAGAAAGAAATTAAGACAATTTTAAATCATTGAGAATTTAATTAAAAGAAATGAATGATACTATGTAATAAAAATACACTCCTCTAGAAAAATTTGATTAAACTAAGTAAATTTTAAATGATAGAACTGTTGATTTATAAAATAAAGTTGGAGAATTGTCTAGAAAAATGGATGCTATTCTTTAGTTAGAAAAATTGATACCATAAATTAAATCTATGGATGATAAAATAGCTGAATGTTAATATAGAGGTGAATAAAATAGAAAAGATATAGAAGAATTAAAAATTAAAACTGAAAATTTTGAAGGTTCATCTAAAGGAGGAAAAAGTGATATTGATCCTCATAAAGTATGTTCTTTAGAAGCAGATATTAAAAGATTAAAGAGTGATTATACTGATTAAGAAAATAAATTAAGATTATTAGAAAATGAATTAAAACGAAAAATCGATGTAAATGAATAAAGATTCCTTTAATAATTGAATCTTTTAAAATCAGCTCCTTAATAATAATAATTATCTAAAGAAGATGTTATATCTATTATTGATAAGGAGATATCATAACCTATGAGCTTATTAAGAGCAAGAATATTGTAAATTATAGGCTAAGCTTGTGGAGAAAACATGTCTTTTGAAATGTTTATTAGAAATCTTTTAAATGATATTGCTGATTTGAAAAAGAAAATGGAAGGAATTTAAGATCTTGATAAGAAAATGAGAAAGTATATGAAATAAATGACATCAAATGATAATACTGATTTGTAGAAACAACTGGCAGAGTATGTATATAAGTTTATACTTTAGAAAAGCAAATGAAGAAGATACTAAAGCTAAATTCACTGCTTTAGAAGAAAAATATAAAACTATGGCTGAAAATTATGGTATCTTAGCCAAAGGAATGAAAGAATTAGAAGAGTTCTCTAATTATCTTCAAACATTACTTTAGTAATTATAATTCCTATCTTAAGTGTTAATCAATAAGAGACCGTGAGCATCTTAACTGGAAATCATCGTGTTGTTACATAGAGATGCTTAGTTTGTTCAGGAAAAACTAAATTAACAAAAACTGTAGATGTAATAATTATTTTTTTAAAATAGAAAAGTTAAGATTTGAATTAAGCTAAATTAGTTAGGGGAGATTTGAGACCTAAAGATTTGCTTTATGAAAATTCTGAAGTCTATGAACTAAGTATATTTCATTCTCAATTTTAGATCCCAATTAAGTAAACTATACTTCAGATAATTAAAAATATGTTGGAACTACTGTTGGATTCAAATATCCAATGCTTAATTAAAATAAAGCAAGTATTAACGCAATTTCTAATTTCATTTTTAGATGATCCTTCCTCTAGTTCTGGTAGAATGATTAGACCATAGAGTGCTACATAAAAAAAATATTGAATTTATTAAACACAGTATATTGATTAAAACTTATATTTAATTGCCTATATTAATAAGATTTATAGTAAATTTTAAAAAGTTAATTAGTATTTTTACATTTTGAAGTTGTTTTGCTATTTTTCAGTGCTCTAAAACCTTTTGTTTTGTTATTAAAATTAAAGATTTTATTGAAATTCTCAAATTTTTCTCAAATTGTTTAACTTAAAATATATAAACATAAAAACTCATTTAATTCATTCAGTTTTTATAGAAAGACATTTGCTTTAGCTTCTAAAGATCTTTTAGGAATTTATCAATAGTTTAAATTCTAAATCAAGATAAATAGTACCTCTAAGAATAATCATAGAAATGTTATCTTGAATTTATATTTTATGACAACTGCTAAGTTTCTTCTTCAAATTATTATGGTTAGTCTACAGGCATGCTGGCTTACAAATTATTTCTGCGTTTACGAAAGGTACTTGAACTCATGAAGGAATATTATATAATTATTGATTAAAATAATCTTATCTCTGTTCTTAGAATATTTATAACAGTATGAAGAATATTCTAAGAAGAACTTGGAAACATAATTTATCTTATTGAATTCATAAATGAAATGGAAAATAAATTTGTGCATATCTTTTGATAAAGTTAATATTGAAAGAATCTGATGGTGTTATTGAATGTCCTGATATTAACAATGTATGTCAAATTAATAAATTAAGCCTTAAATTTTAGGTTTGCTTACTTTGTAATTGATTTTAAATTAATTGTGGAAGATTTTAAATTATTTAATGATATTTTAGAATAGAAATTCGGAGTAGTTAAGACATTAAGTAGATGATTGATAAGTATATTTTAATAAGGTAGGATTGTAAAAGAGAGAATGATGAAATAAAAAATTAATCGCATTACTTAAAATAAGTTAAAATTAAATTAATATATTGCATATCTGGAATCAAATCACTTTTTCTTTCCTGATGCTAATTTAGACTCTGTAAATATAACATATTGATTGACTAATGGATCATACTTTCTTAAAATCAATTTAGAACCTACTTTCCTAATTTTAATAATGTTCCAATTACTTAGTGCTTTTCTCTCCATAATAATAGAAACCTGTGCCAGCTGAACTTACTAATTTGAATAGCAATGTTGTCTTTTTGCCCATATTATTAAATATAAATTTTAATATTGATAATAATTAACTTTCATGATTAGAAATATTATTCATCTAAAGCAGGTAAAATTTTTCCATTACATCTACCAAAGCCAACACGATTTCTAAGATAATAAAGATTAAATACTCTCCATCTCCTGCATATCCTCTCATTTCAAGGACATCTCCGTCTTCTAGAAACAATCTCTATTCTCCTGACTTTAATACTAATGGTTCTTTTCCATTCCATGTATATTCCATTAAACATCCTCTTCCATCTTTAGTAGTTCCAGAGATCGTTCCTGATCCAAAAAGATCTCCAGGTTGAATATTACATCCAGTAATTGAATGATGTGCAATTTATTAATTAACACTCCAATACATATATTTAAAATTGCTGGTAGTAAAATGTTCTAATTCAGGACTCTTTTCTGTTCCAATAAACACTTCTAATTTAATATCGAAAGAAGTATGACTATAGTAAATAATGAATATATAATTACTTCTTTTCTTTTAAATAAATAAAAGGTTCTGGATCTTATTCTGGTAATTAAATACGGAATGGTTCTAAAGCTTCTACAGTGACAATCCAAGGTGAAATAGTAGAAGCAAAGTTTTTAGCACCAAAAGGACCTAAAGGAACATATTCCCAAACTTAAACATCTCTGGCTGACCAATCATTTAAAATAACAAATCCAAAAACTCTATCTTCAGCTTAATTCACTTTTATGGGTTCACCCAAATTATTTGAAGTTCCACCTATTACAGCTCCAATTTCTAATTCATAATCTAATCTCTTGCATTTTGTAAATGATGGTTTTTCTGCTGTTGGAGCTTTTACTTATCCCCAAGGTCTTCTAATATCAGTACCATCAATAACTATTGATGATCGTCTTCCATGATATCCAACTGGTAAATAATACCAATTTGGTTGCATTGCATTATCTGGTCCTCTTATTATTGATCCCATATTAAAAGCATGATTCTTTGAAGAATAAAAATCTGTATATTCTCCTATTGTTATTGGCATATGATTTTTTACTACATACATTATAATCTTATTATACTATCTTTAACTGGTGTTATTATCTAGCTCAAAACTTCTTAATTATTTTCTAATTGACTACCACATTAAAATAAAGATTGGATCTCAGATCTTACTTCCTTCCAATGTGGTCTAGATAGAGATACAAATTTATTTAAGTTTCCTTCATCAAATACTCTAGATCCCAAAGTTGATAACAATGGTCCCTTAAAATATCCCAACTCTTCCAATTTAGATAAATTAATTACAGAATCCCCTAATTTCATCTATCAAATTCAATTACCTATTATTGTTGCAGCAAAAGGATTTCCATTTACTTTAGAAGCTACTCCAAAAGGTATATTTTTAATTGTGAAATCAGAATCCTTAGGAACAAGGAGAAATCCTTAAATTTCTTGTTGCATTAATACGTAAACTAAGATATTTATTATCATTTAACTTTACACAGATTATTTATAAAGAGTATTATTATTTAATCATTAAAGATATTTATAATACATTTGATATGCAATTAGATTATTAATTTTTCTGCTTCTCTATTATTCTCAATCTTATATTTTAACTAAACTTTTAGTTATTTTCCAAACTTTTTTAAAACATTTAAATTAGTTGATTAAAGTGTATAATGCCATAGATATATGTTAATAATTCAGATTGCTTCATATTAAGGTGGATTCTTTGGATCTGCCTTTCTTTTCTTATATAGAATTCTATAACCACATTAGCATCTCACTATGTCTTTAGCTTCAAGTTATACATCCTTCCCACACTCTAATCTAAGCTATTGAAATTACTTCCACAAATGTAAACAACTCTAGATGCATCCTATATGTCCATTAATTAATTTATTTAAATACATGTATTCTAAAGAACAAATTACTAAAATTCGATAACTGATCAACAATTATTTTGATAAAGGTGAAGTATTTGATAAGTTAAAGAAAAAAATTGAAAGTGAAAAAATTCAAATTGATGATTTGGATAATGAAAAATTGACTAAATTACTTAGAGAAACTAATCTTATTGATAATCTCATCTTGGATATCAAACATTTAGATGAAATTGATGAATTTAATAAATAAAATAAACAGGTATGATCAAATCAGAATATTAAGCTCACATATGTAGACCCAGATCGTATTAATTATAGGTCAGTTAGTTTGAGAATTTTTAAAGGAAGAGCTTTCTTGGATTTTATTGAATCTGAAAATTCTAAATTGCAATTATATTTAAGTTTTTGTGGTTAAAGATATGTATCTGCTATTGTGGATGCCTCAGTAGAACCTGAGTTTAATGAACTCTTTTTGTTTGATTTAAGAACTGATACTCAAAAAGCAAATGTAGATTTGTTAACTTTAAGCAAATTAGATCACCCAATTGAATTATGTGTAATTCAAATTTAAAATGGGTAAAGAAAAATGTTTTCATAAAAATTAATTGAATGGAGATTTTTATTATGCTATGGAAACATTTCATTAAATATAGAACTTCCAACTACTTATAATACAAAAATGTAAAATGAAAGAAAAAATCATGTGGGTATACTCTAAATTCATTTGGAATTATTGCCAAAAACTGGATTGGCTTTACTTCCTGAAAACATAGTAGTTTCATAACTCTCAAAAGAGAAAGCAGTTATTAATTAAATATCAGATAGATTTCATACTTATGGTAATGCTTGGTGGAATGATTTTAAAGAACTTAAATTATCTGTAAGACCAATAAAATTATATTCTGAATCTTAAGATGCAATTTGGAGACCTTCTTGCACTTTTATAAGAGAATTGTAAAGTGTAAGAGGAATAATGAGTCCAAATCATGCAGCTAGATTTGTAAGTCTTATACCGATGAAAACATCAGATAGAGGTCCTTCAGGAGATAGATTGGAGGTTTGGCATAGATTTCCAACATTTTTGGCATTAAAAGGTGGAGATTTTGAGGATCATTGTTTATTGTTATGTTCACTTTTTTTAGGATTTAATTTAGATGCATTTGTAGTTTTTGGATCAACAGCTGATAGACCTCATGGTTGGGTTATGACAAGATTATAAAAACCTAAAAAACCAAATTAAAAATAGGCTGAATATGCATATAATTTTTGGGAACCTTTGACTGGTCATAAATTTGAATTAAATGATCCTAAGGTAATTAAAAATGAAAAATATAATATAGGTTCCTTAATTATATAAAAGAATTGGTTGTATTTTTAATAATAAATGTTTTTTTGCAAATATTCAAGAGAATGATTCTGTATTAAAGACTGATCTAAATATTGAAGATTATACAAAATGGAAAGCAGTTGATCCTAATGAAATATCTTTATTAAAACCATNCAGAATATTAAGCTCACATATGTAGACCCAGATCGTATTAATTATAGGTCAGTTAGTTTGAGAATTTTTAAAGGAAGAGCTTTCTTGGATTTTATTGAATCTGAAAATTCTAAATTGCAATTATATTTAAGTTTTTGTGGTTAAAGATATGTATCTGCTATTGTGGATGCCTCAGTAGAACCTGAGTTTAATGAACTCTTTTTGTTTGATTTAAGAACTGATACTCAAAAAGCAAATGTAGATTTGTTAACTTTAAGCAAATTAGATCACCCAATTGAATTATGTGTAATTCAAATTTAAAATGGGTAAAGAAAAATGTTTTCATAAAAATTAATTGAATGGAGATTTTTATTATGCTATGGAAACATTTCATTAAATATAGAACTTCCAACTACTTATAATACAAAAATGTAAAATGAAAGAAAAAATCATGTGGGTATACTCTAAATTCATTTGGAATTATTGCCAAAAACTGGATTGGCTTTACTTCCTGAAAACATAGTAGTTTCATAACTCTCAAAAGAGAAAGCAGTTATTAATTAAATATCAGATAGATTTCATACTTATGGTAATGCTTGGTGGAATGATTTTAAAGAACTTAAATTATCTGTAAGACCAATAAAATTATATTCTGAATCTTAAGATGCAATTTGGAGACCTTCTTGCACTTTTATAAGAGAATTGTAAAGTGTAAGAGGAATAATGAGTCCAAATCATGCAGCTAGATTTGTAAGTCTTATACCGATGAAAACATCAGATAGAGGTCCTTCAGGAGATAGATTGGAGGTTTGGCATAGATTTCCAACATTTTTGGCATTAAAAGGTGGAGATTTTGAGGATCATTGTTTATTGTTATGTTCACTTTTTTTAGGATTTAATTTAGATGCATTTGTAGTTTTTGGATCAACAGCTGATAGACCTCATGGTTGGGTTATGACAAGATTATAAAAACCTAAAAAACCAAATTAAAAATAGGCTGAATATGCATATAATTTTTGGGAACCTTTGACTGGTCATAAATTTGAATTAAATGATCCTAAGGTAATTAAAAATGAAAAATATAATATAGGTTCCTTAATTATATAAAAGAATTGGTTGTATTTTTAATAATAAATGTTTTTTTGCAAATATTCAAGAGAATGATTCTGTATTAAAGACTGATCTAAATATTGAAGATTATACAAAATGGAAAGCAGTTGATCCTAATGAAATATCTTTATTAAAACCATAAAATTTTTAGTTGACACTTTTAAGATAAACAATGCATGCTGATGAAATAGAACCAAAATTAGAATTGTAATTAAGGGAAGCCATAGGAAGTTATCGAAAAAGTATATATTTTTTAAAATTATAAGTCATAAACTTGGCTACAAGATATGATGAAAAACTTGGTAGTATTATGTAAATAGCATTAGTTAATTATGAAACTGAAAAAATTACTGGTATGTAAACTTTATATATATAATTAGGATTGTAATTTGCACAATTTGAATTTTAATCTGCAATTAGAAGTTATATACCAGAAGGACATACATTTATGAGTTTTCCTATTTGTTTTAATCACATGAATATATAAAAGATGTTAGAGGATATAAAAACATCTCCTGTTGGCGGAGAAGTACTTACTGCAAGAGGAGATTAAACATATCATGCTGTACGTGTGAAAATGGAAATCTATCCAGAAGACATTTATGCTGTCTGGGTTTCAGTCTCTGTAAGATTTCATAAAATTGTATGATTTTATAATAAACTTTAAATATAAACAATAAAATATCAAGTATTTAATTCAATAATTTTTTTTTACATTTAATAATGTACCTTCTCTATAGTCGCTTTATAAAGAGAGATCATATTAATTTTTATAATAAGGTAGTTTTTCATTCTTATCTATTTATGATTAACTTTACTGAGTATTCCAATGTTTAAATTCTTTATTGCTTTCATTATCTTTCAATTATTCATTAATTTTAATTTTTTAATTGCCCTTCTTTTTATTATTTCTAAAACTCTAATCTCTTTTTGAACTTGTTTATTTAATGCTTCCAATTTGATTCTTTGAAACACTCTAAATACTACCACCAAATTGCATCATTAAATTTTAATTTAATGAATTATTAAATTATTAAGAAATCTAATTAATCATCTATTATTGTGTCATGTTATCAGATTCAGATAAATCATCATCAAAGTCAAAATTATTAAAACTATATAGTTAAAATTAAAATAAATACTTTTATTTGTTTTTTTTATCATTATGAATTGAAATTTCGTCACTATCTGAAAAATTACCTTCTCTACAAATTTTCTAAAACATCAATTTAGAATAGGATTCCCAAGTCTTAAATAAAATGAGTACAGTTAAATAATCATGTAAAATATTGAAATTCGCTTTAAGTTATTTATTAGGACTTATATTTGATCTTTCCAATAATCTATTTTTTCTATAATACATTAATCTTAATTGCATTTCTTTATTGAATTATTTAATTTTGACAATAGAACTTTCAGAACCCTCTTTAAAAACTTCATTGACAAAACATCTTCTAAATAGTTCATACATCAATTAATTATACTATATAAAACCATAATGATCACTATTTTTAATGAAATGATAGTTACCATTATAGTTTAAAATTTGATGCTAATTTTGCAACATCCCATAAATTTTCTTCTCTTCCTCCACCTAAAGGTTTTCCAATATCTAAAAGAAACTTACATAAAAATTTATAATTCATTGCCTATCCTTATGTTTCAGAAGAGTATTTACACCAAACAGTTTTAATTTTATCAACATTTTCAACATAAGTTTGAATAAGAGAGTTTTATAATTAGAAAAACTATTCAAATTATTCAATTAATCCAAGCACAAAAAGATTAAGTAATACATAATTTGACAAAAGCATAAAAAGAAAAAAGAAATATTAATTATTTACATTTCCACAATATTTAGGATCATCAAGACAAAGTGGATTATGTTACATAGTATCTGTCATAATAGTTCTCCAATCATCTCCTGAAGCACATTTAAATAGAGCCAATAATGCTTAAGCTACATTTTAAAAGTTTATTTAATCATCCATAACTGCTCCACTATCTATTTATCCATATAATTAACAACCAATCAATGCAAATATTAACATTGCAATCATTAATATTGTAAAGATTTTACCTAAAAATGGCAATGCAAATACCATTACTCTCATCAATCTTTATAAATTTATTAATCCTTAAAATATAAGTATCACTCTTAAACTTCTAAGTGAAAAGAAAATTCTTAATATTTAATAACCTTTATCATAAGGAGTTGATCTATAATAAATCATTATCCAATCTACTGAATAATCAGCAATAAAATCTATTATTGACACGAAAATCAAAAAAAAATAAAATCTTCTCCAATAATTATCAAAAAATCTACCAACACCTAAAGCTAAAAATAATAATACTATCCAAACTACATATATTACAGTCAAACCATTATGAACATTATTCACTGCTCTAAAATAATCTTCACTCATATCTGATTCAAATAATAATAGAATTATTAAGTCTAATATAAGTAAGAGATACATGAAAATTAAAAGATAAGAATTATTTGTTATATCTGATGCAAATTTCCTTATACCATTTGTCGGAGGAGAACTAAATATTGGGAAATCTTTTATAATAATAGAGGAGATCTCTTAAAATTCCTTTTAAGACTAAGTTACATCTGTCATTTCTATCTTCTATTAATTTTCCTTCAAGTTTGAATATAATACCCCTGTAAATAAACTTAAAAAGAACATTGAACCAATAAACACAAATATTATAAAGAAAAAATATGTGTAAATATAACTATTAAATGGTTAAGGTCCTATATTTGATAATTAACTATTCTCTGCTACTTAATAAATTTCTCCCCAACCATCTAATGTTGATGTTACAAACAGAGTTGGAATTGCTATTGTAATGTTATCGAAATTATGTTTATAATTAATCCAATGTCCATTCTCTCTAGTACACTAATCAAAACTAACATCGAAATTCATTTTATCATCACAAAAACCAAAAGAACCTTCATAAAGTATTATACCGTAAACTCCAAACATAATCCAAACTGACAACATCGTAATTAAAACATTTGTGATATCAACTAAAGAGTATCCAAGAGCTATTCTTAATTAAGTTAACCAACTTATGCGAAATAATAATTTCATTGGTCTTAAATATCCAAAATATTAAAAAAAATTTAATATTTATGCATCAGATATACCAAATGTTATGAAGTGAGATATCATATAGATAATATCCAAAATTTACCATAAAGAAATAAAATAAGAACCTTTATCTAAAAATAATCCTTTGGCTATAACATTTATTACTATATCAATTGACATCCATATATTTATTATTAATTAAATGATATTGCATGTATTATTTGAACTATCCTCATAATCATAATAGGTATTCATAATAAATGTAACAAGAGAAGCATATAATACTAAGTCCATAAAGTATACATAAATTTTAGAAGTAGCAACCTTAGTACATATTATTCTTATAATATTTTCTTTCTCAAAAATATAAAGAGAACTCTAGCATTCAATTCCAGCATAAAGTTTTGGTGTTCGATTTAATAATTCTTTATTTAATTATTCTAAACTAAATAATTATAAAAATTACTGATAGATTTGAAAAAATTAGTTATTAAATCAACTTTTGATTTTGTTTAATTGTTTTCAAAAATAAAATGAGTTTAAGATCCTATTGGACTAAGAATAGTTTATTAAACTTGTTTTTCAAGTTCTTCATTTGAATTCTACGTTATTTCAGCATGTTATTGATCATTAAACAAAGGGGTATTTTCAGTTGATTAATTTAAATATTTTCCAAATCCATCCAATAAAACAGCCATAAATAAACCATATGTTAAATAATTCAATATTAAAACCATAGAATATGAATAAATTACTGCAAAAGTATAATTTAATTCACTACCCATAACATATACTCCATACCAATCATCATTAGTCATTATATTAAATATAGTCATGAATGCCTTAAAAATATTATTATATGAATGTAATTATCCTAATGTATCATTTTAATCAAATTCACCTGCAAACATTTCCATACCGACCAAAGCATACATAAAAATGACTAGAAACATTAAAAATGTCAAGTAAATATATTATTTAAATGTCATTGAAGCTATATGTCCAATTCTAACAGCCATAGCATTATATTTAAGACATCTGTAAAATAATAAACATTTTGTTCCTCTAATTAATCTTAAATTTTATTCACCAAAATCACTTAACAGATCTTTTATTGTTAATTCAATAATGTTTATAATCACTATTGCTGCTTAAAACATGTAATTAGGATTACTAGTGAAATCCTTTATTTTTATTGAAGTTATACGTAGAAATAATTCAATTGATAATAATATTGTTGAAACATTCTCAATTTAATGGATTGTTTTAGAATCAGCAATATTCCAAAGTGAAAGAAATGTAAAATTTATGAAAATTACTAAATCAAAACAAACCCTACTTGTTGAACTAGTTATAATTATATTTGAATATTTAGTAAAATTTAGAATTTTACCCTTTAAACCTTTCATCCATATCATAATATCTTTTTAGTTTAATTATGTAAAAATAAGATTGAAATACTCAAGGTTTTTTGTATTTAAAGTTAATATATCTTTTCCAGACCAATTACTTTTTTTTATTATTTTTCCAGATTATAATTCTTTTTCTCTCAATTTTCGATATTTAAATTAATTGCTTGTCAAATGATTTTTGATTATTGGAATTTTTAAATTGATTTTATCTTTTATTTCATCATAATTTATATAATAACCTTAAACAAATATCAAAGTTTAACCATCTACAATTTTAGCAAACTTTTTAGATTTTCTCTTCTATTATTCTTTTTTTTATTAATTCTAATTTTTATTTTTCTATTCTGGAAATTTTTCAAGCATTTCATAAGAATTCTTGCTTGTTTCTTCTTATTCTTTTTCTTCCTCTTATTTAAATTTTATACTCCATTTAAGTTTTCTTTTTTTTAAAGGAAAATAGGTTCTCTGTAATTATTTTTATTACTAAGCTTATTTCTTAATTAATTTAACTTAATTTGACCAATTTGGATATGAATGTTTAAATTTTGTTTTTCTCATTTTTTCAGGATTAAATTTTTTTTCTTCTTGCAATGCTAATTCAATCTAACTAATAATATATTGTAAATATACATGAATTTTAATAAAACATCGTTTTAACTTGAAAAACATTAATCCAATTAATAATTGACTTAAGATTATAAAGAAGAATAAGATGTATTTGATAGTTTTTATAAAATTTCTAATTCTAAAGGATCCTCAGAATAATTCTTAATGTTGATTTTTAATTATTAAAGTTTGAGTAATCTAAATTTTCTTAGTAAAATATGTTTGATAGTAAATTACTATATTTTAGTAAATAAACTTTAGTTCTCGAAACTCTAATTTATAAATTAGATTTAATACATGTTGGCCACTTAATTTTTTCTAAGCAGCCGATAATGTTCTTGCTTCTTACATATTTTTATTCATTTATGATTCTGATTCTAAATTTGAAACCATAATGATTTTGCTTTCAAAACATTCTCTATACTTTTGTATAGTAGAAAAAAAACCAATATATCTTAAAAATGCTACATCAAATACATTTATAAGTTCTCTTTCTGGATGCTCTTAATTATCTTTAATCAATTTATTAATTTCAGCCTCTTCTTATTTTTTAGCACTTTCTTCTGCAGCCTCTGCATAATGTGTTTTAAGAACTGCAATAACTAAATTGAATCCAAAAAATCCACCTACAAATATAATTAATAAATAATAGATCCAAATCCAAGGATGAAATATTCTCATAGTAAAAAACATTACCCAACTCCAATCATCCATTGTTATTGTTCTTAAAATTTAACCATATGAAAAAATCACATTATTAAATGATGTTGGCATTTTAGGAGTTTCATTTGTAAATTTGCATATCATACCATCTTCATAACAAGAATTTTAATGACATTAAATCCATCCAGCTGTTTCATCACCATTTTCAAATTCACATCTATAATTAAATAATCCTTAAAATAGAAATACTCCACATATTGCAAAAAAAAGAGAAAAAAGTCCAACTATCATTAAAGCTTCAATCAAAAACTTTATTGATTATTTTAAAGCTTTTAGCATTACTTATAAATCATTGAATATATCACCCAAATAAAATAAAAGTGTTATCATTCTCAATGGTGAAATATCAATTATAAATATTTCGGGATAATAAAGATTAATTGTAGTAGCAAATATTAAAGTGAAATCATAAATATCCTACATTCTAAGAAAAAATGCATTTTTTGTAAAAAAGAATCCAGAAACTAAAATTCTAACTATTATTTCAATAATAAAAAGTATTGTAATTACTTATTCTATTTCAAATGTATCTTCTCTATGTTCTGTCTTTACAACAATAAAAAGGAAGACATTAAATAATATTAAAATAGTCATCAATATTTTATATATCCTACTATTAATCATATCATTAGCTAATATAGGAAATATTAATGATAAAAAAACAACAAATTTTCTAAATTTTAAAAATTTAATGTTATCTTAATATTTCTTAAAATTAAATATAAATTTACTTTTAATTCATAAAATAATCTTTTTGTTCCTTTTAATGGTACTAATTAAATGTAAAATGGATCCTAAAATGGATTTCTTTAATAGTATTTTTCATATCTTTTAATTATTTTTTCATATGCTCCTTCATTCTCTAAATGATAATCTTATTCTAATGCAAAGAGTTCTACATATTTTGATAATTTTCCATGCTTTTATGTTTATTGAATTTCTTCATCAAAATCATCTTTAAATTAGTGGTTCTTATCATTTAATATATCGATAAATTATTTTGTTGGCTTTTATGATTCAATGTTAACAAATTGAATTGTTGGTATGGATTATTCAGAAAATTCAGAAGAATTCAATTAGTATTCGGCATACTCCCCTATTTCTCTTTCTTTTGGATTTCTATTTTAATTTGATATATAACTTTTTTTGAACAAAGAATGAAGAATGTGAATGAAGTGATGAATCAATTGATGCTTTTCGATTTTATTTCTCTTATTTGTTTAGTTTTGAAGATGAGTCTTACTTAACTAATTAAGTTCCAGCTTAAAATATATTAATGAATTAAAAATACATTAAATATGTAAAATAATGCTTTACTTTCTCTAAGCCAATTCTTTTGAAATTGTTAAACGTTTTTTATTGTTTCTTGGCTGATGCAATAAGTTCATTGAGAATAAAAAATAATAATTTAATAATAATTGCTAGTTAATATTTCAAACAAATTAGTAATACAATTTAATAATTACAAAGAAAGCTGCTTGAATTTATTTATATTATCCATAAAAATTTGCATCTTCTTTATTAAACATCAATTTATCAAGCAAAAATAATAAAGTGATGGTAAGAAGACAAAACGATTATATAAAACACTCATAATAATTATCCTTTATGAAAATATTGATATCAATAATTTTCTTGATTAAGTTATTGTAATGCTTATCTACTAGCATTTTCTAACATTCTGATATTTTCTTTAAATTTATCATTCGTTTCTTCTAACATCTTTCTTTTCATCTATTAATTTAAATAATTAAATACTTATATGATTTATTTTTCTTCTTCTCTTTTTTTCAATTGTTGTTAAAATTATTTTTTTATTAAATCAATTTCATTTTTTGATTCATCAAGATTTTTCTTTTAATCTTATAAATATTTTTTAACTTCTTCAATCTGTTTATCATCTAAAACCTTATTAAATCTATTTAAATTAAAGTTTAATTCGTCTATTTTTTTTAAATTTTAGCTTTTATTAATAATTTAACTTATCATTTTATCCTAAGCTTCAAAAATATAGTTATAATTCTTGAATAATTCTGTCAAATTTTTACAAGCTTTAATTTTGCCACCATCAGCTTCTATTTCAATTTCATCTTCATTCAATTATAGTTCATATTATTAATCAAACTTTTTCATAACTTCTTTAAATGTTTAAAGATTCTCTTATAACATTTAAATAGCTTATTTGCCATTAGTTTCTAAAGGAGCCTTATATAAATCACTTTTAAATTAATGCATATTTTATTAAGGATTTTCTAATTCTTATGGAATACTTTCATTTCCAAAATCTATTTTTTTTCTTTTAATGTAAACGTTTCTTCTAATTTATAGAATTTCTCCTAATTCATTATGTATCTTAACTAAATTTTCTCTTAGTTACTCATTTTCTTTTAGAAGTTTATTGTTGACTTCTTCCCATTTTTTCATAACTAATTGACTAAATTCATATTCTCCATTAGATGCAAAAACACTAGGACCTTCTTATTCAATAGGTTATGTCACTTCTAAACAATTTTTATAAGATTTTGAATTCTATTGTTTTTTTAAATGTTCTTTAAGTTTTTAAATATCTAAATCTCTTTACTTTAATTCATGTTCAAATTAACTTGATCTACTTTATAATTTAGATAACTATTTTTATAGATCTTCTCTCTCTAACATTAATTTATTACTAATTTAGATTATAATAAGAATACATTTATTCTTTCTAAACTTTTTCAGTACTCTTAATTTTAGCTAATAAAGTAGTATTTTCTTATTCAAGAATTTTTTTACTTGTTGATATTTTTTCAAAATTTAAAGATAATTGTAATTTTTCAGCCTCTATTTTATTAATTTTTTCAAGATAAGTGTTTTTAAAATCCATGTCTTCTCTTCTTTATTTAATTACTTCAACTAATCTAAATTAAAGTTAATAATAATTTTCATACACTTTGACAGTAAGATCTATTTCTGAATTAGAATTGCTATACAAATCACCTAGACTAGGAAATCCCATCATGATTAATTTTTCTCTGATGTTATTAATTTGATTTTGAAGAAAGTCTTTTTTATATTCATCATCAAAATTAGATTCAACAATTTTTTATTATTCTTCTTAATTTTCTTAAACTTAGAAAGAATAAGTGTTACGAGGTTGTGGTGGTTCTTGAATCTTTTCATCAAAGAGATACTATTTATAGTTTTCCATATTTGAATTAAATAATAAAAATTTAAACAGTCAATTAAGTTCAATCCTCAATAATATTTAGAAGCATAATTTCCGCTTACTTATGTTGATTCTTTAAATCTTTGATATGTTTATTTTTCTTCAAATTAAACTCTTTTAGGTTATAAAGAAGATGATTTTTATTTATTTTTTAAACTAGATTCTGCTGTAAATTCTATATTATTTTTATTAGGTAATTGTCTATTAATTACTTAAGTATTAAAATTATCTCTTTCTATAAATCCAAATCTCGGTTATTCATATTAAACAGGTTATGGCACAGGTTATTTTTCAATAGCTTAAGAGAAACGAGTAAAACTACTATAAATAGTAGATTATTATTATGATTTTTCTATAAATTTAGTTTCTTATTTTGGTTAAGGTGATGTAGTCTTTACTCTAATTTTTCGATTATATAATTTAGCATATTTAACTGATTCTGCTTTGACTTGTTCTTCTAATCTCTATAATTCTTCTAAATACCAATCAATTCCAAGAAAATATTCATAATTAACCTAAAATAGTTTATTAATTACTTTATCCTCTTTTTCATCTCTAAAATAGATAACAAGCCTTTCAACTTCTTAAACTGACATACCTAATTCTTAATGCATAAGATATTTAAATTTAACTATAGATAACCAACCTCTATTGTCTGGATCATATTTTTTGAAAATAGCTTATAAGTCTAATTATTTTAAATATCTTCTAGCTTTTAAATCTATAATAGAAAACCCTAAGTATATTAATATTCATCTACATAAAGATCTAAAAACTTTGAAATAAACTTCTTTTGCAGCTCTTCGTTATTCCTAATAATCACCAAAATTAGCGTATTTATCCTTTCTCAAAATTAAATATTCATCTTTTGGATAGCCAAAGAAATGTTAACAAGTTCCAAAGACTTTCATTTTAGGTAATTCGTTTGTGAATCCAATAACTTAAATTTGAATATGTTTTATATATACAATCTAATTAAATTTCTTCATAGGGTTTAATGTTAAGTGCACATTATTCATTTACTACATCAATAAAACATCCACAAAATGTACATATCATACATAAACTATCTAAAGTATTTACAACCTTTTTAAGTAATCTTACCCAATCATAGATTTCATCCTCAATTTTAATAAAGAATTCTTCTTTAATTTTTTATAATGATGATATCTTTTCTTGACGACATTTACAAATAACTTGTTTTTTAAATTCAATTTATTATTATAGTATTTCAGAGTTTTTAATTTTGGTTCTAAGATTAAACAATTCTCTAGAGAGATCACTAGGATGTGAAGTTATTTCAGCTATCAAAATTATATTATTAATAATACTTTTAATAATGATACTGAGTAACTTCATAGTTTATTAACTTAAGGTTTTAGACATAAATAATAATGGTAACACATTCTAATCTAAAGCTAAATATTCAAATGTATGTATAAAATCATCAATTGAATTTAAGTGTTTTTATAACCATGTAATATCTTTCTATAATACAGCTGTCAATGTTCCAGATTAATCATTTAATCTCTTTAAAATACCTCCCTCAAATTCCATATGTACATCCTTTACAATAGTAGCCTTTACTTCTGTTATATACTTCATTCTAGTTTCAATCTTATCTAATTAATCTAATAATATCTCCTTTTTATTTTTCATAGCACTTTCAATTCTATCTTTGATGTATGTTTATCTTATTGTGTATGCATCTTTAAAACTAATTATTTTATGATTCTTTGTTTAATGTGGTCCATAACTAACGCAATCATTACAAACAAGATCTTTACAAGTTTCACAAAATAATTCTGTAACCTTTTTATGATGTTAACATTCTCTATTTTAATTCATTTTTTTTAATTATTATTTTTTAAATGAACGATTCTATTGATTCTGGATATTCATTTACACCTAAATAATAAAAAAAATAGAGCTCCATTCCATTTTTAGTTAGTGAAGAAGTCAAAAAGATCATTTCTTTTAATATGACACCTTTTAAAGATAATAATCATTATGAACAAATCAGAACTCCAATTACAGAAGGTTATGATAGAAAATTACAAGATGCTATTAAATAATTAGAAATAGAAGAATTAATCACTGATCCAATCGATTTCTTATGTAGAAATACTACAAATAATATTATTTGTTCTCTAAATTTAAATACAATTTAACGATCAATTTTATTTTAATTACTTTCTATTTTAGTTGATGGATTAGTTGTTATTATCTCTTATAATTATGTACTACTTAAAGAAAAATTAAGAAGAATTCAAGATATTGTTTCATGGGCAGCCATCAATCCAGAAGTTCCTGATCATTAAATTGAATTCATTGTTAAAAATATCTCAAGCAGAAATATCAAATTATTAATTATACATCCAGAATAAGCACATCTAATAGATTTATCAAATCTAGATATAAAACTACTTTTGTTAGATTAATCTAATTATTATTTATCATTTTTAGAAATTGGCAAAGTTCAATCAGATCTAACTAAATATATTTCTAAAGCTAACACAGAATTTATCCATATTCTTTTGCCTATTACTTAAAGTGTCTTTATTCAAGATCTTCGATTATTTCAACCTTTTAATAGAACCTATCAAACTTATAGAGAGTAATAACTTTGTTCTATAATATCTTTAGATCATTCACTCCCAAAACTTAAATCACATGCTCAAAGGATGAAAGTCCTATTAAATCATTGATCTCATTGCTTAGAAGCTAAAGACTATACAGAAAAACTGGCATTGCTGTCTATTGTCATAATATAAGTGCAGTTGAATCTGTTTAATTTACTTTGTAATAAAATGGATTTAAGAGTAATTCTATTCATTAAAAAAAACCTGAAAATTAAAGATAAGCCAGTTATTATGATTTTGCTTCTTAAAATATTGATATTGTTGTATTACCTAGCGGATTTCAATTGCCAGAAGGATTGAAAAATTTTATTTTTCTTTCTGTACATTTATATTTGCCATTAAATATTGAAACATTCATTCTAGATATATCTGAATTAAATAAAGAAGCAAATTCACATATATTTTTATGTGATGATTATTATTTCACTTAAAGGGCTGAGATCTGTTCTAATTTTATTTAAATTGAAAATTTAGCTGTCTTTATGTAAGAATGTGTTTATACAAATGATTTAATATCAAAAGATGAAAATGATATAACTTATTGGTTAACTAAAAAATGGTTACATTTATAAAATTAAGAATAATTTGAAATAAAAATAAAAAAGATTTAGTTAAATGAGTCTTCATTAAATTTTGATTTTAGTAAAAAACAAATCTAATTCTTTCTCTAAGAATTAGAAAAAGAAAAATGGTTAGAAATTTAAGTAACCATTCCTGTAGAATTAATTATATCATAATTACCAGAAGATGAGTAGATTTCTTAAAATATATAAATTTATGGTAAGAAATCTGGAAGCCTCAATGGATATAAATGTTTAGTTGATGATTTACTTAAAGGATCTGTAATGACACCAATTTAATTAATAAATAAACTAAAATTATTAAAAGTTAAATTTGAAATTTCAGAAGAAGCTTAAATAATAAAATTAACACACTTTCCATCTCAATCTGAATTGTAAGCAAAAGTTTTAGATATTTATTCTGGTATTAAACGACAAAACATTATTCGAATTAATAATTTAGATTAAATGTACACAATGGCAAAGACAGGATCCTTTAGATCTTTGGAATATATGTGGAAACAAATTTAACTATAGAAAAATTCTACATAATTAACTGATTTTATTTAATAATATTTAGACTAGACTATCTATTCTGATTTAACTGGAAATAATAATTTACCTTTTATTAAGCTTGAAACTTAAAGAGAAAAGTCAACTCTTTTGTAAGATGTCAAGGTATTAAGTATTGATAATACTTTTAGTGTATAATAAACTTTTATAATATAATTGATTATGGATTGTCCTGGATTTAAAAAGAAAATTGTGCAACCAAAATATTAGTTATATTGCAAGGTCTTAAAACTAATAAAAAAGAGTTAAAATCTTTACATTAATGGAATAAATACAGATCATATAATTATTTGAAAATCCATGAAATGATTCATGAATAATTAGAATAGTTAGAAACCAAGTTATTGTGTTAAAGTAAAAAAAAAATTAAAATCTGATATATTATATATATATATTTGTTTTCATTTTACATACACAGGAAAAAATTCTAATATATGTTAATTAAGCTGATTGTTTCTGTATCCGAAAATGCTGGTACACTGAAAATCCTGACTTTCTCAGAAACAATTTTTTTCAAAGTTTTCGTGTTTCCAGCAGAGTAAATGTTAAGTAAATCTCCTAAAATGATGGATCCTAATTTTATTAAGGATATGAATTAAAAAAACTAATCAGATTATTAACATTTAAGTATCTTAAACAATTGAGACTATATTCTCATAAAATAATGTCACTTCCAATAAATCTTCATCAAAATAATCCTTAACCAAAGAACGATATTATCTTGTACTTTTTGATACATTAACATTGAAATTAAATAGAGATCTGAAGTCCAATTTTACGGCTTCAAAATAATTGTTCAAGAAAGCTTAGGTAGATACAATTAATGAATAAAAATTAATTTTTTTCTTTTAAAACAACTTTGATTTATAGAATTAATTAAAAGCTTTCAATTTATAATTCAAATAAAATCATAAAAATTTAAAAGGAAAGGTGCATAATCTTTCATCTTTTACAATATTATTAGTACCTATTTACCCATTAACCATCAAAATAATTCCTGTTACCAAATCTGAAACATTAATTATTTTAATTTGATTATTTGGAAGACAGGATTAAGAATAATTGATAGTTTTACTCTTCCTCATTTATATTTAATCTAAGAATTTGTTCATACTTTTGTAAATTTTTATTTACATTTTAAGAAAAAAAAAAGGTTTTATTTTCAACTCTTTGAAGATGGTTTTAATTGCCTCATTTGTAACTTATTAATTTAAAATTTTTTCGATCAATTCTATGAATTAACAATCTTTATTATCTGTTTAAAATCATTTTACTAAACTTAAATAAAGAATATAATAGATGTGGCAATATTGAGATCTAAGACATTTATTTTTAGGTTGTAAGTGAAAATGAGTTATTTATTAAATTTCTAATACATTTCTCTCATGTTTGAATTTCTTTTCACAAAATATTTACAATTTTTAAAGAATAAAGAAAACATCTATATTTCTTTTTACTTTCATATTTAAGCGGGAAATAATTATTATTATTAAAAAATTACTCAGTGATTTTCAATAGCATTATGTTCTATACTCATTTCTGATTTAAATTAGATTATATATTTAATTATTAAAGTGACTATGAAACTTTTAAATAATTAAAAAATTTCCATTTATTTCTTAATACTCTTATTAATATGTTAATTATGTCAAAATTTAGCATAAAAATAATATTTTTTATTAAGATATTTTAGAAAATTAATAAATTGGTGAGACTCAAATATAGAAATAGATTAATATTCTAAAAATGAATTTAATATAACTTTCCTTCTAATGGTTTTCAAAAATTTGATCTTAAATTCTTATATATGGGTGCTCAATTATAACATTCTATTTATTATTGATGCCAATATGTTAGTAGAGTATATAATACAATTTGAATAATTTTATATTAATTTTATTACATAATAATGCAGCCTCGAGAAACCTTACCATAACAAAGAGCTTCGGCAAAATAATAGGATTTTAAAAAATATAAAAGCTATAGATTCACAATCTCGAATCAAATGATGAAGCGTAACCCGACGAAATTTTTATAAGAGATGAAGAGTCTCAAACAAAATATTTAATAAAGTACTTTGAGAAGTTTAAAAAATTTTCAACCTTACGAAAATAAAGAAGATAATTCATCAGATTCTAGTGATTATAATAATGTTGATGAGAAGCCTGATCCTTTAGAAGGCAAAATAGGAGTACCTAATTTGAGTTTTAAAGAAGGCTTTTTGATTACACTTGAATAATAAGAACAATAAACACATAATTCTTCTGATAAAAATAGCTCCAAGGGTGGATAAAAGTATATGTTAAAGAATATAAAAAAATTATATGGTGATTAAAGTTCAATGAGTGATGTTAATTCTTAAGAACAATTACTGGATAGAAGACATGATAATTTCCCTCTTAATGATTAAATCGAAGAATTAGAAGTCTAACATGTTGAACCAGTGGATTAATTTTGTGAAGATCTTACTCCAAGAATATTGAAGAAGTATTAAAAGTATAAAGAACGAAATCCATTTGAAGATCCTTATTATGTAGTTTTGACTCCTCTTCATGGATTAGAAAGGTTAAAGCATGAATTAAAAGTAATTAAATTGGTTTAGTTTAGAATTACAATGATCATCTCAATTTCCTGAAACTTAGAAAATTCATTGTTTATTTATGTTTGTGTATACCAATGTATTTCTAGAAAATAGTAGATAGCTACTTTTTTAAAATTATAAATGGTATTTGGATTATTTGTAATCTAACTCTATTCACTTTAAGTAATTCCAATCCTCCAATCACAAAGGAATAGTACAAATAATTTATTTTTTATTGTTTTACTATTGAAATATTTATAAGGATCTTAGCTGCTGGAGGTATTTATCCAACTATTCATTTTTTGTACAATAAAGAAGACATTTTTAATCTATCTTGTACACTAATTAGTTTTCTTCATTACTTTTATCCAACTTTTATTCCTTTCGATCCTACACCACTAAGAATAATTACAATCTTATTATATTTAGGAGATGGCTTATTAAGATTAAAATATATGTTGATAGCTTTAAAAAAATCATTAGTATTTTTAGCTGAAGCACTCTTTATTCTTTTGATTTCTGCTTTATTCTTTTCTATTATTGGAGTATCTTTATTCTAAGGATTATTTAATTATAGATGTTA
This sequence comes from Paramecium sonneborni, assembly GCA_905182985.1. Classification (NCBI taxonomy): domain Eukaryota; phylum Ciliophora; class Oligohymenophorea; order Peniculida; family Parameciidae; genus Paramecium; species Paramecium sonneborni. Next base: position 335,594 of record CAJJDN010000065.1, read on the forward strand.
ACCAATAAATGGAGATCCAATAGAGGATTGGATTCAGTGTTATTAAAATAGTTGTCCTGAAGGAATGTAATGTATACTTTCAGAAGAAACTCCTAAGTTGCCAACTTCATTTAATAATATATTTTTTTCACTTGGATAAATTTTAAGAACAATAACAATGGATGATTGGAGTTGGGTTATGTTTTTTACTATGAGAATATTTCATCCTTGGATTTGGATCTATTATTTATTAATTATATTTGTTTGTGGATTTTTTTCAATCAATTTGATGATTGCTGTTCTAAAAATTCATTATTCAGAAGCAACTATAGAATGTGAAGAATTTGAAAAGTTAGCTTAGCAAAAAAATGATCATAGTTTATAAAGATAAGAGATGTTCTTAAGTAAGGATGTTATTTCTTATTTTGATTTATCATTTTTGCGTTATATAGGTTTTTATACTGTGTTAAAATAACATAGGCACTTGATAAGTACAAAAAAACCTTTAAATGAATTAATTGAAGACGATTTTAAACCAGAAAAAACTAATCAATAATTAAGAATGCTATCCTCTAAATAAAAGAAGATTTTAGATGAAGCAAAAACAGTATTTTCAATTTTATATTTATTATAGAAACTTAATTAAAATTCTATTTGGAATAAGTTTAAGAATTTTTCACTTAAAAATCAACTATTGCCTAAGTTTAAGGAACTTAAAAAAGAATAAAGTCTAGTAAATATTAAATTATATTCTGATGATCCTATTGAGATTTCCATTTTATTGAAAATAATAGAATATAATTTTACTTAATTAAACAATTCTGTAAATTATCATGTGGATTAGAAATATAACAGTTTAAAGGATGTCTTTGTATAGAAGAAAAGGTATTTATGAGCTAATTTGCTAGAATTGGACATAAAGAAAAAATTAAAATGTATTATCAACATTTTTTATCAGCAAAGAATTTAAAATCAACTATGAGGCAATAATCTGATTTTTCAATTAATAGATACCCAATCCATAAGAGTACAAGAAGAATAACTATTTTAAGAACTTTAAGTAAAAAAGATGATAGTCTAGATGTTGCCTCTCCTTAAATTAGGAGAAAAAATAATGAGATATAATCAATAATCAATGTGAAAGCAAAAACTTAAAGATCTAATCCCTTTGAAATAATAAATAAAGGCCGAAAATTTATTTTAATTTAAGGATATTATGTTGATTATGATTTGGTAAAGGATAAAATTAATATGAAAATACCAAAATTAAAACAAGAGTTGGAATCTAATGAAGAGGTTTATTAATAAATATTTGAGAAAGAGAGAGAATAAAAAATTATAAAAACTAAAAATTGGTCAGGTAATAATGTATTACTAATGAATCCTAATCGCTTTTAGATGTTTGATGAAATATTCAATAGTTTAAATAATTTTAATAAATTGATATGGATGCCAACAATAGGAGGGAAACTATTAATATTAAGAAGATATACTCTTATACTAATAGATAATTAAGTCAATTAATTATTTTTTGATTTGATTATATTGATAAATTTTATTTTCCTATCTTTATATGGAATTGCTGATCCAATTATTATATCAAAATGTGAAGATACCTCAACTCTTTTTTTGTTGGTTGAAATAAGTTTACAAATGTTTACATATCCATTGCAAAGGTTTTTCTCAAGCAAGGAAAATATATTATAAGCAATAATAATGATAGCAAGTTTTATAGAGTTTAGTTTTAGTGATTATTTAAATTTAACAGAATAAGATTTGAGATTGATAAGAGGTACAAAATGCATTCTCTTTTATAGATGTTTAAAATACAATTAGATGGCAGTATTGATAGGTAAGATTGCATCAATAACATTTAAGTAATATATTTACTTAACAATTTTCATGTTTATAATTATTACTATATACGCCATGATTGGAATGGATTTATATGCAGGTAATTTAGATTAAAATGATTCTTTGGGTTAATTGCATTCATTTGATAATTTATTGAAAGCAATGATGACGATTTTTAATATAATGACAAATGATGATTGGTATGGAGTATATGTCATTGGTTCAGAAATTAATACTGTTGCTGCTACTATATACTCATTTTCTATGGTGATAATATTAAATTATTTGACATATGGATTAGTTTTAGCGATATTGCTTGATGGATTTGGGAGATATTTGGATGAAAAAGATGAAGCTGATTAGAGTGATAAATAAATTTTAGAACATTAAATGACATGCTCAGAAGATGCAGATTTATTTAATGCAGAAATTGATTCTAGTAGATAATTTAAAGTTAAGTCACAATTTTTATCATAAGCTCAAATTTGTGAATTAGAAGAAAAAGAATAACCAAAAATAAAAGCTGATTTAATGGAAAGTCTTTTGATATCTTTAAGTATTATTATATTAGTATATTAGAGTAATTAAATAAGTAAGTAATGAAATAAAATCCAAAATTATTTTAAGATATTTAATGTGAAACATCTCTCTATTTGTTTGAAAAAACAAGTAAAATAAGAATAATATGTTGTAATTTGTGTACATCTTTAGCATTTTATTGGTTTACAAATTTAGTTTTAATTTGTTCAATATTTGTAATGATAATTGGCACTTATCATGATTATGAATTAGAGAGGAGTTAATATCCATATATATTATTGATGATTTTGAATTTTTTTATGTTATTAGAAGATGTTATTTGTATAATTGCAAAGGGTTTATGTTTAGATAAAGGATCACATATAAACTATTCGTGGTAATTGATTGATTTAATTTATCTACTTGGCTTTTTTATTAATAGTGATTAGTAAAATCCAATAATAAAAATATGTTTATTTCTTGGTCATTTTAGACCAATGAAATTGATGTATAGAATTAAATGGTTAGATAAGATAAGAGCAGCATTGGCATAATCACTTTTTGATATGTTAAAGATATTATTAACTTTAGTATCAGTATGGATTATGTTTGGAGTATTTGGAATCATTTTATATGAAAGCTAATTTGGATTTTGCAATGATAAAATGTCATTTGATATTAATAAAAATGAATGTATAGAATCTAATGGAAATTGGATTAATTACAAACACAATTTTGATAATATTACAATTGCATTACCAACCTTATTTGTAGTATCAACTTTTGATGGTTGGGGTGAAATAATGTAAGTAGCAGAAAACAGTAGACAAAGTAGATTTGGACCATATCCATTTGCTACTTATATTTCTACTTATGCTTATTTCATATCTTTTTGTTTTGTAGGATCTATGTTCTTTTTAAGTTTTTTTACTGGAACTCTCTTTTCTAAATTAAGAATCAATTAATAGAAGATAGAAATGTAGGATATTACTAAATTTCAGAGAGAATTTACAGAAATTGCTCCAATTATTCTCAAAGATATTCCAGTTTTTTCAACTCCTCCAACTAATGTATTGAGAAGATTAGCCTCTTTTATTGTTAGTAACACTCTATTTTAGAAATTTATGTTTCTAATGTTATTAATAGATTTGATTTGTCAATTGTAATATTAATATGATATGGATGTTGAATACATCACAAATATTAATATAATTTAAAGGTTTATCATATTCTTTTATGCATTATGGATTGGTCTTCTGTTTATGTCATTAGGTATTAATAGATATTTTGACAATAATTGGAGAAGATATTATACAGTTCTTATTGTTATATCTCTTTGTGATTTAATTGCAGATTTACAAAATGGTTGGGTAATTGAATATTTTTAATCAAATGTATTTACTCCAAATTATCAATTATTGAGAGTAGCGTTTATGACTAGACAATTACGTCTTTTAGTAATATTTCAAGGATTAACAAACTTATCAAGATTGATAAGAGTGATGGGTTTTGCTATTCCTTTTTTAGCTAAAATAATATCAATTCTTATAATCACTATGATTATTTATGCATTAATTGGATGTTAATTATTTGGTAAAATAATCGATGGTGCAGTGATTGATGATTACATTAATTTTACTAATTTTGAATATGCTTTATTAGCATTGTATAAATGTGCTTCAGGAGATGATTTTAGAACTATAATGACAGATACAATGCATCATAATCCATCTTGTCCAGAGAATCCTGATTGTTGTGGTTCAGATTTCAGTTAAATCTATTTTATAACATTTATGCTATTTTCAAATTATGTTCTTTTGAATTTGTTTATTTTAGGTTTAATTGAATAATTTGAGGAATTCTTCTAAGTTCAAAATTCGATGATTTAAACTTATGTTGAAGAAATAGATAAGATTAAAACTGCTTGGTGTAAATACTCAGCTGAAACTAATGGTTAAAGTATGCATTATAAATTTCTTTGTCGATTCTTACTTGATATTGGTTAACCATTAGGAGGAGGAAAAGATGATAATTTATGGGATGCAGCTAAAATAGCATCCAAATTTAATTTAAGATGGTATTATTTTATAATTAAATAGTGATGCTTGTGGGTATATTCAATATAATCAATTATTATATTAACTATTTAGAAGATGTTATCATGAAGAAGTATTCAAAGATGGATCATAAGAATCTATACAGAATATGAAATAATTCAATAAAGAAATGCAAATACGTTTAATTTACTATAGAAGAAGTAAGAATTAACCTAGAACTAATATAAGTAAATAAACTTTATAATTTAAATCTAATTTCAACATTCTCCATGATTATTTGAATGTTTTAATTTTATTTAAAACTTGGTAATCATACTCTTAATTGTTGATTGAAAAAATAATTAGTAGAGAAGTCGATTATACAGAAAGTGATGAAATTACATTAGATGGCAATATCTAAAATAATCCTTAATAGTATTTTTTTTTTCTTCTATTTTATTTTAGTTGGTAATAAGTTCAAAATGATTTCATAAATGATGGCTTCAGTTCTAGAAGAAGAACAACAGATATTAAATTATGTGAAGAGGAATTTACTGGTCATCATGTAACACCATAAAGTCAAGGATCTTTAAGAGAACCTTAATTACCTATATATTAGACTACTCTTTAATAAGAAACTGATAGAATATTTGGAGGCTTTGATGAAAATGTTATTTTAGATTGCAAAGAATTAAAATTAAAAAATTGATGTTTATATATATATATTTTATCATACTTTATTGTCTTCCATTTAAATTTAAGACTATTATAATTATCTACTTTTACTAAAGAAGTGTCTTCGGGTACCTAAAAATTATTCAGAAGGAATCTATTCACAGTCGAATTATATTTCTGATCATTAATCAAAATATTACTTGCATCTTCTTGATTTGAATTACAATCAGAATTTATTAATTGATAATCAAAATTGATTCCACAAAAAGTGCACTATAATTTATATCTATTTAATTCTTATTAATATTAATCTACAATGTTGTACCATTCTTGAAATTCTTGATTAGCTTATCTTTCTAATTCATCTCTAATTTTTTGACTTTCTATTTGGGAATCACTAAAGAGTTTCCAAATTACCTCATTTTTGAAATCCATCAATTTCTAGAGCATCTAATTTTGCTATTACAATTATCTAAATTATATAAGATCTTAAGGCAAATCATCTGGATAAATATCAATTTATTTTTTTATTCTCTTTCTACTCAATCTTTCTATATTTTCATATAAATCCAAATTTTTTTAAGAATTGAAATCTTACAATTAAGAGATCCTTTATTGTAAACCATCAATTTAATCAATATCTCTAAAATAATAAAAAATAGAGCTATTACCTAAGTAATTCATTTTTATCATGATTTAAAATTTAAAGCTTTTGATTTTCTACATTTTTTAATTTATCTATAATTATTTCACATTCCTCTCTGGTTATGTTCTCAATTTTTTAGGATTAATATTTGATTTCATCAATTCTATTATCTATCTAATTTATCATTAATAGCAATAACCTTTTAGACTTATTCAAAAATTTCCTATCTTTTAGGCAACAAATTCTGAGTAACTTAATCTTTGATTCTCTCATATCTATAATCAAATCCAGCCTATTGAGTGAATTATTGAGATGGATAAAAAGGTTAGGAATAACTGGATGAAAAATATTGATCTTGATAAGAAGGATTTTTTTAGTAGTATTAATCTTAATATTATTATTAATGAGTTGTTTGATCATTCATAAATTTATTAGTTCTGAATTGATTATTATTATTCTAATTAACAGTATGATAAGTTTCATATTAATTATGTTGCATAGAATAATCTGTTGCTTAATAATTACCATTATTATTATTATAGAATGTTTACATTTAAACATCATCATCACAATTAGCTAAGCTAATAATTTATAATACCTAAACTCTTGCTTTCCTTATCTCCACTTCTACTAATTACTCTAGCAATTAGTTATTATTATTGGTCATTTTCAAGAGAAGGTAGAATTTTTGAATCCTTTTTCTCAACCTTAGTCGTTTTCTTTTTTTTATCTAATGATTTATCACTTTTAACACTTTTCTTATCTTTTGAAGACATTCTGTTAAAATAATAATAATAATAATAATATTATAAATATATAAACATTCTCAATGTTAATGATGTAAAAAGGAGTGATCAATACGGTCCTAAATTAACTTAAATAAATTATACAATCTTTGTAAGTTGATCAAATCTGGATCCAGTATATGGATTAGTGTAAACATATAAAAAGAAATACATTTTGAATAATAACAACAAAACAACTTAACATCCAGCAATTAACCAGATTACTATATGTTTTTTAGCTTGTATATTTTTTTCTAGTTCTCTAAATTTTATTGTATTTATAATATACCCCCAATAATTAACAATCAAAAATAAAGAGGAATTAATCATTGCATAAATTAATGCTCCCCATTATAATTATGGATTTGGTATTGAGCAAACTATACATACAGGTATTATACAAGTTTAAGCATAAGCATAAATACATATGACAGATGATAAATGGAGATGTCTACCTCCTAACATTTTCATCACCATATAAATTGCAAATGGTACTAGTAAAGCTATTCCAAATAATAGAGATGATGCTGTTGGTATAAAATCAAAATTATAATGAAATGCTATATTGCTTGGAGTTGCCAAATAACCTGAAATATTTCCTGCTGCTGCTACCGAAAATACTAAAGTTGCATATATCCATACTGGCCCATATAAATCTGCTTTCCCATCTTAAATCTCAAAAAAAGTTGCCTTAAATGGAAAAAATGATGCCCATAACTTTTATGCTATTACTTTTGTTGTCAAATCATTAAAAAATGGTTAATAATATTTTAATGTAAATGGAGCACAAAACATTTAACAACAAGTTGGCTCTTTGTTTTAATTCTCTTCCTCTTCTATTTTATCATCAATAACATCATCAGACACTATCTAATTTACTATTTATTAGGCTAATTTCTATGCCAATACTTATTTAGCCAAATCCGGAGGAGGTGCTTCTTTCATTATACTCTTATACCTGATCCCTTCAATGCACTGCCATTAGAACTCATTGAAAAAAATATTATTAAAATATATAATAATTTCAGGTTAAGGAAGGCATGTTGATTTCATGATAAATCAATTCTGGTGCTATTATCATCATTATTTTAGTTGTAAAATTTTATTATATTAAAGTAAAACTAATCTATCTTTAAATTTATGGTTTTTAGAATTATTCAATAAAAATATTCAATATTCATCATCATACAATAATAGTAATACGGAATTCATTATTATTATTGAAATCAATAACAATGTGATCACCAAACAAAAAGCTTTGTGTTTTAGATAATTTTGCTGACTTTTTATCACCTTATATAAAGTCTTTTATTTGAGTCTTTAATTTTATGCTAATTATTCTTCTTCTTGACTATCCCTTTATTAACTATTTCCCATTTTTATTTTATTTATCAATTTCATTTTATAATACTTTTAATATTTTCAATGCTTATGACGCATTATGAAATACAATTCTCTAAAACTGAATGAAATAAGTTTATTTGTTTGATTGAAATATGTTTGCCTCAGTTAAATTAAATTAATTAAATAACTTTATGGAAAATAAAATAAACCTTAAATCAACTGATATTACATTGTGGAATCAAAAGACCACGACTGAGTTAGATGATAGCTGTTGTTCGAATAATGATAGTGATTAAAGTAGTTAAATAATTGCAAATTTTGTAATTGGAATTTTAAAACCTGGATAAAAAAGAATTGGTCTAGTTGCAGCTAATAAAAACAAAATAACCATTAGTGGTGTTTTAGGTATAGATAAACTCAGAAAGTGAAAACTTTTCATTGAACAGAATATAACCTTTATATGTTTATGTTTAAATATTATGTAAAACTTTATAATTTTCAGTTTTAATAAATTTTTATCGTTGTTAACGTGCTATTTTACTTATTAAACACTTTTTCATATTTTCTATTTTAACAACTTTTTCTACTTATTTGTTGAAGTATCAAAAATTTATGAGCGAGATGTAAACAATTAAAGATGTCAAATAAACATTTTATAAAATGATAAAAATTTTATTTCAGGAGTTATTTTACAACAAATAGGTTTAAATGGAACCATTATTGTTTTAAATAATTTAATTATATTCATATATAAAAAATATTATATAGATCAAATTTTCAATATTGATTTAATTAGTGAAAGTATGATTTTATCTTAGTACTTGAATGTTGGCAAATATGTTAAAGATAGCATAACTCTTCTAACTTTGTTTCTCAGCATATACATTTCTAAAGCAGCTAAAAAGATGGTCATAATCATTATTGGAATACCTATTCCAATAAATAAATTTTATATCATTTTTTATTTAGAATATTTTTCATTATTTAAAAATGTTTCTAGAAGGTAAACTAATCTATCAAAAGTTTTAAATAATAATTCTTAGCCATACATCACTAATAATTGATAATATTGTGAATTGTAATACGAATAGACTTATTAGCTATTGTCAGTAGAAGTTTCTGAATAGGTAATTGGATGATATTCAAGTAAAAATTAATCATAATTAAATTACATCTTCTAAAGTAAATCCAAAGCACCAATTAATCCTGTATTAAAATAATCGAATTAGATATCAAATTGACATAAATTTTATTAAGAATAGTAGCAGATATTATCTTTAAGTAAATGATTGATTTCACTCAAAATACTTAATTGCTCTAAATATGAAATTCTATCTAAATATTAATCACTTTATATTGAAACATTTTTAAAGCTTGAATTATAATCATAATTTAGATTTAATTATTCTAAAAAATTGGACATTTCAGATACATAATTTTTGATTTTACTAATATCAGATGTAATAGTCTATAAGAAATATGAAATTTATTAATTTTATTAATAATTATATAATGTATACTGAGTAGATATACTAGAGTGATTAAGATTCAAATATCTTTAAGGTGTGATTGATAGTTTAGAAATTAAAGCTGAAGTGTAAACACTAGTACTTACAGTTTAATCAAAATTATGAATAAATGGAGTAAAAGTATCTATTTAAGTTTAAATAATGATAATAGAAAATATTAGATATCCAATAGAGATAGATGAAATCATTATATATAATCCCATATCTTTCCAAATACTTAATGAAGTATCACTTAATTTTGATTGGAAATAAGAGCTTTCTTTACCTTTGGCAATTTTAGAATATTTTTAATTTAAGTCAATATCTTAACTTTTATTGTAAAACACTAATTTGACTTGATTTTAAGTGACCCATGAATCATCTTAGGCTTCAAGTAAATGTTAAGAGAGAGTAAGTTTTTTAATTTCATCTTCTGCTTCTTCTAAAGTAACTCTACTTAGAATGCAAAGAACACGAAAATAAATATTATTAATTTATCTAATAAAAGGTACAATTAAGAAAATAATAATTAAATGTAATCCACCAAAACTTGTCATTAAATAGGTTACAAGTAATGCTTAATTAAAAATAATGGAGTTCTTATAATCTCTTAATTATTAACTCATATTATTTATTTAGGATTGTGTAAAAATAAGACGACTTAATAAATAATCCATTGAATTATTGTAAAGTTAATGAAAAGTGATATCACTTCTATTATAATTAAGTATGAATTAAATGGAATCTATTTCAATTTTTTATTATGTAAGAAATTATGATAGAGAAACAATTAAAAAATCATCAGGAATACTTAAAACATCAGGTTTAGGTAATGGAAATGAAACAGCTTTTAAAATTTAATCTACAACACTAAAATATGATTAACTAATTTCTAGACTTAAGTTAGAGCAATAAATAATAAGATTAGTCATTAAAGTAGTATTAATTGGTTATTAAAATGTTATAATTTATTATTAATCGATAGAATTAGTAGATTATAATACGATTGTGGAATATCGATATTAATTATTAATTTTTAAACTTAATTGATCTACACTTAACATATTAAAATAATCTTAGGTTGTCATAACAAGACTAATAATACTGGATATATTTAACATGATTAAAACAATTTTAAAAATTTATAATGATTTAGCTTGTCTAGGTAAATATTTCAAACATCTTAAAGATATATGAGTGGCCATTGAGATGGCTGAAATAGATTTAATAGATTGATGATTAGAAGCTTAACTCATAACTTCAAAAATATTAACTAATTCATCTTCATTTTTTTAATCATCTTCTTCAACATTAATTTCTGCTTGGCTTGTAATATTATTACTAGACATAGAATTAGTACCAGAAGGAGTACTTTATCCATTTTTCTTTAATTCTTCTTTATCTGAATTTTCAGATTATTCTTTAAAACCTTAATCTTGTGCTTCAAATTAATCATTTTTAATTTCAATATTAGAAACCCTTCTTAAATTTAAACGAGTAAATAATTTAGTAAATAAGCCAGTAGGACTTAATAAAGAACTTCTTTTTTCTTCTGGTATACTTAAATTAGAATGTGTTTTTTCAGGTTATTATTAATTTTATAAAATAATTGGATTTGGAGACGATATAGGAGTAGTAGGACTTCCTGTTGGGGGATCTTTGGGAACAAGAGCTTTTTCCATTTTTTTTAAAAAAGACAATTTTAATTTTTTTTTAGGTGGTTCTACTTTTTTATCAGATAAACTACTAGATTATTCTTTATTAAATTCTTTAGATTAAATTAACTCTTTTTATTATTGTTATTTCATTTTTTCAAGAGAATTTTATCTTGATAATGATGGAACATTTAAATTCAATGATTATTTCATAGAATGATTACCACTTTATATCAGACTTTCTCTCATAGATCCTTCTAAATCAAAGGAAGATTCATTTAATTTTTAATTTTAGGCTTCAAAGTTAACTTTCATATTAGGTCCTTCTTCTCTATCTAAAGAAGACATATATGTTCTACTATCAGGAATTGCTAGAGTTACAATTATTGGTTAATCTATTTCTCCTTTAAATTTTATTTATTATTATGGACCAAAACTATCTTATTATTATATAGAAAGAGATTATCCCCAAGCAGGTTTCTATTTATCAACTGATTCCATTGATGAAAATTATTATATTAAACTTTTTCTTAATTCTTCACCTCCATCAAATTATTAATTTTTCTCCTTTTTCATATGTATCTTCAAAACATCTTTTCTTTTAGCAGTTTATAAATTTAATGATGATAATCTACAAACAAAATATAAAAATTAATCTTTATCATTTATTCCTCCTAAACCTACATCAATAGATGAAACACATTTATATCTTACTTGCTATAGTAATTTAGCATCTTAAGATTCTAATGCTTCTTTAAGTAAAGCTTTTGAATAGTATTTTCTTATTTTGTTATCAATAAAATCTTAAAATTCAGCATCAAAAAGATGATAGCAATTTTGTTATTATTTGATGTATGAATACTTATTTTATAATTATTATCTTCTAATAGATTTGGTTTCAAAATCATTCTTACTTTCTATAAATCGCTCTCCTGCATCATTAAAATATTCAATTAATTCATTATAATTTCTTGGAATATAAAGTACTAATTTCTCATCCTACAAAACAGAAATATTTTTCTTCATAAGTCCTTTATCATCTACAAATGTATTGAGTATAAAATTTCTATATTAATCTTTATCTAACATAGCACTACTTAATCCTTAATTATTGATACTTTATTATCTATCCATAAATTAACTAAGTTATCTTTAAAATAAATTGCTAGCTTATTTTTCTAAAATATTTTATTAATTATTTTGATTATCTACTAATTTATTAAATTATTCTTAAGATTCTCTTTATAATTTTTTAAAAATATCTTTTGATAATATATCTGTAATAGATTTTCCAATTTATGGTAAGAAATGTTAAATACTCCCAAATTACAAAAGAATATCAGATGGTTTTTAATATGTTCTTCTAACTTAGCTTCTAGAAGTACTTTATTTCTAATTGACAGTTAGAGTCTTTTTAAATAATTTAGCATGATTATCTTTTGCTATTTTATTAATTAAATTATTTTTAAGATTTCCAATTTTATCAAATTTTTAATGTATAGATTTGTATTAAACCATACCAAATTCATCAAGAGCTCCTTTTAATATTAATTTATCAAAAGTTCTCATTGAAACTCCTAATATTCGTCCCCATTCATCAAATATTAAATATTCGTCTTCATCTTTAATTTTTAAGATAGATCCAAGGAGTGTAAAATCATTCATATTTTAAAAATTAAATGACAAATTAACATTAATAGGAAATACAAATCCTAAAGAATCACAAGCAAAAGAACTAATAGGTTTATCATAATATTAAGTATAACCTCTTTGAATAAATCTTTAAATAAAATAATTATGAGAAGCTGTTAAATAAGGTGGCATAATACTAGATATTCCAATTTTATCAGAATTAGAAGTAGAACTACTAGATTATAATCCTCTTATACGTAAATTTTGTATCATATCATCATAATTTGAATAACCTAATAAATCAACTAATCGATTAGAAAATCCTTTTATGATTTATCCACTCAAAACTCCTACACTAACTTCTAATGTAACTAAATCTCCAGATAACCATTAGAAATTTCCAATCTATCCTTATTTATGTGCTACTCTACTTAATTACCAACAATCTTCTACTTTCCTTTAATACAATACTGCTTTTTTATAATCTGAATCAAAAAAAAGTGATCTAAAACATTAATATTTTAAATAATAGGAATAATTCTTTTAAACAGAACCAGCAAAATCATTTAATATTTAATCAACTTAATTTCTACTTTTTTCTATTTATTTTGATATTGTAATTATATCAATTAATAATCTATCCATATTAGATATTTCTCCAGAACATAAATTTTCCCATAATTTAATTTTCTTTTTTAAAACACTAACTATATTTGAAACTATTTCATCTTTAACCATTTCTAATCTCCATATTTCTGTTACATTCATTTTAACAATATCATCGAATGTACTCTTTTCTTCAACATGTCTTAATTTGAGTGCATCTATAAATTGTTCTTCTGTTACTTTAACAATGTTAGAAAAGAAATATGAAAATTTAACTGTTCTACTCTATATTTATCTTAATTTAGTTAAAGATGAGGAACTATTTTATTTGAACAAAAACATAAAAGAAATATATTTCAAAGATAAATATTCAACATCTTCTAAATTAATTGAAAAAGATAGTTATTAAATTGTTGAGTGAAATTACCTTTTTACATATTGAGCTATTAATTCTTCATCAATTTGATTATTCTATAAAAATTTCATTGGTTAAAATATTAAAGTTTTATTTAATTTTGGATGAATATCAACCACTCCAGGTATTCCAACATAAGAATCATTTCTTCTACTTACATCTTTGATAGTTTTCTAAAATTAACTTACATCTAAATTTTATGATAAATTCTGTTGATTACTATTTTTATCTCCATTACTAAGAAGAGCAGTTTTAGATTAGAAGGATGATCGATGAGTCATACTTTCAAAATTTTAAGTGTATAATTTAGATAAGTCTTCTTTACATTCACAATTTAAATCATTACAATTTATAGTATGATTTTTTAATATAAAAAGAGTCTATATAAAAATATGAGAGTTATTTCTTGCTTATTCTATATACCAAACTAAGGCTTCTAATGATAAACATAGTTTCTTTGTATCTATTTGTTTCATAGATCCAGTTCTCATGTACAACAACAATTCTTTCCATTTCAAATTTTATATCTATTTAAATAAACAATAAAAAATTGGATATGAAATAATAAAGGTTTCAAATATATTATCTTTATTGATGTAAATTAAGATTTACTTTAATGAAGCTAACATTGCCAAAATAAATAATCCAGTACAACCCAACAAATAAATTTGATTTTCAAATGTGAGTTTATAAGGTATAAATAATATAAGATCTATAAGCATTAAAATACTCATTAATAATAGAATATAAGGTTGTATTGATAGAGATGCATTCCAATCAATAGCAACTACAAAAATCGTAATGATGTAATAAGAATAGGAAATTAAATTGAAATTTCTGTACAATCCTAGTTAATTGAATTGGTAACTTCTGTAAAAATAAAAGTAACAAAACAAAATGATTGAATGTAGCACAATATTCAAGATTGGCACTGTGACCCAAGCACTACTTTATTTGCTAAACAATCCCATATTGATAGATAACTAGAATAAATCAAGTGACTACTATTGGGCAGGTGAGTTAAACTATGCATTCAGAAATCAAGGAAAGAATGAATCTAAGTTGTTTGAATTATTTGTTTGATATCATGATTTTATTTTAACTGCTGTATTATGAATATGATAACAACAATAAGCATCCATAAACAAACACATACAAAATTAAGAGTAGCATGTTTATAGGCACAAACAATATGTCTGGTGGATTAGTGAAAACACTCAAAAACTATCATTAATATTATTTAATACTTCATTAAAATACATATATCCTTAATTCTTCTCAATATTGATTGTAAAGCTCATTAATGATATAAAATTAATCAATATAACAACTAAGGCTTCAATATTGAACATATTTTTGTTATTAGCTATCTTTGCTATTTCTATTGATAGGGTTTGCCCAAAACTTTAATGCATTTTATATTTCATTTTCTTTGTTAATTTATATTAAATGGATAATAAATTTACAAATATCAACTCCTATATTGACGACCTTATTAAAAGTGGTTTATCCAATTAAGAACTTTTTCTAAAGGCTAAAAGCTTATATGAAAGTGAATAGACAATACTTAATGCAATGGCAATTTTTAATGTAAACAATAATTATTAAATAAAGTATATTGCAGATGCTGAAGATGGAGTTATGATTGTTTTATAGAATTCTTTATTATAACTATTGTAACATTAGGATAATAGAATCTAAGAATTAACAATACAAGTTATTTAGAAATTGATTTAGAAAAATAGTTTTCATTAATTAAGCACTCAAGTTTTAGATTTGTTGATAAATGTGATAATTTGGGATGATGTCTTTTTGAGTTATAATCAAAGTTATAGATTTGCATAAACACTTTTAAAAGAGTCTTTCCCAGACATGTAAAATAAGATTAAAGTAATGGAACCAATGTTTATGAATAAATATTATTTTACAAACAAGAAGGAATATTATATTTAAGGATTATTGGGATCAATGGAAATATTTCTTTAAAATAAATATAATATTGAAAAGGCTATTGAAGTTATTGAAATTATTCAAAGAATAGCAAGACATTAGAATAAATATGTTAGATTGTATGCTTAGAAATTTGTTCATCATTTATTTCCATTATTTGAAAGTAATGAATATTAAACCATTATTATTGCTACAATTTAATAAGGATTAATGGATGAATCACTTGAAGTAAGAATGTAAGCTCTTAAAGAATACTAAATTCTTAATCCAAAAAATAAAGATTGCTTTTTGATACCTTTACTTAATAATTGTCATACTGATAATTTAATGGAAATTGCAGCAAATATTGCTAAAGAGTAGTTTCCTTCTATTGGAGGACCTCCAATTCTAGGTCTTATTACTATTATAAGAGATAGATTTCTCAAAGAATGTCTTATTTATAATTATAATTGTACTACAAGTAGATATTATTAAGTAAGGAGTAGTGGATTATCAACTCTTTAAACTGTAATTTTATTTCTAAAATAAACACCAAATGCATTACCATATAAAGAAATTTTGAAAGCAGCTTAAAATTGTACTTTATATGAAACAGATCCTATAGTTAGATAAGCTGGATTTAGTTTAATGTATCATTTAATTAGGTTACATACGAATGAAATTATTTAATATCAATAACAAATAATTGAGAATTGCTTATTTCATCTTAGTGATGTACCTTTGGAATGCAAAGAATTTTGTGCAAAAATATTGGCATTATTTAAAGATCATATAGATTTAATAAAATTTTTAGAATAGAAAGTTTAATTGATTAAAGATAAAGAAATGGCATATTAAGATTTTATTGGAGTAGTTCCAAATACAGAGGAAGCTTAAAATAACCTTTAAAAAAGTTTAGATGCTTAAGGAGGTAAAGAGAAAGTTGTTAATAAACATTAATCTTAGACTTTACTTGGTATTACAATGTGTTTTAAGTAAATCTCTATTTTATAGCCAGATGAATAATTATTAAAATAGTTGATAATTTTAATATCTTCTTGTTTAAAATATATTGATTAATTAAGGCATTTAATTTTATAATGTTTAATTGAAGGATTATAAGAGTTGAAGATTATCAAAAGATTACCAATAAAATTATTAGATGAAACAGATATTTTGACATATATGAAATAATACAATGAGACAGAATTATTAAATAGGATAGGTGAAATTGTTGGGCCAACTATTTTGAAAGGGAGATTATGATATAATTGAATAGATGGAGTTATATCATTAATTACAATCAATATCCAAATCTCCAATTAATTTTTTAACATCATTAATTTATGAGAATATTTAATTTGATAGTTAGATTTCCTTAATATTTGGAAGAGGAGGAATTTAAGGAGTTGTTTAACCTATTATTGATCCATAGTAATTAAGTAATCCACATTCATCTTTGGAATCAATCATATCATTAATTTTCTCATTAAAATCTTACAATTTGAATTCAACTTCATTTAATCTACTTAAATATCCTTCCTATTATTCTAATATTGTTGGTAAATTATCTACTTCTTCAAGGAGTTCAGCTTATTTACTATTTAATAATTAATGTAAATTCTATAGATTAATATAATTAAAATAAATACTTAAATTTCTTAAGCTATTTATAATCTTAAATGATCTTAAATGGCTTATTATTCAATTTATTTCTTTTCTAATTCTTATCTTTAATTTTCTACTTATATTATACATTGATTATTTTATTCTAATTACTCTTCTAATTATTTTTTAATTAGAGGATATGATTTTTTAATTGTTTTAACTTCATGATTTTTATGAATCCCATGTATGATACATTCTGGACAAATACATTTGCTATTACAATCAAAACAATAATATGAAATTTCTTCATCAGGATGATCTACACAAAATCCTCTCATATGTTATATAAATGAATTCTCACTCTATTATTTACTCATATTTCTTTATGATTAATGTACAGAAACTTTAGCTTCAATTATTTAAACACTCTATTTCATTGATTTTTCTTTTGCATTCTCTTTATTTTCTTATCTTGTCTAAGAACGAGATTTAAGTTATTTCTCTGATTATAAATTTGATTTCTATTAGCATCCTGGTTTATGATTTGATCTATCTTATAATACATTATTTGTTTAATGAAGTTTTTCTAATTCATAAATACTATTAGCATCCAATTCTGTATTTGATGAACATATATCACAAACAAAAAACTATTTATTTACTTATATCTACCTTTTTGCTTCTTTTTGTTTACTATTATGAAAATGATCTTGCTGCACAAATTAAACATAAATCATGGCTACATGTTAACATTAGAATATCATCTGGTACTTTTAAACATTTACTACATTTTGAAACATTCATCATTTTTAAATTTTGTATGTTCGTTAACTTATTTATAAAAATAATAAAATTATAACTTATTTGTATTTCTAGCAATTTATATTAAATAAACAATTTATGATCATTCACAATTATCTACTTGCTTTAACAACCCAATCAAATGTACATAGCAAATAAACTTTATAATAATTCTTTAATATCTGAATAATTTATAAATTAATTTAATTTTAGCATTCTTTAATTTAAATCTCTCATATCCTTTAAATATCTAAAACTTAATAAATAATTTTCCAAATGCAAAAGTTCCTCATCATCATAATTATCATAAAATGATATTATTGGTACTCCATTTTCAATCTATTATCCAAATGAATAAGATGCATTATCTATCAAAAGTACATTCGATAATTTCCGATTTCCTAATACTCTAAAAATATATATCATTTACCTTAAATCTTTAACATAAGCCCCTTCAGGTGTCTATATACAATTTTCTCTATAAAGTCTATGAGAAATCCATTATTTTTTTGGATCTAAATAATCAATCACAATATTTGCATAATTTGAATGTGATGCAGTAAAAATAATTATTTCAAAATGTTTAGAGAGTGTTTATAACACTTTCTATGCATAAGGTCGAATATTTATTGAAGCTTGAACTATTTCTCCATTTTAAAATGTAATTGGAAGTATAACATCACCAATTACTTATGCATTTTCATTACAATGAATTAAAGTTTCATCTAAATCAAATACAATTGTTTTTAAATTATTAGCTCTTGGCAAATTCACAATCTTATCCTCATCAAAACTTAAATTTAATTTATTTGCAAATAATAATCCCTTTCATATATTTCTTTAATTTTACCTAGAATGTCTATTAAAAATGATCCCTTATTCTATCATCATTTTTATTTGATTCCTATTTTCTTAATGATTATATTACAGAAGATATATAATATAAGAACTAAATATTATAATTAATTTACAGGCTCACTTTGTTATGTCTCACTCATTTTATTAAAGTGAGTCTATTTTATTTCATTTGATTATTATAATCTATCTGATTTAATCAAGATACTATTTATAAATTATTTTTATTAACTCTTCACATTATTTCCATTTATTTATGTTACAAAATCCTTAAGTTATATTGCTTTTTTTTCTTAAGTTTATTTAAGTGAATTTGTGTAATAATTTTTAATATCTTTAATTTATGTATAAAGATTATATATTTATTTTACATCCTTTGTTAATTTCTTTTCATCTATAATTTTATCATTATTTTATTCATTTCCTTAAATAGGAAAATATTTAGCTAATAAACCTTATTATTTTTATTAATTTCTCTCTGTTTTAATATCCAAAAATTATTGATTACTAAATTCTGGTAAATCCTTGAATTTTACATTTTTTTATTTCTCTAAACACTTTTATATCTATTTTAAACTAAACTTCTTTTCTTCTTAATTTTCAACCGTATTTAATTTCAATTAATAATTTGATACTTATTCAGTTAACTTTCCATTTTACTCTTTAATTAATTTAGATGAAATGTGGCGCTATTAATAACTACTCTATTAAAGCTATGAAATATATGATTAATTTTTCATATCTTTTAAATATGCATATGTATTTTTCTAATTTTAATAAGAATTTTTATCATTTGCAGATGCTGCTCTATAAAATTATTATAGTGATGATGATTTTTGCATTCCACTATTCGATCTAAAATCTGATTTTTATTAATATTGATTGCTAATTTCCCTATTTTAAAGCTACTTCTTCTTTTACAATACAGCATATGAGTTTTCTTTGTCAATAGAAATTCCAAATTTAATATTATCACATTAGGATTACTTCTATAGTAAATCTATGTTCAAAATATTAATGAACTTCATTACCTGCACTTGAATAATTAAGAGTGGTCTTTTGCATTATAGATAATATTTTTTGATAAAAGTCTGTTTAATTTAATATTTTTTATAATTTTTAAGAAAACAATACTTTTATTCATTTTTTGAAGAAGAATTTCGATTTTATAAGACTCTTATAATAATAAAGAGCTATTTATAATTAAAGTCTATGAAGATATATAAATAAGATTTTATTTTAAATATCATATCTCATCCTTCATATTCTTCTACTTCCTCAAAATCTTCTTATTCATCATCTAAAATAATTCGTTTTTCATCTCCTTCATTTTGATAAATCAATGGAGCATTTTCTTTAGAAATAATGTCTTTGTAAGGATTTATTTAATTATCAATCTCATTCTTCATTAATTTCTATTCTTAACTCAAATTTAAATTGAATGTAACACCAATTTTTTTAGTTACATCTAATTTGTCATCTTTTTGAACTTCTTTTTTTATCTTATTAATTTTTAATTTATTTTTTAGTAATTCTTTACCATCAATTATATAATTTTTAAGAAAAGAATGTCCATTAGATTTTTTTAATACCATTGTAACCAACATATTATAAATTTTATATTCTTTCTCATTCTTTTATACTTTCTCATCACTTTCCATTAATTATTCAATTATCATTCTACAATTTGTAATATTTAAAATAGTTTTTAAATCTTTGTGTTTAAAATCTTTAGCAATCAATAAACTTATTTAAGATCTAAAAGGTTATTTAAAGATTTCTTTTATCATATTATAAATTGATTATTCAGCTAATTCTAATCCTGATATCAAAATTTCAATGCTTTTCATATTATCTTCCACAATTTGTTTTAAAACATTACTCAACGAATCTTCTTTAGTAATCAAATAAATATTATTCACATATTTCTTAAATCCATTTTTCTCTTAAAATTCAACTGAAGGATAGATATTTCTCCATAATGATCTAAAATTGTATTCTAAATCAATAATAAGGAGAGGTCTATAATTAATATAATATATAATTATTACCTTGTACTGTTAATATGATTAAATAATTAGTAATGTAAAAAGTAAAAGCAAGGATTATAATATTGTGAATCGAATTCCAAAGTAACAATCTGGTTTTCAGTACTACTTGTTAGCAGATAATTTCCATTTAAATAGTTTAAAATTGTTTGGGATTGTTGCATCATAAATATTTTATTAAGTGAAAGAATTAAATTTTAAATTAAAAATTTCTATATTTACAACTCTATATAATGCCTTTTTAATTATCATAATTTGATCTTTGAAATTAGTTACTAATTGAGCTATTTGGATTCTTCTATTTTATTCACCAGTTTTTTAATTATAAACTATTAAAGTAAGATTGTTTCATCCTTATTCTCTTCCTATTATACTTTTTTTAAGGCTTCTTCAGTCTAATCATTCTCTAATATCAATATAAATAAAAACATACATAATTCAGGTAATAATGAATCATAATCGACTTATAATTCATGTAATAACTAAATTGCTTTATTATATTTTGCTATGGTTTCTCCATATTATTCCAAACTCTAATGATCATCCTCTGTCATTTTTTGATATTGCTTGCTTAATTATTCTTAATCGTTTGTCTAATATAAGTATATAAATATTAACAATTTCTGTAATTTTTTATTAATATTTATCTGTCTATTTGATTACTTAATCTACATCATTTAAAATAACTTATTTCTCTTTTTTTATTAGGCTTTTTAATCCTAAAATTAATTTCCTAATTATTATATTAAAATCTTACATATCCTCAGGCTTTTATTATTGCTTTAATGCTTATGTTATTTATTTTTAACTCTCCATGTAGATCCTGGATGATTTTAATGAATCAAAAGGAATTTTTCTAAAATTTACAATACTTTCTTACTATTCCGATCTCTTCACTTATTGTATTCTAGTAGTATTTTCTTTCTTTTATGTGTTTTACCTTGAAGAGCTTTAAAAATTACTAATAAAATTACTAATTACTAATATTTGGAGATTTATGAGGACTTCTTGATGAATCAAATGAAGACAGTTCTTTGTTCCTAGATCTCTATTTAATTTATTTGAATGAGGGCTGTCTTTGAAATTTTAACTTGATACTTTTGAGTTGTGAAATCAACAGATGCATAATTTTTATTGAATAACTAATATGTGCTTGATTCCTTAAAAGGACTCAATTTATTCAAAGGCGACAATCCTGGCAGTTTTGACTTAAAAAAAGAGATATGCTTTAAATCTCCTCTTAATTTATTTAAAGCATTTCCTAAGGGTTACTCTTGCTTTTTATTACTCATCTTCTCTTTTGCTGTAATTGACTTAATAATATTTTAAATTATTTATATAATATTTTCATAATATTTAATCCAGATAATTCATTCTGCATTTAGAAGTCATTTATAAATTTTAATTTGAATGAAAATTAATTTAGTAAGAAGTTTAGATATATTCTATAAATCTTCAACATCAAAAAGTAGTTCAATTTTATCTACTTTTAAATTAGATCAAGGTGATTTATCTAATTAATTGACTAGATAACATTGTTTTATATTGAATAAAAACGCTTATTCTTATTTATAATTATTATCACATTTAAGAATTGATATAATTTATATAATTATACAATTAGAATTGGAATTATAATTTAAGTAAAAAAGGAAATTCAAAAAAGAAATATTCAATCATTTGTATTATTTTATAACATAAATGTTTTTTAATTTTCCTAATTTTAGATGGAAATGAGATTGTAAATTTTTATAAATCTAAATTACCTTCTTTAACATTCTATTTTTTAGGAGATCGATTTTGTTATTAATTTTTTAATACTTTATATAAAAAATTAGTATTTTTTTAAATCAATTCTATTGTGTAAATTTTATTATCTTATAAAAATAGAATAATTTATATTTTTATGGAATAAATACTTATTTATCATACATTTGTCTTTTTTAATATTATTTAAAAAATTAGCATCTAAGAAAATTCTGTAATCTTATAATATTAATTATCGTTTATAATTTCTTTGATAATTCTCTAGTCTTTAATTGAAGCTCTTAGTTTTACTAAATTTTTTTATTTTATTAAATTTTCTTATTTTTCAATTTCGCTCTTAATTTACTAATAATCTCTTTCCATTTCATCAATCAGCTTCTTAGAGTAATTTTTAAAGAGAATATTTTAATATGTCTATAATAAATCTTAAGTTTCCTTCTCTTTTTTAATGATATCTTCCATTTATTCACTTTATTTTTCTTTAAAGGCATTAATATAACTGCCTTCCTATATACGTTGTTAGTTCTTTTTCAATTTCTATGCATTTTCTTTAATTCTCTCAAAATATCTTGTTAAGTGATACTACATTATATAATTAACTAAAGCATTTAAAGTTTCAAATTATTCTGCATTTTTTTAATATTCATTTTTGATTTCTTAAATTTAATTATAATCAGGAATTTATTACATTAATGAGTCTATTTAAGAATTTAAATCATTAATTTTTTTTTTTTATTGTTAATTTTATTCTTATGAAATTATGCTATTTATTTCTAATGATAATTGTTCTTCTTTTTATTTTAAAATTACATATTTATCAAATTTATCCATATTTTAAAATTAAAATTCATTTGGTTTATTCTGTACATTACTAAGTATTCTTTCTAATTATTAGGTTTTCTCTTAATTATAATTTTATAATCTTTTTAGTATTTTTTCCAATTTGCTGGATTATTTTTATTTTGTTAAGAAAGGTTATAATTCTTTATTAAATAACTGCTAATTATGTTAATTAATATTGTAATATTTCTATAAGGTTTCTATTTCCTATATCAATTAATTATACAAATCTTCTTTTTTTTCCTTAATTTTTTGAATATATTGAATTTTATCTTAATCAATATTGACTGATTAAAGTGCTTTTGTAAATTTCATATATTTTTATTATAATTCATTAGTTAATTGTAGTAATTCTTTTTCTATTCCACTTTTGTTTTCAGCTCCAATATTTTAAATTACTAATTATAATTAATTAACTTGTTCTAATTCATCATCATGTAATTTTTTTAGTTTCTCTTAAAATTATTCCAAATATATTATTTGATTTTTAATTTCATAGGATATTAATTAATTAAATCCTTTAAAATTATTAAATTGTTCTAGAATTTAATAGATATTTTAATCAATTTTTCTTTATTTTTCAATTATTAAATTCCTAGTGTATTCATTGTTACAATATTGATTGTTAATTAAATTATTTATCTAAGTTTTTAGTGAATTCATTTTATCAATAAATTCTTTTATTTATCCTTCAATATTTGTTAATTTTTTTTTTCTTTCAGAATTTTGTTATTCAATTTACTAATCTTGATAGATTTATTCATGTAATTAATTGTATTATTTTGAAAATTCATTTAAATCTTGATTAATTGACTCTATCATTTGAATGAACTATTTATAATTTTTAAATATTTCTTCAGCTTATTATTAATGCCAATAATTTAACTAATTAAAACAATTTTTTATTTTAGAAATTATTTAATCAATTTTATTTTTATATTTTTCATTCTTAGACAGATATTTAAATTTATCTAAGTAATCACTTAAATTATGAGCTAAATCATCTAGTTAAATACGTTATTCATCAATAAATTTGTTATCAATTAATTCAATAAATTTATTTGTCTCATCAATTTAATTTTTAAGTCTATTTTATGATTATTAAATTTCCTCAACTTTAATATTAAAAGATTAATAAGTAATAATTTGCTTAGATAACTCAAATTAATTAATATTATTTTCTTATTATTATAAGACTTAAAAATCTTAAATAATTTTTTAATATAAACCGATAACTTCTTAAAGTTTTTCTAACCCTTATATTTAATATTAAATTTTCTCATAAAACTTAATTTTGTCCTAAAATTTTTAAATATTTCCTTAAAACGAATCACTTTTTTATTTTAAGTTATTAAATTATAATTAAATTTTTTGTTTTTCTTAATTTAATTGTTCTTTTTGTTTCTACTGTTCTTTTTGCTATTATTCAATCCTTTCTTTATCATTTACCNTCTATTTAAGAATTTAAATCATTAATTTTTTTTTTTATTGTTAATTTTATTCTTATAAAATTATGCTATTTATTTCTAATGATAATTGTTCTTCTTTTTATTTTAAAATTACATATTTATCAAATTTATCCATATTTTAAAATTAAAATTCATATGGTTTATTCTGTACATTACTAAGTATTCTTTCTAATTATTAGGTTTTCTCTTAATTATAATTTTATAATCTTTTTAGTATTTTTTCCAATTTGCTGGATTATTTTTATTTTGTTAAGAAAGGTTATAATTCTTTATTAAATAACTGCTAATTATGTTAATTAATATTGTAATATTTCTATAAGGTTTCTATTTCCTATATCAATTAATTATACAAATCTTCTTTTTTTTCCTTAATTTTTTGAATATATTGAATTTTATCTTAATCAATATTGACTGATTAAAGTGCTTTTGTAAATTTCATATATTTTTATTATAATTCATTAGTTAATTGTAGTAATTCTTTTTCTATTCCACTTTTGTTTTCAGCTCCAATATTTTAAATTACTAATTATAATTAATTAACTTGTTCTAATTCATCATCATGTAATTTTTTTAGTTTCTCTTAAAATTATTCCAAATATATTATTTGATTTTTAATTTCATAGGATATTAATTAATTAAATCCTTTAAAATTATTAAATTGTTCTAGAATTTAATAGATATTTTAATCAATTTTTCTTTATTTTTCAATTATTAAATTCCTAGTGTATTCATTGTTACAATATTGATTGTTAATTAAATTATTTATCTAAGTTTTTAGTGAATTCATTTTATCAATAAATTCTTTTATTTATCCTTCAATATTTGTTAATTTTTTTTTTCTTTCAGAATTTTGTTATTCAATTTATTAATCTTGATAGATTTATTCATGCAATTAATTATATTATTTTGAAAATTCATTTAAATCTTGATTAATTGACTCTATCATTTGAATGAACTATTGATAGTTTTTTAATTTTTCTTCAGCTAATTATTAATGCCAATAATTTAATTAATTAAAACAATTTCCTATTTTAGAAATTATTTAATCAATTTTATTTTTATATTTTTAATCCTTAGACAGATATTTAAATTTATCTTAGTAATCATTTAAATTATTAGCTAAATCATCTAGTTAAATACGTTATTCATCAATAAATTTGTTATCAATTAATTCAATAAATTTATTTGTTTCATCAATTTAATTTTTAAGTCTATTTTATGATTATTAAATTTCTTCAACCTTAATATTAAAAGATTAATAAGTAATAATTTGCTAAGATAACTCAAAATAATTAATATTATTTTCTTATTATTATAAGACTTAAAAATCTTAAATAATTTTTTAATATTATCCGATAACTTCTTGAAGTTTTTCTAGCCCTTATATTTAATATTAAATTTTCTCATAAAACTTAATTTTTTCCTAAAATTAAAAAATATTTTCTTAAAAGGAATCACATTTTTAATTTATATTAGTAAATTATAATTAAATTTTTTGTTTTTCTTAATTTAATTGTTCTTTTTGTTTCTACTGTTCTTTTCGCTATTATTCAATCTTTTCTTTATCATTTACCTACTTTTCAAGTAACCTTTATTGTTCTGTAATTTAATTATTAACGTTATTTTATTCTTATATATCTGATGAAATTTCTAAAGATATTTTATTATCCTATCCGTTAATTTACTCTAATTAAAAAGCTTATTAAATAGTTAATTATCTCTGTTCATTTTATTTAACTTTTTCCTCTTATTTTTTAAGTTCATTTTCTATGAAATTTATTAATTAATTTTTTATTTAAACTTATGTATCTAAATCCTTTATAAACTATAATTTTTATTTTAAGTTTGAGATAAACATTTATATTGTATTTTACTAAGATTACAATAGAATAAGTAAGGATTATTATTTTTCTTCTAATTATTTTAAATTTTCTTATTGTTGTTTTTTTTCCAATTCAATTACTTTCTTTGAGTATTCTAGTAAATATTTTTTTTAAACATCTATTTCTACTTATTCTTTAATCCATTTTTCCTTACTTTCAAATTTTTATTTAATTTCCTCTTCTTTTTCCTATATTGCCATAAATAAATATTGTTCAATCTGTTGTTATTATTCTTCTTCTTACTTTTTTTTGAAATAATCAATTTCATTTTAAAACTTTATTTCTTATTAAATTTTCATTTAAGCCAACTATTCTTTATCTTTTTCCTATTATTGAACTTTATCTTGTAATTATTTTAATTCTCTTTTTTTTTTTCTAATTTACTCTTCTAATTCTTTTTTCTGTTCTTCTTCAATTTTTTACATTTTATTAGTCAACACTTCTTCTTTTTTCTTTTCTATTTCTCTTTTTATTTACGCCATTTCTTCTTCCTTCTTTAATTCAAACTCTATCATTTTTAATTCATATTCTACTTTCATCTTCTTTTTTAATTCTTATTATATCTTTTCTGTTTCCTCCTATTTCTTTTTTTCTTTCTCGAATAACTAATTTTATTGGATTGGAAGTTGTTAAAATGGAAATTATTTTTTCTATTAAATATAAATTGCAATTAATTCTTTCAATTATATTCTTTCTTCTGGTATTTTTCTAAGCATCCTTTTGATTAATTCTTTTTCTTTTATTTGTATATATTGATTATTTTAAATTAGTTAATCAATTTATTATTAGCTACTATTTAAGATTTATTTAAATATTTCTTTTTCACTATTACCTAAGATTATATCAATTAAAATTACCACTAAATAATGTTTATCCTGTTAAAATTTCATACCAAATTACTCCCAAAGACCAAATATCAACTGATTTGTCATAAAAATAGTTTTCTATTTTTTTTATCACTTCTGGTGCCATATAAATTAGTGTTCCTGCTTGTTGGGTCTAATTCTTATTATTTTCAGTTTCTTTAACTAAACCAAAGTCAATCAATTTAATAATTTTTTGATTGTTTGGCTAATTAATATATACAAAGTTTTCTGGTTTTAAATCTCTATGAAATAATCCCAAATCATGAAATTAATCAACACCTTACACCATCTAAAATAAAATAATATTGTTGTATTACTTATATAAAATATTAATTTTTTTGATCATAGGTTAATCCTTTATAATCTTATGTTGACATATATTTGTAGAAATCTCCATCAGCAAACTCCATAATAATTCTTGAAGCTTAATTCTAAATTTATTATACGTTTTTTATCCCAATTATATGGCTGAAATTCTTTGCATAAATTGCTTTAATTGCTTTTAATTCATTTTGATTGGTTGTTTAGTATTCTTTAATAGCCACAAATTCTTTCGTTTAGGTATTTTGTCCCTTAATCACAATACCTTCTTTTCCTTGTCCAAGTTTTTCTAATTTATAGTATTAGACACCATTAATAAAAATGATATTTTACACTTAGCCTTGATAATTTAACATTTTAGATAGTTCTAATATTATAAAATAATGATTTAATTAATGCTTTTTTAGAAATCATATTCACATTAATAGAATTTGAATAATCAAATTCTTATAAAATAAATTATAATTATCATTATATATACATAAATCCTTATTTTTATTATGATTATTTCAGAGATTATTTTGCTAAATGAGTTTCTATAATGGCTATAAAGTTTTATTAGTCTAATTATTTGAATTTATTTGAATTTAAATAATGCATTTATTCTAAGTGGATGTTAATTGTATTTAAATAATTAATGGAATAAGAAAATAAGAATAAATTAAAAATGTATTTGATCAAATCTTATAAGATGAATAAGAGTTAAGAATTTCAAAGGAATATTAAAAAGAATCTACAAATAAAATTTCTAGAAATTATCAATACAATTCCTGAAAATGCCGTGTAAAATCTAATTTAACTTTTAAATTAATCTAAATCTAATAAATTAATCATAAAACTATTTAATCTAATAAAATCTACAGATTAAACTATGATGCTATTCATAATATCTCCTAATTTTCAAATAAAAAAATAAAACAAAGAAGTTAATAAATAAATTAAATTAATACAATAAATTAGGGATCAGAAAATTATCATAAATAATTTTTGGAAAATATGATTTATCTTTTTTAATATATAAACTTGAACATTGTAAATGATTAATTAAAAAGAAATATATAAATAAAAATTTTTTAATTAAATTTGTTTTATTAATATCATTTAATTATAAAGCATTTGATTTCTATTAATGATATTTTGATCTTATATGATTTTTATCACTGTTTCTCTAATTGCATATATTATATATTTAAATTGTTTAACAATCTACCATAACTCAGAATAAATTAATAAATAATATGAATATTTGTAGAATAACCCACATTTATATTGCATAATTATCAATTTCTTTCAGATTCATCATCAGAATGTGTCTGCA
>CAJJDN010000065.1:367242-394169 GCA_905182985.1 Paramecium sonneborni
AGTTCTAAATTTTTCATCTGATTCTCTAATCTAATTTCTTTATGCTTCATCAATAAAACTATAATCTAGATATCTAAGATTAGGTAAAGAATTAATTATATGATTTTTATAATCTGGTTCTTTTGTAAATGGATTCCCAGCTACATTTAAAACTTATAAGTTCTTGAATTTCATTCCTTTTCCTTTACTAAAATATTGTGTTACTATTTCAAAAGAAGGTATTTTATTATTACCAATTGATAAAACATTCAAAGATTTACAATTGTCCAAACCTCCAACAGAAGTAAGTTAATTATTAAACATTGATAAATCTTTCAAATTAATTAATTTATCTAATCCTTCAATTTCTTTTATCAAATTAAATGATAGATCAAGCCAATGCAAATTGACTAAATGATCTAAATTCTCAATTTTTTATATTATGTTATTATCTAATTGTAACTTCTCTAATCTCTCCAAACCTTAGAGGTTTTCGATCTTCCAAATGTCTATTGATATATAATAATATTGAAATACTTTTAAAAGACAATGACATGACACGCAAAGAATTTAACATAATTTAATCTCCCATAGTTATTTTGTTTTCAGAATTGTAATCCTTCACTGATTTACTTAAATATAATTTAAAAATTACATGATTAAGGTTTCATCAATAACTGTGGGCTCTATTGAAGTTTTATTGTTTCGCTTATCAATCTTAGGAAGATGAGCACTTTGGAAGTTCAACATTAGAAATAAATATATTATTTCAATTATTTATATATAATTCTTTATTTTGAACTTCATTTAATTTTTCTCAAATAATGCTGTAATAGTAATAATATGGAGAGAAATGGAATTAATAATAAGTAAAAATAATAAATCCCATATAATTTACTTATAAAATGAAATTGTTTATATTTAAAATAAGAATAATAGTATACTGACAATCATTATGTTCATTCTTCTTCTCCAATAGGAAAGGAAGTCATACAACCCCAGAAACCATAACTAACACCGTGAGTATTGATAATACCATAACTCAGAATAAATTAATAAATAATATGAATATTTGTAGAATAACCCACATTTATATTGCATAATTATCAATTTCTTTCAGATTCATCATCAGAATGTGTCTGCAACAATTCACTTATTTATTATGTGTATTCTTCAATTTATTTGCTAATTTGCAATACATTCCTTCTATTTCTTTCATATTACTTCTCTTTATAACTTGTAACCAATAATTTAATATCATTTCAATTGATGTTGTAATATTTGTATCCTAACATCAATAATTATCAATTTACTTTCGTATTAGCTTTTGATTACAAATTATCTTTGATATTACTGACAGCACCTAAAAGTGTTCCTTTATTTTCAAATAACTAATAATTAATGTAATTATATTACTGTCTATAAATCTTCATCCCATTCACTTAAATCACTTCCTTATTACACAAATACTTAATATCTATCATATTCTAATTTTGCTATATCTGTTAATTTAGTTCCAAATTCTCTAATAAAATCACCTATCTTCTTAAATCCATGATCCCCTGATACATAATCAGACATATCTTTTGTTATAAATCCTAATTTTCCATCAAAATCTCCCAAAGCTGCCTCTATATCTACCATCAATTATAACTCTGTTGACAATAGATTATCTTTAAGTCTTTAAGTTTCTTTGTTTAAATCTTCTAAT
Source organism: Paramecium sonneborni (assembly GCA_905182985.1). NCBI lineage: Eukaryota > Ciliophora > Oligohymenophorea > Peniculida > Parameciidae > Paramecium > Paramecium sonneborni. The sequence goes on from CAJJDN010000065.1 coordinate 368,933, forward strand.
TTTTATTTCCATCCGTCTTCGTTTCTTTCTTTTGCTCTAAAGGCTAATTTCTTTTGATGTTCGAATTTTTTAATTGTTAATATAGTTTCATTCTCACTTTTAATTTCCCTTGCTCTAACTGCTTGTTCAAATTTCTATTTAATTTATAATTTATTTTTTTACTTCAATTGATTATAATTTTGCAGTATTCTTTTGAATAACATTCTTTTAAAGATTTTCAACTGTTTCTTTAATTTTCTCCTAAAATTTGTTGATTTCTTCTTCTACTCCTTTCATTGTTTTTACTTTTTCTAATTCTTCATCTTAAATTAATTCAACACTTAAATAATTCATCATTATTATTCTTCTCCTCTTATTCTTAATTTTACATTTGCTTTAAAAAGTCTTCTTAAGTAATAGCATGAGTTCTAAATTTTTCATCTGATTCTCTAATCTAATTTCTTTATGCTTCATCAATAAAACTATAATCTAGATATCTAAGATTAGGTAAAGAATTAATTATATGATTTTTATAATCTGGTTCTTTTGTAAATGGATTCCCAGCTACATTTAAAACTTATAAGTTCTTGAATTTCATTCCTTTTCCTTTACTAAAATATTGTGTTACTATTTCAAAAGAAGGTATTTTATTATTACCAATTGATAAAACATTCAAAGATTTACAATTGTCCAAACCTCCAACAGAAGTAAGTTAATTATTAAACATTGATAAATCTTTCAAATTAATTAATTTATCTAATCCTTCAATTTCTTTTATCAAATTAAATGATAGATCAAGCCAATGCAAATTGACTAAATGATCTAAATTCTCAATTTTTTATATTATGTTATTATCTAATTGTAACTTCTCTAATCTCTCCAAACCTTAGAGGTTTTCGATCTTCCAAATGTCTATTGATATATAATAATATTGAAATACTTTTAAAAGACAATGACATGACACGCAAAGAATTTAACATAATTTAATCTCCCATAGTTATTTTGTTTTCAGAATTGTAATCCTTCACTGATTTACTTAAATATAATTTAAAAATTACATGATTAAGGTTTCATCAATAACTGTGGGCTCTATTGAAGTTTTATTGTTTCGCTTATCAATCTTAGGAAGATGAGCACTTTGGAAGTTCAACATTAGAAATAAATATATTATTTCAATTATTTATATATAATTCTTTATTTTGAACTTCATTTAATTTTTCTCAAATAATGCTGTAATAGTAATAATATGGAGAGAAATGGAATTAATAATAAGTAAAAATAATAAATCCCATATAATTTACTTATAAAATGAAATTGTTTATATTTAAAATAAGAATAATAGTATACTGACAATCATTATGTTCATTCTTCTTCTCCAATAGGAAAGGAAGTCATACAACCCCAGAAACCATAACTAACACCGTGAGTATTGATAATATCCAAATTAATATCTTCACTGTCTCAAATACCAAGTCTTTTCAAAAAGGAATTAAATTTCTAGTATTAAAAATAAAATATACAAAAATTTGCCATTTTTTTATTCTGATATTTCTTTCATATTAATATTATTTCCTTAATTACTCATAGCCTTTGAATTCAAAATGTATGAATCAAAGTTTTCAATTATATCATTGCATATTTTAGTAAGAAAAATTTAAGATAATTTGCTATCAACTTTATGTTATTAATTTAAGCAACAAATCTTAATCAGAAAACCTTTTTTACATTATTTGTTAGGGAATTATAAAAGTATAAAAGATTATTATTAACGATTTGGGTATATCGACTATAATTTTAATATCTTATTGATAATAATCTATTTTTATATTATTTTTATTTAATTTGTAAATGATTCATTTCCTAAAAATGTAAAAAGAAATGAAAGTTTGGATTTTTATTAAAATCATCCTTAATTTATTTATCATATTTTTTTAATATTCTCTCAGTAATCTAGGAACTAGGAGCATAACTTAACTAAATAAATGTATTGATAACTATATTATATTATTTTAATATCAATTCTTCTTTGATTTTATCATTTTATTCTTTAAATGTACTTTTTAATATTTTTGATAAGTATGTCAATTTTAGAATTATAAAGTTTGAAATAATTTATTTATTTTTATAAATAGTATTAAATTAGTAAATGTTTATGTTATAATTTTTTTATTTATAAAGACAATAATTATCAGAAATCAATTAGAAATTTTAGATTCTTTCAGTAACTCTTATATCACTCAAATGAGAGAGGGATATTGTATTTTTGGATTAGAAATATTAATAAAAATATATAATAAATTCAGAGATCTAATTGGTAATGATTTGTTCTGATTCTTTTATATAATTATTCTTTCCGTGATCTTTCTCTAAAACATTGAAATTAAATTTTTTCTTTATGACATTTTTATATGAATTTATCTTTATCAATAGTTATATCATTTTCCTTGATATATAAAATAGCTTTTTTATTTGCATTGCCTACATCATCTTTATTACATTAATATATTTGTTCTTATATGAATTTATGTAGTTTGTCTGCTTTTCGAATAGCTTTGTATTCGTCATTCACAATAGATTTTTTGTTTTGAGATTTAGGTTAAAGTAATTTTTGATGATTTATAATTTGTTGACAAGATTGAATAATATCAGTTGCTTTTCTATATGCAGGTTCATCTATAGTTTAAGAGCGAACTAGACGATTGAGATTTCTTTGAGAACACATCTTCTAAATATTTTGAATGGAGAGCTTGCGTTTGCTTTCAATTTCCTTTAAAATTTATTGTTAAGATTGGTTATGTATTTTAGGAAATTGATAACTTACATTAATTCCACCATAATCTTTAAGAATATAGGTATCCAACAAATTGTTCAAGGCTGCATTTTTAGGTTTAAGAAAGTAATGAGTATTTTTATTGATAGTGTTTTTGAGATGATAAATATTTTTAATTTACTCCATAATAATTAATAATAGGTAAAGAAGTTAAATGAATGAAAAATTAATATTTTTCAATAAAATTCATAATATTATCTCTGGTTTCTATGTTACCATGGATTATCAAAAACACTCTTATGCTCACAGAATTAAAAAAGCATAAATAAAGCCAATATAATCATGAAAGAAATACTTCCATAAAATGCAAACACAACATAATTATAAGTTGAATGATACACATTTTTTGCAAAAGTATTTACTTAATTAATTGCCTATAAATTTAATATTTAAATTATACTAATATTAATCCTTCATCTTAGAAACAATTCTTTTCTAAATAAGAAGAAAATAAATGATTATGTTCTTTTAATCCATTCTAAAATATATATTGTATAAAATTACATCACCATTAACATGATAAAGATAGAATGCTCCTAAAATGACACAGAGTGTAGCAATTAAAAAAGTAACTCCACAAAAGAATCTGGGTTATTAGAATTCTGTCATGTCTTTCCATTCAAATAGCTAAATAGAAATTAAGATATACTCTATTTCTTATTAAGTAGAGTATGGGTATTAAAAATAATGAGATTGCAGTAAGCAACAATATTATAAAGGATAAGTATTTTTCAGTATGATAAAGACTTCTACTACTTACTGAAATCTTATCTACTTGATTTGGTTTGAGTTTTCTACATTCCTAAATAGGATTAATTTTAATTCTTTTAATTAATTAAAATGAATATGTATCTTAGTTATCCATATAACTTTGATAAAATGGTAATTAATGTAAAAGATCATTTAAATCATTTTATTCATAAACTTTATGAATTTGAAAATGATCTAATGTTATACGATGATTTTGAAGATCTAAATATTAATCACAACCTTTTTCTGGTCTTTTAGCAAAAGGATAATATAGTTCAGATTAAAATTTAGGATTAAATTCATAGTTATAACAAGGTGATGATTAACTTTAACCTAATCCAGGTACTAATTATAAATCTACAACAGAATCAGCATCCTAATATTATTTAATAAAAATATGATTTCCAATTTGAATTGAATGTTCCTCATCAGATCTACTATTACGTTTAATTAGATTTGACAAGGGACATCTTTTAGTAATTGGTACACAAATATTTCCACATTATTTATAGCCATTATCACATGTGAGTCCAATTAAATTTTACCAATCTTGATATTTTTTAATACAAAAACTTTTAGATTACCAAATATTTAGATTTACAGAATCATGAGATCTAACTCTTTAACACGATGACTTATAAAAACAAGTAGCAGCATGACTTGTCTCTCCATTTTCACATAAACAACCAGATTTAATACCATCCCATTATCCTATATCTGCTAATTCATAACCATTTGGACATCTAATATTCCTATGTCTAAAATATTCAATCATTGTCACTTCTGGTGTTACTTCATTTGCTTCTATAATATCTTCTATTGGATCCATTTCTAAATTTTCTTTTAAAGTTTTTAATGTATTGTGAGCTCCTTCAGGATTAAAATGTTTAATCTTTGCACCAACCATGCATGACATAACAATCAAAATTAATATCAAGAATGCTATTGGTAAAAAATACATTATCCAATCTATCAACTAATTTATTCAATTCTTTATATTACGTATGACACTTTCGAATTTTATTTCACTTATTATTGTTAATACTAATTTTATATAACAATCTAAGAAGATGCTTATTTTATTGGTTAAGGATTTGCTACTTATAATTCTTATACTTGATTTTATCCTCTAAATATTTTCATTTCAGTTTCCAATAGCTCTGGCTATTAAGGTTGATACACGGGTTTCCCTATCTATGATTAATTTACTATTCTTTTATTATTATACTTACTTATAGGGACTGTTTGATTATGACTATTGTAATAAGAAGTCTAAGGATTTTAGTATTGCGAATTTGTATTTGAAAACATTTATATTTTTTTATTGTTAATTAAATATTTTTATTCATTAATATAATTCTCATGTTTTTGAAATAATAAAATATCCTTTTATTTTCTAACTGTCTTTAATTATATTTTTAATCTATATACTTTAATTATTTTTATAGATATGATTTTATACAAATACAAATAATTATCTAAAATTAATGATATCTTTATTTAATATTAATTAAAATGTATCAAAATGAGACAGAATTTTATAGCGGAAGCAGTTTTAAGGAATCTGGTATAATGAAAAAATAGAAAGAAAAACTCTTTATATTTTACTCAAATACTCAGGTGAAAAGTATTTATTAATTCTGAAGGTTTTATAAATATAAGATATTAGAGAATAAATATAAAAATAAATAAGGATTTCTAATTACACGTTAAAAAGATTAGGTCGATATTCAGATAAATATGTTATAAACAATTGAGTCAATAAAATGAGATAAAATTTGGTTGGAATAATGAGAAGGAATACTTACAATGGTAAGATTGTTTTTCAGGAGAATGGTAAAATAAATAAACAGCAAGAAAAGTTTTAGAAGAATTTGATAGATCATTACCTGAAGTTGAACCTTATATTGATAAATAACCATTAATAACAAAATCTAAAGCAAAACCAAGTTTGTTATCAAGAGATAAGATTTAGAAAATGATTCCACATTTACCTGATTTTATATAGGTAATGTAAAGAAAATTAATTGTTAGAAAGATATGGAAATATTGCTCTAAAAATTCCTTATAAAATTTGGATGGTTTTAGTGATATTGATAATTTTAAGTAAATATTAGATTAAATAAATGCTCAATTATATTAAGACAATTAGAACTATATCATGATTAAATTGATTAGAATTTGGTTGAATATTTAAATCAATATAAAATAATAAGATCAGCTTTAATGTTTAGCCTTCTAAGTATGTTTTTGATAATTATTTAGCAAGTAAGATTATAGAAGTCTCTTAATTGAAGAGATCTATGTGGAATGTGAAGATAAAGATTCAGGAGAAAATATGCTGAAAGTATTACTTATGAATATTACATCAAATGATAGAAATCTAATATAAATATAAGAGTTAATTTAATAGTTAACAGAGAATGTAATTAAAAAGAATTATGAGAGTATGGATACACTCCAAATTTCAATGAAATCAACAGATCAAGAAATTTAGGGAATGACATCTGAATAACATTTGATGTAATCTAGAGAGGAGTTTTAGAAATTAATAGACTTAGTATATAATGGAGTTTATATAGATAAAGCAAAGAATTAATAATAAGATTAGAGAATTTCATAAGGATTGATTAAATAATTGGAAACTAGTGAAGAAGAGGGGCATTTTATGTATACAAAATATTATAGAGTGGATTAATAAAGAGGAGGATTAACTTATCATAATGAAAGATTACTTAAAGATTAGAGATCTGTACTTTTGAATATGATAAAGAGGATTGGATCTAATATAATAAATGGTAAATCTGATATGTCAGTTTCATTACCAATTTAAATATTTGAAAATAGTTCCTTTTTAGAAAGAATGGCTAGAGCTATGGGACATGCACTTATATTTTTAAAACCTATAGATTAATCAACAAATGTTATTGAATAAATGAAATTAACTTTAAGATTTCATATGTCAAGTTCTATGATGGGTATTTAATAAGAAAAACCTTTTAATCCTATTTTAGGAGAGACATTCTAAGGTAGTATTAAAGGATGTCCTATTTATTTAGAATAAACATCTCTTCATCCTCTTATTTCTAATTATATCATGTATGGTGGGGATTATAAAATTTATGGAGCATTTAGTCCTGTTGTCAATATGGGATGTAAAAGTCTATCTGGTGAATAACATGGTCATAGTATTGTACACTTTCTTAATACAAATTTTAAATTTTAATACATCAATCAACCATTTACTGTCTATAATATAATTACAGGTTAAAGGAATGTTAATTGTCATAAAAGAAGTTTTTGTTTTTAACCAGATCTATAATTATGTGCTGTTATCTATTCAACCCTAAATATAAAAATAGTAGCTTTTTTTCTAAATCAAAATAACTAATTGATTATCTTGTTGGTCAAATTTACAAAGTTAATCCTATGTGTATTCAACGTTGTAAATTAGCGCATAAAACTGGTTCTGGATTGTACATGAAACTTTAAATAAAAAAAAAAGAAATTTTGAAAGGTTATGTATAAATCACAGGAAGATGGACTACTCATTTAGATATCAATAATTAAAGATATTGGGATATCAATATTCATAGGTATTTAAGTAAATATATTAATAGACCATTTATTTTAGAATTTGAATAAAATCCTTTACCATCTGATTGTTTATATAGATTAGATTTATTGTTAATGAAAATGAAAGATATACAAAGAACTTAGGAAATGAAAGAATATATGGAAGTATGATTTATTAAAATGAGTGGATTTAATTATAGAATAAAGAAGGAATTAAAAGTTAAGATAAAGATAGTGAATATGATTTTGATAATATAATTTAAATGAAAACTGTGTGAATTAATTAGTTTAGTCATATTAATTTTAATTAAAATGGATTTCGAAATGAATGATTCTATTGAAGCAGAGAGACGAAAATATATACTATTAACATTAAATGGATAACCAGATGCAAATATAATAAGGTTTAAGTTCTTTTAAGTAAGATTTTGATTTAAGTTAGAGATAAATTTGTATGGTTGATATCAAAATGAAAGCAGAGAATTACTATCAGATGAAAATTCAATAGCTTAGATTATTCACATAATAAGGGATAGAGATATTTTAAGAGGATCTTCCATATATAAAAGAAGGGACTCTTCTGTATATATCAGATAGTATGAATTGTATCGAATTTGATTCTTAGGCAACGATTTTGATGCTTATTCATAGATAAGTGTTTACTAAATAGTAAAAGTATTAGGTGAAGGTGGATTTGGGAAAGTAATGTTAGGTAAACATAAGGTAACTGGAGAGTAAGTAGCAATAAAATTGATAGATTCTGGGAAATTATGGAATGCAGAGGATATAGATTTAGTATTTAGAGAGGCAGAAGTAATGAAGAATTTAAGACATAATAATATAATAAAGATATTGAATTGTTATACATTACCTAATATGTAAGTGGTTTTAATAATGGAATTTTTATAGGGAGGGGATTTGGTTGAATATATTTAAGGTATCTTATAAAAATGATTAAATTTTAAGAGAAGGGAGGATTATCAGAAGAGGAAGCAAGAGNTACACTTTCTTAATACAAATTTTAAATTTTAATACATCAATCAACCATTTACTGTCTATAATATAATTACAGGTTAAAGGAATGTTAATTGTCATAAAAGAAGTTTTTGTTTTTAACCAGATCTATAATTATGTGCTGTTATCTATTCAACCCTAAATATAAAAATAGTAGCTTTTTTTCTAAATCAAAATAACTAATTGATTATCTTGTTGGTCAAATTTACAAAGTTAATCCTATGTGTATTCAACGTTGTAAATTAGCGCATAAAACTGGTTCTGGATTGTACATGAAACTTTAAATAAAAAAAAAAGAAATTTTGAAAGGTTATGTATAAATCACAGGAAGATGGACTACTCATTTAGATATCAATAATTAAAGATATTGGGATATCAATATTCATAGGTATTTAAGTAAATATATTAATAGACCATTTATTTTAGAATTTGAATAAAATCCTTTACCATCTGATTGTTTATATAGATTAGATTTATTGTTAATGAAAATGAAAGATATACAAAGAACTTAGGAAATGAAAGAATATATGGAAGTATGATTTATTAAAATGAGTGGATTTAATTATAGAATAAAGAAGGAATTAAAAGTTAAGATAAAGATAGTGAATATGATTTTGATAATATAATTTAAATGAAAACTGTGTGAATTAATTAGTTTAGTCATATTAATTTTAATTAAAATGGATTTCGAAATGAATGATTCTATTGAAGCAGAGAGACGAAAATATATACTATTAACATTAAATGGATAACCAGATGCAAATATAATAAGGTTTAAGTTCTTTTAAGTAAGATTTTGATTTAAGTTAGAGATAAATTTGTATGGTTGATATCAAAATGAAAGCAGAGAATTACTATCAGATGAAAATTCAATAGCTTAGATTATTCACATAATAAGGGATAGAGATATTTTAAGAGGATCTTCCATATATAAAAGAAGGGACTCTTCTGTATATATCAGATAGTATGAATTGTATCGAATTTGATTCTTAGGCAACGATTTTGATGCTTATTCATAGATAAGTGTTTACTAAATAGTAAAAGTATTAGGTGAAGGTGGATTTGGGAAAGTAATGTTAGGTAAACATAAGGTAACTGGAGAGTAAGTAGCAATAAAATTGATAGATTCTGGGAAATTATGGAATGCAGAGGATATAGATTTAGTATTTAGAGAGGCAGAAGTAATGAAGAATTTAAGACATAATAATATAATAAAGATATTGAATTGTTATACATTACCTAATATGTAAGTGGTTTTAATAATGGAATTTTTATAGGGAGGGGATTTGGTTGAATATATTTAAGGTATCTTATAAAAATGATTAAATTTTAAGAGAAGGGAGGATTATCAGAAGAGGAAGCAAGAGTAATATTTAGATAGATTGCAGAAGCAATTCGTTATTGTCATGATAAAAGATTGATTCATAGAGATTTGAAATTAGAAAATGTGTTATTAACATCAAAGATTGAAAAAATAATAAAGATAATAGATTTTGGAATAGCAACTGTTTCAACAAATTTTACAATGGATAAAGTAGATAGAGGATCTTTAAGTTACATGCCTCCAGAAGTAGTAGGAGGCTAAGCAACTGAAATAAGACCATCAATAGATATTTGGGCATTAGGAGTTATATTATATGCTCTTGTTTGTGGTTATTTACCATTTACTTCTAGAAGTGATGAATAAACTATTGACAATATTTTAAAATGTAATTATTCTTTCCCTTCTCATCTTATTCTAACTAAAGAATATAAAGAATTAATTACCTTTTTACTTAATCCAGATCATACTGAAAGATATTCAGCTTATTAAGTATTAAGTCATCCATGGATGTAAAAAGTATTAACATAATCACCTACTAAAATGCTTAATCCACGTACTTTAGCTAATAAAAAGAATAAAAAAACTTTGATTNGAATAAAGAAGGAATTAAAAGTTAAGATAAAGATAGTGAATATGATTTTGATAATATAATTTAAATGAAAACTGTGTGAATTAATTAGTTTAGTCATATTAATTTTAATTAAAATGGATTTCGAAATGAATGATTCTATTGAAGCAGAGAGACGAAAATATATACTATTAACATTAAATGGATAACCAGATGCAAATATAATAAGGTTTAAGTTCTTTTAAGTAAGATTTTGATTTAAGTTAGAGATAAATTTGTATGGTTGATATCAAAATGAAAGCAGAGAATTACTATCAGATGAAAATTCAATAGCTTAGATTATTCACATAATAAGGGATAGAGATATTTTAAGAGGATCTTCCATATATAAAAGAAGGGACTCTTCTGTATATATCAGATAGTATGAATTGTATCGAATTTGATTCTTAGGCAACGATTTTGATGCTTATTCATAGATAAGTGTTTACTAAATAGTAAAAGTATTAGGTGAAGGTGGATTTGGGAAAGTAATGTTAGGTAAACATAAGGTAACTGGAGAGTAAGTAGCAATAAAATTGATAGATTCTGGGAAATTATGGAATGCAGAGGATATAGATTTAGTATTTAGAGAGGCAGAAGTAATGAAGAATTTAAGACATAATAATATAATAAAGATATTGAATTGTTATACATTACCTAATATGTAAGTGGTTTTAATAATGGAATTTTTATAGGGAGGGGATTTGGTTGAATATATTTAAGGTATCTTATAAAAATGATTAAATTTTAAGAGAAGGGAGGATTATCAGAAGAGGAAGCAAGAGTAATATTTAGATAGATTGCAGAAGCAATTCGTTATTGTCATGATAAAAGATTGATTCATAGAGATTTGAAATTAGAAAATGTGTTATTAACATCAAAGATTGAAAAAATAATAAAGATAATAGATTTTGGAATAGCAACTGTTTCAACAAATTTTACAATGGATAAAGTAGATAGAGGATCTTTAAGTTACATGCCTCCAGAAGTAGTAGGAGGCTAAGCAACTGAAATAAGACCATCAATAGATATTTGGGCATTAGGAGTTATATTATATGCTCTTGTTTGTGGTTATTTACCATTTACTTCTAGAAGTGATGAATAAACTATTGACAATATTTTAAAATGTAATTATTCTTTCCCTTCTCATCTTATTCTAACTAAAGAATATAAAGAATTAATTACCTTTTTACTTAATCCAGATCATACTGAAAGATATTCAGCTTATTAAGTATTAAGTCATCCATGGATGTAAAAAGTATTAACATAATCACCTACTAAAATGCTTAATCCACGTACTTTAGCTAATAAAAAGAATAAAAAAACTTTGATTTAAATGGGTATTAAAAAAGAAATCACTATGGCTGGACCAACTCGTTATTCTTAGTAACCTTAAATTAGAGCTGGGGCTACTATGTTAAAAACTACTTCTAATTAAGGTTTTGTTTAAGTAGTCTATGATCTTTAATCTAAAAATCTATTGGTAAACAATATAGTTTATTGTAATTAGAAATAAGAAGATTAATCATCTCCTCGTTCCTCACTTAATTTCTTTGGTGATTTAGTTAATAGATCTAATCAAGAAACAGATCAAATTATTACGACAGAAAAACCTTCTAAAACACCTATTACAAGAAAATATTCAGATTTTAATCAAAAATTAATTGATAAAATATTTTTAGAAGATTCAAAAAGAGAAAAAATTAAATAATGGAGAAAAAATTAAGCAAAAAAATAAGCTAATCATATTAAATCATAATCTCAAGGTTCCATTGCTAATTGTGTTTAAAATAATTATTATTCTGCCAGAAGTTCAAATAATTCTCCTCTTTAAACAGCTTCTAGATCAAGACTCTAATCTCCAAATTAACTTTATAGTTTTAGAAATACAGCTTAATCTAAAAGAAAACCTTAAAGTTAACTTGAAATTCAAACCATTCTCAATTTAAGTTAAAAAGTTGAATGGAAATAATTATTTGCCAGTCCCACATACTCTTAAAGAAATACTCCATTCAAAATTTAAAAAACAAATTAACATCAAGCTGATTAACTCTATAAATTATAAATCTAATTTAAACATCGTAAAAGAAATTCAGATAATCTCTTACAGAAATAATTAAATTTAAATAATAAAGACATTACCATTTAGAAATTATGCAACATTATATTTTCAGCCAGAGTAAGAGCAAACAATAAATGAAATAGTTTTTTTTTATTTATATTTATACTGCCACATTAATTTATTTATTATAATTATATCAAATTCATTAAAATTTATTAAAATTCATATTTTTTCATAACATTGCACTTTTTATGAGAATTAAAAATTTAGTAGTTTAGTTTATAATGTTGTTATAATTTAAATGCTATGGTTTGGTTTATCTATTTAGATTATTTAAATATCTTGATTTCCATTATTTTAATATTACATTAAATTTTAATAGGTGAGTAATGGAACTTAAAAATTAGATTTTACTTGTAATATTGATTCCTATAATTCTGATTCTAATGTTAGCTGTGTTATAAGTTGGATTACTTGGCTTTGTGAGTATTCCAAGTTTTTAGGATTCTCTCTTAGAATTTCATATAAATAGACATCTAAATGGTTTGTAAATAGAGATGAATATCATATAGCAAGTAAATAATTGTTGGATGATAGGAAATTTACATCTAATACTAAGCATATTTTAATTAAATATTTGGTGTAAGTGCACATTTGAGACATTATTGTTTTGGTGAGTTTTAAAACTATTCATCCTGGTATTTCTTTTAATTTATTTAGGACTTTGGATGAAAAGTAAATTGCTCCATATTCATTTTCATCTGGTGAATTAACAGATGAATAATATATAGTAGCCTGGAGTCATTCTAAATATAAAAAGTTGGAATAATTACAAAGAGAAAATCGTCCTTTAAGTTTTTTGATGAATAAGATTACATAATCACTTATATTATCAGATATCATAATAAAGTATTATTTAAATGATTTAAAAATAGTAATACAAGATCACTTTCGTAAGATTTATAAATAGCATCTGATGATAAAGAAGATGATTCAACTCTTATTGCAATAAATTATGCTTCTTTAATGGTTCATTGTACAGATTCATTAGTAATGAGAATACCATAATTTACAAAAAATTAATAAATTTTACTAAACAACATTAATACTGTAGATTGGTTACCGACAGAAGAATTTGAATTAGATTCTACCTTGAATTTCACAATGTCATATTAGCAGAACGATTAATTTACATTAAATCCATCGTTGACAATAACTTAAATAATATCTTAAGATAATGATAAGAAATGCTATTTAACAGCAAAGATTTCAAATTAATATTTGCTTGATTTAACATCAAGACATTATTAATAACATGAGAGTTAAGGTGAGAGGGAACATGAGTTATTTACAGCTATCATCAATAATTAATTCACAACTTTAGCTCCTTAAGATTTTAGTAATATGGCTATTTTTGAATCTATCATTAAATACATAGTAAAAACTAAAGATTTTAGTGATTCTTCTCGTGATACTTTAAATGAAGATTTAGCACCTTAAATACTCAATTAATGTAAAGAATTAGCATAAAATACAACACTTAATTCAACATCTTTAACTTATTCGTTTGGTTAAAATAAATTTTATATGTTATTCTCTAAAGTCAATATATATTCAACAAAGAAAGTATCAATAATTACTGCACCTGAAAATGGAAGAAGATATGTTTATATTGAACCAGAAGAAAATAATTTTATGATGCCATCATTTATTTTGGTTCATTATTTTGAAGAATAATCACTTATTTAAGAACTTTATGAAGGAACATCATTAAATAATGTCAGAATATTAGAAATTATAGTGTTAATTGTTATAATCGTATTATCTGTTCGTAATAATATATCGATATATATTAGTTATATTTTTATTTGTTTGGTACACAGCTACTAGAATTGGATTATCTTTTGAATAACCAATTAAAGTTTTAACTGATTTTATGAATAGTATTGATATATAAAATATGGATCAAGAGGAAGAATTAATTAACTATTAAGATTATTTTAACTCTTTTGAAATTAAATCTTTATTTCAAACTATGAATATATTTGTTACAACCATTAAATATTCTAATCAAAAATATTCTAATTCTAAACATTCTGATGCTTTAGCATTAATGGAATTGAGTAAGGCTAAAGATTTTTATAAAAAAGAAATTGGAAATATGAGTGCAGTAGGAATTTGTGCAAATAATATTGGAATCTTACATATGAAAGGAGGAAGAGTATTTGAAGCTATTAATGAAATGGAAGAGGCTATCTATATTGCTAAATTAGAGTTAATTGAAATTAAAGAATTAAAAAAATGGTGTTTAGGTATGTAAGCTGCATTGTAAGAACCTAATCTCTATTAAAATTTCAAATTAAGACTAAAAGTATTGGCATAAAAGTTTAAATAATAAATGAAAATTAATTGGATAAGTGTATAAATAAAGAAAAAAGATAATAAATCAAAAAAGGTTGAAAGTTAATTAAAATTAAATTCATAGTCTCTAATTAATAAAACAAAAGATTAACATAATAAAAATTAATCTACAACCCAATTATTATAAAAAACTAATATACCACATATTGCATTAATTAATACTGGTACATAAAATAAAATCACTTAAATATAAACTAATTCTATTCAAACTCCCTTATAAAAAAAGAGATAAAGTGGAAGAATATCATTTGCAGATAATAGATAACATTTGTAACCAATTAATTCACTTGATCAAGAATAATCTCTTTAAATATCACCTCAACTTTCTCCAAATTTATCCAATAATCGAGTAAAATATTTAGGTGGTCATTCTTATAATTAAAGTAGTATTATCAGCTAGAGATTGGATTTGAAAGAGAGTATCATTCAATAAGATGAAAGATAAAAAGATGAGGAATATAGACACGATTAAGAAGAAAGAGTAAGAGGAGACTCTGGATAATCTACAGGAGGAATGACAGAATTATAAATGATTGAAGAAAAGATTGCAGAATTGATGAAAAAGAAATAATTAGCCAAAGCTAAATTATTAAATAGATAATTTTAATTAGCTCAATTTATGTTTACTATTTGTATGCAAAATGAAATCTTTATTCCAGAAACACTTAAATTATTTAATGATTTTGAAGCAACTGCTGAAAAAGATTAAAAATTTACATAAAGTAATGTAGTTAGATTAATTAATCTTCATGTTAAAAAAGCTCTTTGTTATATATAAATAGGAGATTTAAGTAATTTTAAAATATCCGAAAAAAAAGCCTTAGAATATTACAACAAATTGAATGAAAATTTTAATTCTGAATTTAATTAGGCAGAACAAGATTTCAATTTTGTTGACATGTTTAAAAATGTACCTAAAGAGGTATTACTTTCAAAAATTATGTAATTATAAGCTATATATTAATTAATTGATGGAAATTTCAAAACAGGTGCTGAGATATTAACATAAATAATAGAATTAGGTGAATATTATGATCCTGAAGTACGTGATTTCTGTTTAATGGTCTTAGAGAAAATCTTTAATCTGTTTAATATTTCTCCATTGCCTATTCAATAATTTAGAAACTAAATCTCAATAAATATCTATGAAATTGTATTTATGATTGATTACTCCAAAGAAATGACCCTTGAGTAAATTAATTTATCTCATAGCATTTCAACTAAGATCTTTCATATTTTATAACCTTAAGATTTAGTTGGTATGTATGGATTTAACAATTCTTTACATGAAGCCTTTCCATTATAACCAAAAGGAACATATAAAGATTTATTAACTAAATAATTGTTTATGGCTATTACTGTACCTGGAGGAAAATCAAAGTTATTCTAAGCCTTAAAATATTCTGTAAAGAATTTCTTTGAACATAAAATTACTATTTATGATAGTGATTAAGAGAAAAAGAAAAATAGAAATTTAAATGAAAAATAAAAAATGTAATTGCCCCCAGTTGCAGAAGAAGATGAAGGAAAAAGTATGATTGCTGATAATGTTGATGATAAAAGTCAACGTGTAATTTTTAGGTATCTATTTTTATTATCTAATTATTATAGTTAAGATTATTAGTATGATGTAACTAGTGAGTCTGACTCTGATTCTTAAGATGAAGATTTTTAATTTATTAGAAATGAACATGGAAATAATAATATAGAATAAGAAAAATAATAATCAACAAATGATTTTAGAACTAGATATAAATTTATTTGTCTCTTTACTGAAGGTATTTGTAATTTCATCTATATTTTAGTAAATAAAAAAATGAGTGAGAAATCTGAATTAAAGTTAAGATAAGTATTGGAAAAGAATTAAGTCGATCTTATGGTATTCAATATTGCAAATTAAAATGCTAATATGTTAGAATTGAAGAAAATCTCTAAAATCACTCCAAGAAGCATATTTGTAAATGCAACAGCAAATCTAGAATAATTATTTGGTAAATCACGATAAAATTAACTACAGAAAAAAATGTATTTAGAATTTTTTTGATTGATATCAAATTTTATATTAACATTAATACTAGTATCATTACTAAGCTGAATAAGCTTAGCTCATCTGAAGTTTACGATGCAATTATCTAATACTTGCAAATCTTTTTTATGTCTATTCAGTCTTGCAAGTTCTTTTAGTAGGTTAAGTGGATTTATGATCTGAAAATGAAGAAAGATTTTTATTTTTTATGAACTATTAAATAGGCCGTTTAAGAAAATGATCAAAACTTATTTGAGAAAAAGTTTTTTATTTTCTTTTTTAATAAAGAGATTAAGGACTAAGTACATCTGATGTAGATTCATTCATTATATGATTTTGCATTTATAAAAGTTCTGCTTGATATTGCTGAAGGAGAGGAATCAATGTTGACTGTCCAGATTATTTTCTTATATTAATTATAGAGATTCTTGCCTTGGATAATCTTTTACTACTTTTCATATTTGATTATCTAGCTTTTTTAAATTTAAAATAAGTTAACATAAGTTAAACTGCTCTTACATATATCTTGAATCTATAAATAATTTTTTAATGATGAATTTGTTTCACACAAAACTTTCCTTTAGAAATCAGCCTTTTCCATTTACTTCCATAAATCCCATTTTCCTATTCATTTGAACTTTAAGATCTAGGACACCTTTAAATTACAGAGCATTTTATTTTCTATGATTGTATTTAACTCTTTCCCATTAAATCAGGAATTAATAAGGGTTTAAGATGAATCACATAACTTGGATTCATACTTTTCTTTAAATTCCCTAATGGTGAAAGTAATTTTTTTGATTGAATATGTAGACTTTAATAATAAAAGGGACCTTTAAGTCTAGGGCTTAAATCTTAATAACTCAAAAGTGGACAATGGGATATTATTTGTTATGTTGTTAAACTGTTCATTTTTCTATTTTTCTGTCTGGTACTTACAATAAATAATATAAAAAATTGAAATAAGAGTGATTTTTTACAAAAGTAATGATCATTTGAAATTAATTTTTTTTATGATCTATTGTATTAGATTTATCCAAATAATTGATAACTTTTTTTTTAATAGGTTTAGCACCATTATTTATTGTAGTTGGTAAACTTTTGAAATAAATCAAATTTTAAATCAAAATGGTATAGATTAATGGTGAAATAATTCTGATATAAAATACTTTAATAAATATTGTTTTTTAAATAAATTAATTTTTATAAAAATCACATTGGAAAGATCAAATTTTCAATCTCTCAATTTGATGTTTTTTATAAATTATTTATCATTTTTAAAAGCGTAATCATTATACATTTTTTGAATGATAAAGAATGGTTGATAGGATTATCTCAATAATTTAAATTGATTGATACTATGGGAAATATCAAAAAATTAGGAAATTCGTAAATATGTTTAATTTAATTGAATAAGATAATTTTATTTTAAATTAACATTTTTATTATAATAATTTTCTTTTAATATATAAAATAAGCATTGATTCACTTTTGAATAATAAAGCTAAAGATTAAATGTCCTTATATGATTAGAATAAATATGAATTTAGGATTGATTTGACTCAGTTATAATATTATTTGAGATTAATTTTTAACCAAGATTTCTCTAAAACACAAATAATTCAGATTCATTTCTTTTTTTACCCAAACATTGAATAGCATTGAGGCTTCAAAATAGATTAAATTGAATGTGAACTTTTACGAGGTGAATCTAATGGTGAAATCAATTTAGAATCTAATTGGCAACTACTCACTTGATTTTAGAAGCTAAATCTAATATGTTTTTTCTTCTTTTTAATATCAGAGTCAAACTGTCTTTTAATAAAATTGCCTTGAGGAGTAGAAGAACATAATTCTTCTAAATCAGATTCTGGATCTAACTTTTCTTCTTAATCCCCACTTGTCTTTTTAATTTTGGTAATTTCAACTATCTAAGATGGTACATTGTTAATATTTCTAAAATTTTAAATCATATTTATTAATATATTCTGAATATCTTTAGATGCAATTTAAAGGTTGATTTGCCTATTTCAGAATTTATTGCTTAAGATAAGATAAATACTTTTAAACATAATTTAAATTTATGGATAGATTAATTGGTGAATGTACTTGGTGGTAATTTATAAGAAGGATAGGGGTGTTATTCAAGGAAAGTTTAATGATAATTTTGAATAATAAAGTTAAGTATTTTAGTAAGTTATACAATATAATAGTATATGAGTTTATGTTTAATTTAATATATATTTATTAATAATATACAGAGATATAATAGAAACATGTAGGATGGATATGATGATGATGATGGAAATTTCTAAGATGATTAAGATTAGAATGAAGAAGATTATGATTAATTTAATCAAGTTGATTAGATGGAATCTAATTAATTTGATAACTGTAATATATTTTTATATGATATTTGTTAGCATAAAAAGAGAAATTCTAATAAGACAAGAATTATGGTAACTATTAACCAGACTAATAAAAATAAATTGAAGATAAAATATCAGAAGATTTGGAAGAAAAGATGAAAATGTTAGATGAATATGCTAAGGATAAAAGTGAAGAATAAATACTTAATATTAGAATGCATTAATTAGCATTAGCTAAGGTATTGTATATTTGTTAAATATAAAAGATTTTGGTATTTACACATGGAAAAGGTTAATTCAAATTAGTAAAAGCACACACAAATATTGGAGAAGCATATCTAAATTATAAATGTTATGAATAAGCAATTGATCATCTAACTTTAGCTTTGAAGAAGAATGCAAAATTATATAATGAAGAATAGGAAAGCAAGAGTTATAATGCAATCATACTTACATTACTTGGAAAATGTTATTTAGAAATCAATAGTTATGAAGAATCTTTAGATTTATTAAAGAAAGCTTATGAAACATAATCTTAAATTTATGGAGATGAAACTGAACATTCAATTTAAACTTTAACACTAATGTCTAATTGTCATACGTAAATCATATTATAAATATTATAGTAAAATGAAAGATTATGATGCTAGTGAAGAATGTATTACAAAAGTATTTGCTATCACTGAAGCTAAATATGGTTATAAATCAGAACAGAGTGCTATTTCTTATATTGAAAAAGCAAAGATTTTTGCATGCTAAGAAAATTGGAAAGATGCAATTTAATGTCAAACTAGTGCTATTGATATGCTAGTTGAAATTAATTATCATAAGACTGAATATGTTGCAGAACTTTATTAATAATTATCTACTTATTTTGAAAAGATTCAATAAATTGATGAGTAGATTGCCTGTCTATAAAAGGTTAAATAGATTTATATTGAATTATATACAGCCTAAGATAAAAAAGTTATTAAGATTAAACGATAGATTGCTATCATTCAATTAAAATAAGAAAGACATTAGGAAGCACTTGCTGAATTATTTGAAACTGAAGATTTAGAAGTTAAAGTGTATGGTGAAGGTAGTGTTTAAGTAGCAAAAACTTAAAAAATTATAGGTATAATTATAAAATTAAGATTTTTAGGAACAATTTTATTATTGGTCTAAGAATTTAGAGATGCTTTAAGTTATTTCTAGAAAAGTTTGAAAACTTTCGAAGAAAATGGAATGAAGAAAGCTGTGGCAGAGGTTAAATAGAAAATAAAATGTGCAAAAGAAATGAAAGAAAAAGGAAAAGGTTAATTAAATTTAAAAGATAGATAAAATTTAATGTAAGATTATTGAATTTAATTATTAAATATATATAAGTTTTTTATAATTTTTATCATTCGACTTTTTTTGGAGATTAAATTTCATGATCTGTGCGATTCATTTTTATTAATTCACTAGAATTATGTCTTTTGATCAATTCACTTACCTCTGATTGTTCTTAATTGATTTAATTATCTTCAATTTACAATTATGGTTTTTAGTAAAATCGAAAAGAGTTTTTTAAAGCAATCTTATGTAAATCTTTCTCCTTTGATATTTTATTTCTTCCAGGAGATGCACAATCTTTGAACATGTCTAAATTAATTTAAAATTTACCAGTACCACCATCAAAGCTATTTTATCTTGATAATTTAGCACTAAAAATACTGAATTTAGATTATTGAGGTTATTTTTATTATTAGGATTGAGAAGTAGATGAAGCATCAATTTATTTGATCGAAACAGTGGAACAATTTGTTAAGGTTTCAACAGTTTATACATTACCATTGTATGCAGGTTTTCGCCATTATAATTATTGTGATCCTACTAAATCCTCCGAACTAATTAAATTATATATTACTTTTAAGTATTATTCTTTAAACCTATTGTATATTCTATATCATAATTAGCTAGATTATTTAAGACTTGTTATTATTATTCTTCTAAATCTTATTAATCTTATTTTAATTGTTAAGAAATTTTAGCAAATAGTTTATGTTTTAAGCACTTAATAGAATACATAACAATACTTACATCTTATGCAGTTGGTCTATCACTAATTTTACTAGACAACATTCTTTTTACTAAATCTTAAAATTCAATAGGAGTCTTCAAAAAGGCTGGTAATCCAAAGTCTATTTAACAAGCTTTATTAGCTTTTAATATGGCCTTTTAATCTTAGCCAGGGAAGGGTTATTTGCCAGTCTAAATTGATAAATTATAGAATATACAATCAATATATATAAGATTACTCCAGCACTGAAAATATCACATTTTGTATCATAGATAGGTCCTCCATCAATATAGAGTAAAATTTCTGGAGCAACAAAACCTGGAGTTCCACATCTTTTGAATATCAATTCTTAATCTTAGAAGGCAGCTAAACCAAAATCTGCAATCATTATGTTATAATTGTCTTCTTTAGATTTTAAAAGGAGATTTTCAGGTTTTAAATCTCGATGGAATATTTTTTTTTAATGCAAATGATCGAGAGCACTTAATAAATTAAATGCAATTTTAACCAAATCATCAGATTTTAATAATCCTGTTATAAATACTAAATAATATACCTTTTTCTTTCACTCTTTACAGTAATTCTCCTCCAACAACTAATTCTAAAACAAAATAGATTGAATTTTAAGTTTCATGGACTTCTAATAGTTTAACAATATTTGGATGTTTTATAGCTCTCATCACTTACATTTCATTAAGTAGACTTTCTTTGCCCTACTATAAAAATGAAGTGTACCTTTAGTTGTTCATTTATGAATTACTTGCTAAATGCTTTAATAGCATAAGATTATCCATTGGATGTAGCCAAATAAACTTTAGCAAAACTACCTTTACCTATCATTTTCTCAACATGATATGTTTCATGAAAAGAGGAAAGTAAACATTTTCGTTTTAAAATTGCTTACCATTATAAAAAGACAACAGAATTTTATGTAAAAACTTGAAGTATTTTACTTGCATAAGTTAATTTAAATCCATATAATTAATTTTCTGAATTTAGTTGCAAAATATGATCTTCTGGTAATTTTGGAATTGTATCAAAATGCAATATATTTAAAGGAATTCGTTTTAAATTTTATTTTGGAGAAATCTTATACAAATATTCCTCTCCCAACACAAGTAAAGTATGTTTGACTTTAACTTCTTTTCGTGCCTCTCTAACAAATTCATGTTCAATTAAAAATTCTTATGACTTAAATGAATTTGAATCAATACATCTAATTCAGTAGTTTGAGTCTGCTCCCAAAAATTCTAGTTTATCTCCTATACAAAGAATGTTAACATGGAAGACTCAATCTTTTTCTCTTTACTCATCTTTATAAAAATAATAAAATTAATAAATAAACAGATATACATTACTCTCACTCATCCTTATTTCTGTCTAGAAAGCTCTTATTTTCTATTGAAATCTAAGCAAATATTGATTTTTTTGAAGTAAACAATCTAGTCAGCAATAATATGGCAGAAGTTCGAAATAACATTGTTCCAATTTCCATTATTTTATATCTAACATATCTAGCAGTAAACTAAATATTAAAATGATCATTTACTAAATTTATAGTTTGTAACATTGGAAAACTAATGAAATAAACTCCTCCATATAAACCCAATAATAAAATAAATTATTAAATTTTTGTATTTTATTTGTTATATGTGTCTACTAATCCATTCATGAAATAAATGAATTCACCTATATAAATTAAAGAAGCCAACCAACCTACCCAACCTTCATAAGAATGATCTTTAAAATATGAATCATAATCTATGAAGCTAACTCCAACTATCATAATTTAGAAGAATCCTATCAATAACGAAATTGGTAAAAACAATTCAAAATTATCAAATTTACTAAAGTTTATTTACCAACCCCAAGATAACATTACTAAAATCATTGTTAATGAGAATTGTGATGCAACTTAAAATATAACAGACAAAACTTGTAATAACAATTATCCAGCTCCATTCTCACTATAAATCCATAAATGAATTGTTAAAAAACAATATGAGAATGTTTCTAATAGTAATGTGATAACCAATAAAAATAATGGTAAACTAAATTCCTCATACTTTCTCTACTTTTCTAAGATTTGATTACCATTATAAATTAACATTATTACGTCAATTAAAGCTATCACACCTATTATTTATACAATTCCAAATTATTCTAATGTAAATTCTGTTCCACCTACATTTGTTATATGTAATTCCACTTCTAACTTAACATGATTTTCAATTGGAAATGAATTTCTTAATTATTTTTCACAATCATTAAATGCAAAATACCACAAATGTGCTCTAACTTTTGCTGTCAAACTTCCTTTAAATTCATATTCATTTTTAACAGGAACCCAAATAGTCTCCTTTCTTCTTGCTACGCTACCTCTCTAAAATTAAATTATTATCTATTTGTACATCACATTCGCTCTTCTCTAATGCATTAGGCCATTCTTCATCTAAGTATAATTCATATTATATTGGAATTGTTCGTTCATCATTCTCATCAGCATTCTTGATACGGAACCTAATCTAATATATTTATTTTATACTTTAATGAATAGAAAACTTCCCCTGTTTCAGCTCCAAATTTTGATATATAATGCCAATCTCTTAATTATTTAATAGAATGGCTTTGCTAGATTCTCTTGGCTATAGCCAAATAAAGTAATATTAAAACAAACAAGTATTTAATCATAAAATTTATTAATTTATGAAAGAATTCCTTTTATCATAATTCTTTAATTAATAGATTTTAAAGAACAAATTAATATTCAAAATCATTCAATATTTAAAATGAGAACAAAGGGTGTTAGCAATTTCGAATAAAATGTTTGTCTCATTATGGAAATGATCTTTGAAAGAGCTGATGAATTTACACTAAGGTTTTTAAAGAACCATGAAAGTTCACTTGAACATCACTAGATTATCAGGTTGATTTATCGAGTTCTTCTTCTACCTGATAATTGCCTTTAAGTCTTGCGATTTTCAATGACCTAGTTGGAATAATTTATTCTTTTATTGGATAATGTTAATAATGATATTCATCCATTATTGCAAGCAGCAAAACAGAGATTAAAGAATATTATGATTTATTATTAGTGAAAAAATATAAAAATAACTATTTAGAGTACTCATAACTCGCCATGATTTGCTGATTTTTGACGATAAGCACTCTAAATTTGACAATCGTTACGAGAATAGCCAAGAGAATTAACGCTACACAGAATGTATCAATACTCACGGTGTTAGTTATGGTTTCTGGGGTTGTATGACTTCCTTTCCTATTGGAGAAGAAGAATGAACATAATGATTGTCAGTATACTATTATTCTTATTTTAAATATAAACAATTTCATTTTATAAGTAAATTATATGGGATTTATTATTTTTACTTATTATTAATTCCATTTCTCTCCATATTATTACTATTACAGCATTATTTGAGAAAAATTAAATGAAGTTCAAAATAAAGAATTATATATAAATAATTGAAATAATATATTTATTTCTAATGTTGAACTTCCAAAGTGCTCATCTTCCTAAGATTGATAAGCGAAACAATAAAACTTCAATAGAGCCCACAGTTATTGATGAAACCTTAATCATGTAATTTTTAAATTATATTTAAGTAAATCAGTGAAGGATTACAATTCTGAAAACAAAATAACTATGGGAGATTAAATTATGTTAAATTCTTTGCGTGTCATGTCATTGTCTTTTAAAAGTATTTCAATATTATTATATATCAATAGACATTTGGAAGATCGAAAACCTCTAAGGTTTGGAGAGATTAGAGAAGTTACAATTAGATAATAACATAATATAAAAAATTGAGAATTTAGATCATTTAGTCAATTTGCATTGGCTTGATCTATCATTTAATTTGATAAAAGAAATTGAAGGATTAGATAAATTAATTAATTTGAAAGATTTATCAATGTTTAATAATTAACTTACTTCTGTTGGAGGTTTGGACAATTGTAAATCTTTGAATGTTTTATCAATTGGTAATAATAAAATACCTTCTTTTGAAATAGTAACACAATATTTTAGTAAAGGAAAAGGAATGAAATTCAAGAACTTATAAGTTTTAAATGTAGCTGGGAATCCATTTACAAAAGAACCAGATTATAAAAATCATATAATTAATTCTTTACCTAATCTTAGATATCTAGATTATAGTTTTATTGATGAAGCATAAAGAAATTAGATTAGAGAATCAGATGAAAAATTTAGAACT